>JAKSZT010054177.1:127540-150156 GCA_026826555.1 Tolypeutes matacus
AATATCCTGCATATATAAAGAAATCCTTCACCTCGAAAATAAAAGGACAAACAACCCATATAAAAAATGGGCAAGTGACCTGAAAAGACACTTCTCCAAGGAAGAAATACAAATGGCTAAAAAGCACATGAAAAAATGCTCAACATCACTTGCTATCAGGGAAATGCAAATCAAAACTGCAATGAAATACCATCTTACACCCATCAGAATGGCAGCTATTAAAAAAACAGGAGACACTAAATGTTGGAGAGGATGTGGAGGAATAGGAACCCTCATCCACTGCTGGTGGGACTGCGGTATGGTCCAGCCACTGTGGAGGACAGTTTGGCGGTTCCTCAGAAAACTAGCAATAGATCTTCCATATGATCTAGCAATTCCACTGCTGGGTATATACCCAGAAGAACTGAAAACAAAAATACAAACAGATATATGCACAACAATGTTCATAGTGGCATTGTTCACCATTGCCGAAAGTTGGAATCAGCCCCGGTGCCCATCAACAGACGAATGGATAAGCAAAATGTGGTACATACATACAATGGAATATTACTCAGCTGTAAGAAGGAACAAAGTGCTAACACATGGAATAACGTGGATGAATCTTGAAGACCTTATGTTGAGTGAAGCAAGCCAGGCACTGAAGGATGAACAGTATATTACCTCACTGATCTGAACTGAGGAAAGTGAGCAGTCTCTGAGAACTATTGTCTGAAATATAGGTTAACAAAGGAGAGTAAGAGAAGAACAGGCTTTGAGCCATCACCCATATGGACATAATCTATGGTAAAGGGATAGAGTGTGGTTGCATGTTGGGGGATGGGGCAGATGAGTGGTGGTGTTCCTGGGTTTGGTGGTGCATCACTGGGGGGTGGGTGGATTAGGAAGGGCTGGTTCAAATACCCAGGGCATGTAACTGTGAATCTTGACATTCCTTGGGTTGGGAGAGGGGGGTATCACGGGCCCTGGGGGGCTGGGGAGAAGGGAACAGTCAAGATCTAATGGGGTGTTTTGTGGTCATGGGGAAGGTTTTTCATTACCTTACAGTAATGGACACAGGACATGGTAAATATCATCAAAATTATTAAACTGTATCATCTAAATTGTAAACTATACTGTAAATCACTGACAACTTTTAGTTGCTATATTTTGCTATCTGCATAACAGTTATAACAATGCTAACAACCAAAAAAAAGGGGGAGGAGTTAATATGGGGTGGGGAAGTGGGGTGGTTTGGTATCTGGGGGTCTCCGGCACTCCGTGTGTGACTTTGCTGTGACCTAAAACTTCTTTGAAAATTAAATGAAAAATTGAGAGACAATGGGGATTGAGAGGAGGAAGGTGTCATGGCACACCAGACATCCGATAACACAGTGATAAAGGGAAGGAAAAAAGGGAAGGAAGAAAAGAGAAAGGAAAAAAAAAATGTATATATATATATATATATATATATTTTTTTAAAGGCATTTCCTTTGCTTTTCTGCCAATTTTTTGAATGTCCCAATCCACTAATTATATTTTATTTTGTTTTGTTCTTTGTTTGATTATTTGTTTTTTTTTTCCTTCTCTCTTTTTTTTTTTCCCTGAGTTTCCTTATGTTTGTCTCTTGCATGTAAGCTTATCACACTTGTTTCTTTTTCCTAGTAAGTGTATTTGATTATTTTATGGACTAGATGTTCATGGAGGATTTGGATCACAGAAGGGTTACAATGGGTATGGCGGGGGATTGTTGGAGGGGGTGTCTGGGGGGGTGTTTCGTGGTGATTGGTTCATCCGAATATACATGAAAGATATACAAAATCATTCAAAGGATCGGGGGATGGGGCATGGTCACGATGGGTGGATAATCACACAATAAATGAGGGAATCTGAATTCCTAGCCTGGAGAGCTCTGCCACAGTCTCCAAGGGAGCAGCAATAGTCCTCTGAGTGTAGGGACAGTGCCTGTCAAAATAGGATGACCACTGATGTGGTTTTTTTTATTGATGACTACCCTTGTGAGTCTTTGCTCTTGTAAATGAGACTTGGCCTGCAGTTGTGGGGTGCCTAAGGGTTGCCATCTGGGAGCCTCCTTGTTGCTCAAATGTGGCCTCTCTCTAAGCCAAACTCAGCATATGATTGCATTACCTTCCCCCCAATGTGGGACATGACTCCCGGGGATGAGCCTCCCTGGCAACGAGGGATTAATGCCATGTGCCAATTGCCAACACAACCAGAAAAAGACCTTGAATAAAAGGGGGAAATGGTAAAGACAAATGAGTTCAAGTGGCTAAGAGACTTCAAAGAGAGTCGGGAGGTCATCCCAGAGTTAACTCTTACGCACACCTCAGTAGGAGCTCACAGAACATCTAAGTGCCTATCACCCCACTCATTGGGGTTCCTGAGAGCTCCGGAGACACCCTGGTCCTATATAGGGGGGGATAGCCCCAGAGACTGATGCCTTATCAGTGAGTTCTATTTTGGAATCTGTGCTCCTGAGAGTGACAGAATTAGACTCAAATAAGTCCTCCCTGCACATGGTTCACCAGTCCCTTCTATTCAAAGCTATATGTGATGTTGGAGTTTTTATGTATACTTCCAGAGACTGGAGCCTCCCGCCTACCTATGTGCCAGGTGTGCATGAAATCTAGGTGGAGCTGCAACTCCTACCCTACAGCTCAATGGACTCATCCAAGTCACCTGGTGAGGCGACAACAATGGGCAATGGCCATCCCAGGGAATGGAGAGGGCCTGCATCTGCAGGCAGGTTCAACCCACCCACCATATCCATGGGATATAAGCCCTCTCTCACTTGGATTTGGAGTGGACATCGCCGTCCCAGTCCCCTCAGGATTGGGGGAATAACTATGGACTAGAATGGACTTGATGGTATTCTCTTGTTCACATATGGTGATTCCAGCAATGTAAGAAATTATAACAATGAGGTGGAGCCAGTGGCCACTTGACACTTTTGGGGTAGGGAGGGGATGAGCAGTTGAAATAAAGGGGCCTCTTTGTGAGTTGGAGGTTGTCCTGAGTACTGTTGTGGCAACGGATGTAGGCCATTTTAAATCAGCACACACCACTCAGAACTGAGTGGGAGAGAGTGTGGTCTACAGTGTGAACTGTGGTCTATGGTTGGTGGCAAGGCTCCAGGATGTGTAGGTTCATTGAGGGTGGTGGGCCACACTTGTGGGAGATGTTTGTGTGGGATGTGGTGGGAGGTGTTGAAGGTGGGCAACATGGGAATCCCAGTGGGTTCCATATAATATTTTGGGTAATCTAAGCACTTCTTAAAATATATGTATATATATATATAAATAACATTTTTGTAAGCAAATACATATATATGCATATATATTTATATATCATTTTGTAGATGTTTGTGTGTAGTGTGAGAATTTTGATTTTTACCCATAATAAAAAAAAAAAAAAAAAAAAAAAAACATAGCTGACATTATACTCAATGGGGAGAAGCTGAAAATTTTCCCACTGAGATTGGGAACAAGACAAGGATTCCCCCTATCAACACTATTATTCAATATTGTGCTAGAAGTTCTAGCTAGAGCAATTCGGCAAGAAAAAGAAAAGGTATCCATATAGGAAAAGAAGTAAAACTTTCACTATTTGCTAATGACATCATCCTATATCTAGAAAATCCTGAAAAATCCACAAGAAAGCAACTAGAACTAATAGATGAGTTCAGCAAAGTGGCAGGATACAAGATTAATATGCAAAAATCAGTAGTATTTCTCTATAATACTAATGAGCAATCTGAGGAAGGAGTCAGGAAAAAATCCCATTTACAATAGAGAAAAAAAGAATCAAATATTTAAGAATAAACTTAACCAAAGACATAAAGACTTGCATTTGGAAAAATACAAAACATTGCTTTAAAAAGCAAAGAAGACCTAAATAAATGGAAGGACATTCCATGTTCATGGATTGGAAGACTAAATATCTATGGGATGTCAATTTTACCCAAATCTATTTACAGATTCAAGGCAATCCCAGCAAAACTTCCAAGAGTTTTTTTTTTACAAAATTGACAAGTCCAATTATCCAATTTATATGGAAGAGTAATATGTCCCAACAAGCCAAAAATATCTTTAAAAGAAGAACGATATTGGCAGACTCTCACCTCCTTCCTTTAAAGCATAGGTTCTTAACCTTTTTTGTTCCATGGACCTCTTTGCCAGTCAGGTGAAAACCATGGACCCTTACTAATGCCACACTATTCTGTATATTATTTAATAAATCTATCACACCTGCACTAACATGTCCCAACAAGAATAATGTTTTTTTTAATGTCAATTCATCCTCAGAGACACTTGTTAAAAACCCCTGCTTTAAAGCATATTACTTAGCTAGAGTGGTATAAAACAGCATGGTACTGGCATAAAAATAGACATATTGAACAAATCCTTTGTCATCTGAAGATTTAGTTTTTCCTTTGACTGGGTGATATCTTCCTCATTCTTGGTATGGCTTGTAATTTTTTATTGGAATGTCTCCATCTGATATACTTGATGTATTTATTCCGGGCTTGGTTTCTTTCTTTAGTCTAGGGATTTTTATTTAGTTGACTTTATGTTACAGCCCCTCTTTGATTCTTGGTTTGACTAATTTTGGAACATTATACTTGCTCGTGTTTAGTCAATCTAAATTTTTCAGCTCTTTTTCATCTGTTTCTTGCCCTTTCTCCCTTGCTAGTAGCAGAGTAGGAGTCAAGGATGCACTTGGTACTGTAAGCCATGGATGCAGAAGATACCTGTATTGCCCCAGGAACCAGTGAAGATTCTCCCCACTTTTTCCACTGCCAGGGGGAAAGAAGCCATATCCATGTACAGTAATCCAAGTGCTTCATGCAAAGACCATCTTTAGTTTCCCAGAGAGACTCATGAAACTCCATGCCCTTTTTTCACCTGCCTGGGGTGGGGATGGAGTCAGAGGTGTGGGCAGTAAAACTAAGTTGTGCAGTCCAATACTTGCCACTGTTGTCCAGATAGACTGATAAAGCCCTAGCCCACCTGATCCCCTGCCAGGGGCTGGGATGAAGCCAAAGGTGTGTGCAACAATCTTGTCCATGCAGGATGAAAGCAACTGCAGTTGCCCAGAGAGGTTGAGGGAAAACTGTCCTTCATCCTGCCCTGTCACTAGTGGACAGGGAGCCACATGTGTCTAACAGTCTTGTCTGTGCAGGTCAAAAGCAGCTGCAGTTGCCCATAGTGGCTGAAGGAGCACTATCCGTCCTCTTGCCCTATCAGGTGCAGGGATGGAGCTACAGATGTGCACAAGAATCTTGTGTGTGTGGACCAATAGTGCCTGCAGTTGCCAAGAGAGGCTGAGGTAACACTAATCCCTTTCTGTCCTATTGACAGTGGGGATGTAGCCACAGGTTTGTCCAAAAATCTAGTCCATGTATGCTGAAATTGACTGTAGTTTCTCTGAGAGGCTTAGGGAACACTGTTCCTCCTCCTGCCCTGTCACAAGTGTATCCTACAGTTCATGCAGGCTGAAAGTGGCTGCAGTTGCCCAGAGAGGTTGAGGAAGCATTATCCATCCTCCTGACCTGTCCAGGGCAAGGATGGAATCAGAGGAGTGCTCAGGAATCGAGTTCATGTGGTCCAAAAGTGCTGGCAGTTGCCTGTAGAGGCTCAGGAAGCAACACCCCTTCAGTAATATTGTTGGTGGGGATGTAGCCACATGGGTGAACTGTTCTTCCAAAGATGTTGCAAGATATTCTTCTGGTTTCTTGGGCCCCCCACACAGGTGATTTATATAGCTCTGTCTGATTCCTAACTGCACTGTAGGATGAGCTGTCTCTTGGAGCTCCCTACTCTGCTGCCATCTTGCCTGCAACTCTCCCTTGCAGCCTTGATGTAGTCCAACATATTACTCTCCACCGAGACTGTCCCTGTTTCACTGCCTTTCTCCAGACAGATTGAAAATATGGCTGATGCTGTCCAGTTGCATTGTTAGAACGGCTGCTTCCAGAGATGGGCCCTTGCAATCTGAAGTCACTAATCAGAAGCCTGATCAATGATTGGTTGAGCCCACACCTCCTCCTATGGAATAGGTTTTTTATGTCTCTTTTTTTCATTAGTAAGCTAGCCATGGGCTGGACCCATGGCAGCCTGCTGTGAAAGTGGGGGATGGGCTGTAGCTGTAATGCAGAGAGAGCAATTTACTGTTATTTACTGTAAGTTATCAGCCTCTTCCTCCTGCTCTTCTCTGTATGCCGAACAGTGGTCTTCTGGCCTCCAGAGTTTCAAAATAGTTGTTTCAGACAGTTCTTGCCTGTTTAATAATTGTTTTGTTGTAAGGACTGAGTCCTGGAGTTCCCTACACTGCCATCTTCCCACAGTGCACTCTCCCTATTTCCTTTTGTTTATATTTTATTGATATCCTCTTAGTTGTTATGATATGGATAAAAATGAACTTCCTGTATTTATAACAATTTAATTTGAAATGATATCAGCTTAAGTAGCATACAAAATCTTTGCTCCAATACAGATTTGCCTTCCTTTATGTTCTTCTTGTTATAAATTACCTATACCTTGCATGCTTAATGGCATAAATTTATAATTATTGTTTTATGAATTTGTCTTTTACATTATGTAGGAGAAAAATAAGAGCAATAAACAAAAACTAAACCCCAAGAATACTGGCTTTTATAATTACCTATATAGTTAGTTTTACTGGAGTTCTTTAGTTTCATCATATTGCTTTATATTTCCTCCTAATGACCTTTCATTTTAAACTGAATCATTCTTTATCATTTCTTCTGGGGCAGGTCTACTAGTGACAACTCACTCAGATCTTGCTTATATGGGAATATCTTGATTTCTCTTCCAATTTTCAAAAGTAGTTTTGCTGGATACTGAATACTTGCTTGATAGGCTTTTTTTTTTTTTTTTTTTTATTATGGGTAAAAATCAAAATTCTCACAATACATACAAACATTTGTAAAATGATATATAAATATATATGCATATATGTGTATTTGCTTACAAAAATGTTATTTATATATATATATATACATATATTTTAAGAGATGCTTAGATTACCCAAAATATTACACGGAACCCACTGGGATTCCCACCTGAGTACTATTGTGGCAATGGATGTAGGCCATTTTAAATCAGCACACACCACTCAGAACTGAGTGGGAGAGAGTGTGGTCTACAGTGTGAACTGTGGTCTAAGGTTGGTGGCAAGGCTCCAGGATGTGTAAGTTCATTGAGGTTGGTGGGCCACACTGTGGGAGATGCTTGATAGGCTTTTTATCAGCACTTTATAAATGTCATCCCTCTCTCCACTAGCTTCCATGGTATACGAAGGAAAAAATAGATATTAATTGTATTGAGGATCCCTTGTCTGTGATGAATTTCTTCTTTCTCAATGCTTTCAATAGTCTATATTTGTCTTTGTCTTTCAAGCAGTTTGATTCTAATGTGTCTTGGTTTGACTCTCCTTGCGTTTCACCTTCTTGGAGTAGTTGAGCTCCATGCATGTGGTGATTGATATCTTTCATCAAATTTGAGAAGTTTACAGCCATTATTTCTTCACATATTCTTTCCATTCCTTTCTTTCTCTCCAGTCTTTCTGGGATTCCAATTATGTATATGTTGGTATGCTTGATGGTGTTCCATATGTTTCTTTTACTTCACTTATTCATTCTTTTTTTCTTTCTGGACCTCCAACCTAATCATTTAAATTGACTTATATTCAAATTCATTAGTTAGTTTTTTGCCCACTCAAATATGCTATTAAAACTCTCTGAGTTTTTAACTTCATTTACTGTAATTTCTAGCTCCAGAATTTCTGTTTAGTACCATTTTATACTTTCTGTCTCTTTATTGTTATTCTCTACTTGTTCATACATCATTATTGTGGTTTTCTTTAACTACTTTTCCATGGTATCCTTTAGCTCTTTGAACAGATATAAGACTGTTGATTTAAGTTATTCCTAAAGCAAGCAGAAGAAATAAAATAACAAAGATAAGAGCAGGAATAAATGAAAGTGAGAACAAGAAAACAATAGAAAGAATTAACCAGAACAAAAATTGGTTCTTCAAGATCAACAAATTGGAAAATGCTTTGACTGACAAAAAAAAAGAGAGAATATGTGAATAAATAAAATATAATGAAAATGGAAATTTTCCTACTGACCCAACAGCAATGAAAGAGATCATAAGAAGCTACTATGAACAACTGTATGCCAACAAACTGGACAATATGGAAGAATTAGACAAATTCCTAGGAACATATAAACAACCTACTCTGACACTACATGAAATAGAAGACCTCAACAAACCAATCACTAGTAAAGACACTGAAATAAAAAACCTCCCCAAAATGAAAAGCTGAGAACCACATGGTTTTACTAGTGAATTCTACCAATCATTTAAAGAAGATTTAATATCAATCTGAAACTCTTCCAAAAAATTGAACAGAAAGGAATGCTACCAAATTCATTCTATGAAGCCAACATCACCTTAATACAAAAGCCAGATAAAGATATTGTGAAAGAATAAAATTACAGACCCATTTCCCTAATGAATATAGATGCAATAATCCTCAACAAAATACTCATTAACTGAATCAAAAAACACATTAAATGAATTATTCTTCATGATCAAATGGGTTTTATTCCAGGCATGCAAAGGTGGTTCAACACAAAATCAATTAGTGTAAAATATTACATTAAAAATCATAGAAGAAAAAACCACATGATCATCTCAATTGATGCATTCTTTCTTGATAATAACACTCTAAAAGATTAGAATAGAAGGAAGTTTTCTCAACATAGTAAAGAGGATATATTAAAAACCCACAGCTAACATTTTACACAATGGTGAAAGACTGAAAATTTCCCACTTGAGATCAGAACAAGACAAGGATGCCCAAAGACACTTCTGTTTTTCAACAGAGTACTAGAGGTACAATAGGCAAGAAAAAGAATTAAAAGCCATCCAAATTGGAGCAAGAAATATAGCTTTTGTTCTTCATAGATAATATGATCCTATGTCTGAAAGTCCTAAAAATCTACAACAAAACTTCTATAGTTTGTAAAAGAGTTCAGCAGAGTCTGGGATACAAGACTAACATGCAAAAATCAGTAATGTTTCTATACAATAGTAATGAGCAATGTGAGGAGGAAGTCAGGAGAAAATCAAACAATTAAGAATAACCTTCATCAAGGACATAAAGGAACTCTATTCATAAAACTACAATGTTTTGCTAAAAACACAAAGATGACCTAAACAAATGGAAGGACATTCCATATTCATGGATTGGAAGATTAAATATTATTCAGATGTGAATTCTAACCAATTGATTTACAGATTCAATGCAACCCCAATAAAAATTCCAACAACCTTTTTTTAAAAACTGGAAAATCCAATTATCAAATTTATTTGGAAGGGTAAGAGGCCCTGAAACCAGAAACATCTTTAAAAAGAGGAGCAAAGTTAGAGGACTCTTACTTCCCGAATTTGAATCGCATTACCTTGCTATAAGTGCTAAAACAAGCATGGTACTCTCATAATGATAGACATGTTGACCAATGTAATTGAATTGAGAGTTCAGAAATAGCCCCTTATAATTATGGTCAAGTGATTTTTAACAAGGTTTTCAAGTCCACACAGCTGGTCAGAACAAGCTATTCAATAAATGCTGCTAGATAAACTAGATATCTATAACCAAAAGAATGATGACCCCATCTCACAACTTATACAAAAATTAACTGAAAATGGATCTAATTCCTAAAAATAAAATGTAAAAACAAATTTCCTAGTAGAAAATATAGGGAAAAATCTTCAAGACCTGGTATTATGTGGAGGTTTCTTTACACCCAAAGCATGAGTGACAAAGGAAAAAAAATGGATAAATTGGACCTCTTTAAACTTTACCACTTTTGTGCTTCAAAGGACATTGTCAAGAAAGTGAAAAGGAAGCCTACTCAATAAAAGAAAATATTTGGAAACCACATATCCAAAATGGGTTTGATTTCCATGCTATGTAAAGAAATCATACAACTCAATGATAAAAGGGTAAGCAATCCAATTTAAAATGTACAAAATACTAAAATATACATTTTTACAAAGAGGAAATTCAAGTGGCCAAAATCACAGGAAAAAAAGTTTCATATCACTAGCTATTAGGGAAATGCAAATCAAAACTAAAATGAGATATCATTTCACAACTAATAGAATGGTCATTTTTAAAAATACAGAAAACTACAAGTGCTGGAGAGGATGTGTGATAACTGGAACACTTCTTCATTGTTGGTGGGAGTGTAAAATGGTGCCGCATCTGTGGAAGGCAGTTTGGTGGTTCCTCACATAGCTGCACATAGAACTTTCATATGATCTGGCAATGCATCTTCTAAGAATATATCCAGAAGAACTGAAAACAGGGACATGAACAGACATTTGCACACCAATGTTCACAGAGACTTTATTCACAACTGCCAAAAGATGGAAAGAACCAAAGTGACCATCAAGGGATGGATGGAAAAACAAAATGTGTTATATAAATACGATGGAATACTATGCCACTGTAAGAAGAAATGAAATTATGACATATAACACAGCATGGAATAATCTTGAGGACATTATGCTGAATAGAGAAAGTCAGACACAAAAGGACCAATATTGTGTGGTCTCAATAATATGAACTAAATACAAAGAATAAACACAGGGAATTAAAATCTAGAGGGCTGAGAAGGGTGTGGATGCTTAATATATGTATAATTTTTAATTAGCTTGATAGTGAAAGTGTGGAAATGGATAGAGTTGAAGGTAGCACATTATAGAGACCATAACTAACTCTGCTGAATAATAAATGTGACTGTGGCTGAACAGGGTAGTTTAGGGATGCAAATATCAATGGAAAGAAAGCTAGAGAATAATCTAGAGACTATATAACATAGTGACCTCGGTGTTAGATGAAGATTATGTTTAATAGTACACATACAAGAATGTTCTTCTATGAACTAAATCAAATATACGTCACCTGTACAAGGTGGTAAGAATATGGTGATACATGGGAAATATATAGTTAATGTAGCTGTAAAAAAGGAAATTCTTCAACTTGATAAGGGCATCAATGAAAAACTCTCACTTAATATCATAATTAATGATAAAAGGCTAGATGTTTTCATCCCAAGTTCAGAAACAAAGCAACAATGCCCACTCTTCACACTTCTATTGAACATTATAATAAATATTCTGGTTAAGGAAATTAAGAAAATTAGAAATATCATTAAGATTATAAAGGAAGAAGTTAGGCTATCTCTATTTTTCAGATGACAAGATCATGTGTGTAGAATATCCTAAGGAAACAATAAAATCACTTAAAAATAATTTTTAAAAGGTTACCAAGGGTGTGACATACAAGATCAATATTCAAAAATCAGTTGTATCTCTAGAAACTTGCAATGACAATCTGTAAAGGAAATTAAGGAAAGAATTCCACTTTCATTATAATCAGAAAGAATAAAATACACAAGAATAAATTTTACAGCATAAGTTCAAATATGTACTCCAAAAACTACAAAAATTGGTTGAAAGAAATTAAAGACTAAAAAATGGAAAGATATCCAATGCTTATATATTAGATGCTTAATAGCATTAAGATAACAAATCTCCCCAAATTGATCTATGGAGTAAATGTATTCCCAATGAAAATCCCAGTTGCCTTTTTGCAGAAATTGTCAAGAATTTCTTAAAATTCATGTGAAGAATCAAATTACTCTGAGATTGAATCGTATCCCCCACAAAATGCAAGTGGGCCCCAATCTCTGGTCCTCTGGGTGTAAATCATTTTGTAGATAGGACCTACAAGGAAAGTAAATTGGACATGGATAAAATAAGCCACAGGGAAGAGCTGCAAGCTGGAAGTCAATGGAACCTGAACGACAAAGGAAAAGATGCCACCATGTTCATTGCCATTTGACAAAAAAGTCAAGGACCAATGAATGCTGGCAGTAAGCCCCAGAATACCACAGTCTTCAGGGAGAAAGTATGGCCTTGATGACACCTCGATTTTGGACTACTTTTATACTAAAAACCTTGAACCAATAAATTCCTGTTGTGAAACCACCTCAATGCATGGTATTTTAACACCCACGAAACTAAAATACACAGCCAAAAATGTTGAAAAATAATATCAAACTAGAGGAGTCACACTTGCCAATTTCAAGACTTAATTTAAAACTATAATAATAAAAAATGTGTAATACTTTCCTATAGATACACATGTATAGAAAATCCTGAGGACATCAATTAAAATAGAAGTAATAAACAAGTTTAACAAGGTTGCAACATACAAGATCAATATAAAAATCAACTTAATTTATATATACTTGCAATGAAAAATCCAAAAAAGAAATTAAAAAACAGTTCCATTTAAAACAAGATCAAAACCAATAAAACACTTAGTAATAAATTTACAAAAAACTTCAAAACTTATACTCTGAAAACTAAAAAAAATCATTGAAAAAATTAAAGAATACCTAAGTAAACTGAAAGATTGCCAGTGTTCATGGATGAGAAGATTCGACATTGTTAAGGTGTCAATACTCCCCAAAGCTCATCTACATATTTAATGTGATCTCTCTCATAATCCCAGGTGACTTCTTTGTGGAAATTGAAAAGCTGGTTTTTAAATTCATATGGGATCATAAGAACTAGGATCAGCCAAAACAATCCTAAAACATAAGAATAACATAGGAGCATTTACATTCCTTATTTCAAAACTTACTACAAAGCAATGGTACTAAAGAAAGTGGGATATTACATAAGGGTAGACATATAGATCAATGGAATATAATTGAGAAACTATAATAAACCCTCACATTTATGGTAATTGATTTCTGTCAAGTTCACAAGGCAATTCATTGTGGAAAGAATAGACTTTTCAACAAATGGTGCTGAAACAGCTGGATATCCACATGCAAAGCATGAAGTTAGACCCATTCTTTACACCAAACATAAAAATGTGACTCAAAATCGATCATAGACCTACATGTAAAAACTAACCAAATAAAAATCCTAGTGAAAAACAAAGGAGAAAATCTTGATGAACTTGTATTAAACAATGGTTTCTTACATATACAACTAAAGTCCAATAGACACCACCTGTTCAAGGCAGTGGAGTGAGATGCTTCTTGGATGTCTCCCACCCCTCACACACACAAATGGTTTGAACAATAAGTTTGACTGGCAGAAACATTTTTCTTAAAACTCCAGAAAACAGTTAAAGTATTACAGTATGAGGGCTAGCATTGAATCAAGAAAAAATCAACTTAAAATAAATAAGAGCTCAGGGTGTGATTTCTGGCCTTTCCTCCATCAACTCACCAGCTCAACAAAGAGATGGCCTATGTTCCCAGTGCAGGTCCCTGGCCCTGATTCTGGAGGAAGCAGAGTAACCCTCATTCACATATTTGGGAGTATATATATCTGTGCCAATCTGTCTGGTGCCAACATGAAACCAGGTCATGTTTCATAGGCTCACTAAAAGGTGCCCTATATAGAGAGGTAGCTTACAAAACTCTCCAACAGAATGCCAAAAAGAGAATAGTCAAATAGCACCTTCCTAGGACAAAGGTGTGCCAGCACTGAAACATACAATGCAGTGTCTGGAACCATATGGAAACAAAGTATAATAGTGGAAAGAGGTCATTCAGATAAATGTTACTGGGGGAATTCCTAAGTCCACAACTTGCATGCCCAGAACAAGAGACATGTGCAGAAAAGAGTCTCAATGCTTTTGTCTTGTGCTATAATTTAAACTCATCATATGTTTAAGCTCTTATCAAGTTCTTTGCTTGGGACAATTTGCAAAGAATGGAAAAGAGATTTTCTTTTCTTTCTTCTTTTTTGTTGTCTCCTGTTTTAGTTTTCCTGAGTTGCTCAAGCAAATACAATGGGTCATCTTAAACAATAGGAACTTATTAGCTCAAAGTTTCAAGCTAAGTGAAAATAAAATTAAGGCATCATAAAGGTGATGCTTTCTTCCTAAGGACTGGTATGCTGAGGCTGACTGGCAGTGATCCCTAGTCCTGGGCTCTTCTGTCACATGGTAATGTACCTGGCAGCCTCTCCTAGCCTCCACCTTCACTTCTGAGTTCTTTTGATCTTCATTTCTTGCTTTCTGTGGCTGTCTCTCTCCATGTCATAATTTCATTTTACTTAGAAATAAGTTTAAGACCACATATGAATGAGTCAGGCCACAACTTAACTGAAGTAACCTCATCAAAAAAGTTATACTTACAATGGGTTCATGCCCACAGGAATGGATTAAGTTTTAAAAACATGTTTTTCTTGGGTACATACCACACCAAAACCACAATGCTTTGCCCTCTGGACCCCCAAAAAGACATTTTCTTTCTACATGCAAAATACATTTATTCCATTATAATATCCCAAAAGCCTTAAGTCATTTCAGTAACAATGTTAAATACAAAATCTCATCAAAATCGGTTATGAGTGTAGTCTGTCCTGGGGCATAATTCCTCTTTTTGGACCTGTGAAACCTAGAGATAAAGTTATGTGCTTCTGGTACACCATGGAGAGGCAGGTATAGTATAAACATTCTCATTCCAGTAGGAAGAAATTGGAAAGAAAACAGGGGTCTCATGTCCCAAACAATTCAAAATCACAGCAGGGCAAACTTCATTAGATTTTAAGGCCTTTGAGTCATTTATGTATCAATGTTTTATCCTGTAAGCCTGTTGGAGTGGCATCCCCACCTCTCCCAAGGGCTTGTGTAAAGGCCATGCTTCTCCCTGAACACCAGAGTGAAGGTCCCAATCTCTCCAAGCTTTGGGATAGTGACCAGTTTCTCTGCAAACCCTGTGGCACAAGTCCCATCTTCTCCAACCATAAGGATGATAGTCAGAATCTCCATGAGCACAGGGACAAAGGCCCCACCCTCTCCAAGCATTGGGGTGGTGACAAGGCTCTCCATGGATGCTGGGGCACAGGGCCCACCATGTTTGAACAATGGGGTGACAGCAATCTCCCTCAACAATGGAGTGGAAGTCCCATTCCCTCCAAACTCTGGAGCAGATTACCTGTCCCTTGCCAGTGCAGGTGTGGTTCTACTCTTTGCACACACATGAGTGGGCCCACTTCCTTGGCACAAGGAACATTTTTTGGTCCAGATCTTGGCTTCCATTGTTCTGCCCTAGAAGTCATTCTTCCCTCAGTTTGCCACTTTGCTGTCCCTTTCAGTCCAGGCCAGCAGTGGTTCTGCTCATGTTTCACAAAAAAACTTTTTGTCTTTTCATGTACTTCACAGTGGTACAGGCCATCAAACAGTAGCACTTTCTTCATGTCTTTCCTTTGTAATTGCATTCCCAATCCTGATGTGCACTGAAATGGACGATTGGATCCATGTTCGGTTAAACCCTAACATGGAGCCCTATTCTCTGGGAACTCAGGGTTCAGAAGCTCAGGGAGGTCCCTGACAAAGCAGCTTCTGGCCTTAGACCCAGAGTACACTATCTAGATGGGCTCATAAATTTTTCAGACCATCAGTTTCTAGTTTTGTTGTGCCCAGGAGTTCAGTTCTTAGCTTATGTCTTTCTCTCTCATTTTACTATAAGCTGCAAGGAGAAACCAGACTGAACTTTCCACATTTTTCTTGGAAATATTCTCAGCTAAACATCCAAGTTTATCACTTTCAAATTCTGCTTTCTTGTACATGCATATTACTTGTTCTTAATACATTTTACTTTTGGAAATAGTACTTTACTCAAGTCAATTCAATTTTGTTGTTTGTTTGACTTTGTAGTTGATTTCAGTTTTGCAGAAAAATGCTCTCATAGTTTAGTATGGTTTTTTAATAAACTCTTGCATAGGCAAAGAAAAAGAAAAGACACTGGGAGAACATACTGCAGAAATTGTAAGCATACATAAAAAGATAAAAGATATGATGGTGATGAATCAAAGAAATCCAAGAAATCAAAAATATACTGGAAGCATATAACAGCAGATTTGAACAAGCCAAGGAAAGAAGTAGCGGTGTGGAATACAGTGCATCTGAAATCAAACAGAGAGTAGGGCAAATAGATAAAAAAAGGTAGAAATAATCAAGCAGGGACTTAGGGATTTGAATAACAACAAGAAGTGCACAAACATACACATTACAAGCATCCCAGAGGGAGAAGAGAAGGGAAAGGGGACAGAAGGAGTGTTGGAGGAAATAATGGCTGAAAACTTCCCAACCCTATTGAGGGAGATGGGCGTATAGGTCCAGGAAGCTCAGAAAACCCCAAACATTATAAATGCCAACAGGCCTACTCCAAGACATATACTTGTCAAATTGTCCAATGCTCAAGACAAAGAGAATACTGAAAGTAGCAAGAGAAAAGAGAACCATCACATACAGGGAAAGCACAATAAGATTAAGTGCTGATTTCTCATCTAAAACCAGGGAGACAAGAAGGTAGTGGTATGACACAGTTAAGGTGCTAAAAGAAAAAAAAAAAAACAAAACTTCCAACCAAGAATTCTCTACCCAGCAAAGCTGTCATTCAAAAATGAAGGAGAGTTCAAAATGTTCACAGATAAACAGAAAATAAGAAAATATATCAATAAGAAAGCTGCCCAAGAAGAAATACTAAAGGAAATTCTGCAAGTTGAAAGGAAAAAACAGGAGGGAGAGAATTGGAAGAGAGTGTAAGAACAACTAAAAAAGAAAAAAAGAGAAATAAAAACAACATGACATAAATAAGCACAAAAATATGGTTAATATAATAATTCCTTGACAGTAATAAAATTGAATGTTAATGGATTATACTCACCAGTCAAGAAGCACAGATTGGCAGAATGGATAAGAAAATATGACCCATATATATGCTGTCTACAAGAAACCCACCTTAGACCCATGGATTCAAGGAGGCTGAAAGTGAATGGCTGGAAAACAGTCTTACAAGCAAACAATAAGAAAAATATGTGGGAGTAGCTATAATAATATGGGACAAAATAAACTTTAAATGCAAAATTATTGTAAGAAACAAAGATGGACACTATATATTAGTAAAAGGGGTAATCTTTCAAGAAGAAAGAATAATTATAAACATTTATGCACCTAACCAGGGTGCCTCAAAATACATGAGGCAAACACTGGAAAAATTAAGTGGAGAAATAGATGTCTCCACAATTATAGTGGGGGAATTTAATGCACCATTATCACTATTATACAGAACATCTCAATAGAAAATCAATAAAGAGACAAAGGCCTTGAATAATACAGTAGAGGATCTTGACCTTATAGATACATATAGGATACACATTCTTCTCGAGTGCACATGGATCATTCTCCAAGATAGACCACATGCTAGGCCACAAAAAATTCTCAATGAATTCAGAAAAATTGAAATTATACAGAGTAATTTCTCTGACCACAAAGGAATGAAGCTGGAAATCAGTAATGGCCAGAGAACCAGATTAGGCACAAATATACGGAAGTTAAACAACACACTCTTAGAAAACCAGTGGGTCAAGGAGGAAATCTCAAAAGAAATCAGTAACTACCTTGAAACGAATGAAAATGAAAACACAACATAGCAAAACCTATGGCAGGCAGCAAAACCAATACTGAAAGGGAAATTCATAGCCATAAATGCATATATCAAAAAAGAAGAAAGAGCTAAAATCGAAGACTTAATGGCACACCTGGAGGAATTAGAAATACAACAACATATTAACCCCAAAGGAAGTAGAAAGAAGGAAGTAACAAAGATTAGAGCAAAACTAAATGAAATTGAAAGTAAGAAAGCAGGGAGGCGGCTGTGGCTCAATCAGTGGGGCTCCCGTTTGCCATGTGGGAGGCCCCGGGTTCGGTTCCCGGGGCCTCCTGGTGGGGGCGGGCCCGCCCGCGCGGCGTGGTTGGTTGACCCGGCGAGCACGGGCAGCAAGGGGGTGATGAATGAATAAATAAATAAAATCTTTAAAAAACAACAACAAAAAAAAGAAAGTAAGAAAGCACTAGAAAAAATAAACAAAACCAAAAGATGATTCTTTGAGAATATCAATAAAATTGACAAACCCTTAGCCAGACTAACAAAGACAAAAAGAAGATGCAAATACACAAAATTAGAAATGAGGATGTGGATATCACCACTGACCCCACAGAAATAAAGAGTATAATCAGAGGATACTTTGAAAAATTATATGCCAACAAGAAGGATAATTTAGAGGAAATGGACAAATTTCTAGAAACACAGAAGCAGCCTACATTGACAAAAGAATAAATTGATGAACTCAACAGACCAGCCACAAGTAAAGAGATAGAATCCGTCATCAAAAATCTCCCAACTAAGAAGAGCCCAGGACCAGGCAGCTTCACAGGTGAATTCTACCAATATTTCTGGAAAGAACTAACACCAATCCTGTTAAAACTCTTTCAAAAAATAGAATTAGAAGGAACATGGACTAACTCATTCTATGATGCCAACATTGCCCTAATACAAAGCCAAACAAAGATGCCACAAGAAAAGAAAATTACAGCCTAATCTCTCTAATGAACCTAGATGCAAAATTCCTCAACAAAATACTTGCTAATCGTATTCAACAGCACATCAAATGACTTATACACCATGACCAAGTGGGTTTCATCCTGGGTATGCAAGAATGGTTCAACATGAGAAAATCAATCAATGTAATACGCCACAGAAACAGATGGAAAGAAAAAAATCACATGATCATCTCTATAGATGCAGAAAAAGCATTAAAAAATACAGCACCCTTTCCTTATAAAAACATTGCAAAAGATAGGAATAGAAGGAAACATTCTGAACACAAAAAATGGTATATATGAAAAACTCACAGCTAACATCATATACAATGGTGAAATCCTAAAAGCTTTCCCTCTAAGGTGGGGAAAAAGATAAACATGCTCACTATCATTGCTCCTATTTAACATTGTGTTAAAAGTACTTGCTTGAGCACTTAGGCAAGAAAAAGATATAAAAGGCATCCAAATTGGAAAGGAAGAAATAAAAATTTCACTATTTGCCAATGACATGATCCTTTACATAGAATGCCCTGAGAAATTGACAACAAAGCTTCTAGAACTTATTAATGAGTTCAGTAAAGTCGCAGGTTATAAGACCAACACGCAAAAATCAGTAGCATTTCTGTACATCAACAATGAGCAATCTGAGGAGGAAATCAAGAAAAAAAATACAATTTACAATAGTAACTAAAAGAACCAAATACACAAGAATAAATTTTACTAAAGATGTAAATGACTTATACACAGAAAACTACACATCACTGTTAAAGGAAATCAAAGAAGACTTAAATGAGCAGAAGAATATTCCCTGTTCATTGATAGGAAATCTAAACATCATTAAGATTTCTACCTTACCCAAACTAATCTACAGATTTAATGCAATCCTAATAAAAATCATCACTGCATTTTGTGCTGAATTGGAAAAACTAACTATGAAATTTATTTGGAAGGGCAAGAGGCTCCAAATCGCCAAAGATTTACTAAAAAAGAACATATCAGTCCTCCCCAGATGGGTGTCCAACTCTTTCCCATTCATTATGTGGGTCTCCATCCACTGATATAACACATTATGACAAAATGATCACTCGCACACTCCCTAGAAGCCTGCATCAGGTGTGCCCTGTCCTGAATGCACCCAATCCAACACCGTAAACCAGTAGCCTTTCATTGTCATATTTCCATAAGAGCATTTCCAACTTTGTACTTTCAATCATATACCTGCCAATCCCCAATGTTCACCTGTTCCTTCCCCCTACCCTTCCCCCAATTCCATGGACTGTCTAACCCACCATCTCCACTCTACTCACCTGTCAAACCTGCACCATCTTACCCCATAGTATCATTACCCTCCTGTCATATTCCTTTAATGCCCAACTACACACTTGCACCTTATCATAGTTTCTGCCACTATGGGCATTGGCTCACAACCTTCTCCGTTTCTCTTTCCTGTAAACCTATCTTCCAGACAATAGCTGTCTGAGTCTGCTTGATTTGTTTAATTCATATCAGTGAGATCATGTAATATTTGTCTTTCAATGCTTGGCTTGCTTCAATCAACATAAGGTCTTCAAGATTCATCCATATTATCTCATTTTTAACGAACTGTAAAAACTTCTATAAAATTTATTTGGAATGGCAAGAGGCCCTGAATAGCCAAAGATATATTGAAAAAAGATGGGAGGAATCACATTATGTGACTTTAAAACATACTACAAATCTACAGTGGTCAAAACTGCATGGTATTGGCATAAGGATAGACATACTGACTAATGGAATTAAATTCAGAGTTCTTATATAGATCCTTGCAAATACAGTCTTCCAATATTCCACAAGGCCACCAATCCCAATCAACTGGGAGAGAATGACCTAGTCAACAATTGTTGCTTTGAGAACTGGATATCCATATTCCAAAGAATGAGAGAGGAACAGCATCTCATACCTTATACAAAAATTAACACAAGATGGTTCAAAGATCTAAATATAAGAGTCAAGAACATAAAGACTTTGGAAAATAATGTAGGGAAGCATCTACAGGATCTTGTAATAGGAAATGGTTTCATGAACTTCACACCCAAAGCATGAACAGTGAAAGAAAAAAAATAGATAAATGGGATCTCCTCAAAATTAAAAACTTTTGCACCTCAAAGGAGTTTGTCACAAATGTGAAAAGGCAACCTACCCAATTTGAAAAAATATTTGGTAACCATATATTTGATAGGAGCTTAATACCTAGCATATATAAAGAAATCCTAAACTTCAAAAATAAGAAGAAAAACAACCCATTTTAAAAATGGTCATGTGATCTGAATAGACACTTCTCCAAAGAAGAAAAACAAATGGCTAAAAAGTACATGAAGAGGGGCGGCAAGATGGCATTGGTGTAGGAGGGCGCACACTGCAAGCTCCCAGAGCAAGACGGATTGGGGACGGGGTCCTGCCCGGGGGTCTGTGCTGTGCACGCGTGGAGTGAGAAGCTTGGGACATCTATCTGCGCGGATCGGCGGCGTGAACCGAACGGTGGAGATTCGTGAGTTTTGAGGCTGCCGGTGGAGGTTGGCACAGGCGGCTGAGCCCCACGGTTAGGGAAAAAAAAAATAAAACGGCCATTTGGAGCCGGGGGCGGGGCGAAAAAGGTTTATTTTCTGGGGATCTGGCTGCCTGGCGCCCCTTGGACTTTCTGTGAACAGAGCAAATGAGCTAGTCAGCACCCGGTGAACCGGAGGGGGGATTTTGGTCGGGGAACGCAGATGATTTCCCTAGCCACCCAGGGATAAGACCCGGGCCGCTGCGGAGCCAGGAGGAAGGGACACTTCCCAAAAAAGGGAGGGTTCGGTTGGAAGACAGGGAAGGGTATTTTATATTTTTAGACATCGATCTGGCTGCCTGCACCGCCCCATAGCTTTGGGGAGCAGATAAGCCGACCTGAAGCAGCATCAGGCTGAGAGCAGACGCGAATCTGCACTCAAACTGATTTACTGAGCAGCCCGGTGACGCTGGAGCTCGGCTCCAGAAGGGGCGGAATCCGCCATCTTTAGCACTCCTCACTGAATAACATCAGAGTTTCAGCTAACCTGGGGAGTCCGGAAAGTGGGACGTGCTTGATTAATTTCAACGGGCCCAGCTAGGGTCCCTTCCATAAGGGGGTTGGTCTAGAGGAGGTATTATTTTGGGTCCTGCATTTGGCTAAAAAAAAAAAAAAAAAAAAAAAAGTGAGGTCACCTCAACAAATGAAAAATAAATTCTTTTTAATTTAGTTTAATAGCTAAAAGCTGCTTCAGGACCTGCATATAGAACCCTGTGGGGAAATTCATTGATAAACACAAGTAGGCAGGAAGGATCCACGTGGACCCTAGGGGAATCATTGACCCCCCTTAGCTCTGTTTGACTGCTTGCCTGTGTGGATTTTTGGTTTCTCTCTGTTACTTTCTGCTCTATTGCTATTATTCCCATTTTCCTCCCCCCTTCCTTTTTCCTTCTATTTTTTTTTTTTTAAAAAGGTGCTGCCAGCTGGTCGCTTATTTGCTGGGGTTCTTATTCAGTAATTACCCACTCGCTGTATATATTGATTCTATATTACAAACTATCGCTTATCCTTCCTGCATCTTTCTGCCTTCTGTTTTCTGTTGTGGCTCTTAGAGACAACATTTTTTCTTAGGCCCACAACTTAAGGGTGTCAATTTCTATCCCATATATTTTGTTTTCTTCTTCTTTTTTCTTTTTTTTTTTATTAGTATTAACTTTTTCCTTTCAGACCTTTTTCTACTATTTCTCTACCTCCTCATAATTCTAGCTTTCTAAATCACTATATATATATATTCCTCCATTTGTTTTCCCAGTCCATTATAGGAACTCCATATTTTTTCCTAGTACTCTACACTGCCTACACAAGTTAAATATTCATCTCATTAAGTCTCATTTTGCCCCTCTTCTAACTTTTATCAATATTTCTATTATCCTTCTGCCTTCCTTACATCTTTTGATTCCTCTGGCCCTAACCTTTTGCCTTCAAGGGAACATAGAAAGAAGTAAGGAAATAAAATAAGAAGAAAAACTGCTAAAGAGAAAACTTAACTCACACGCAGAACCAACAGCTAAATAAAATT
>JAKSZT010054177.1:160679-171788 GCA_026826555.1 Tolypeutes matacus
TCCCACTCAGAACTGAGTGGGAGAGAGTGTGGTCTACAGTGTGAACTGTGGTCTATGGTTGGTGGCAAGGCTCCAGGATGTGTAAGTTCATTGAGGTTGGTGGGCCACACTGTGGGAGATGTTTGTGTGGGATGTGGTGGGAGGTGTGGGAGGTGGGCAACATGGGAATCCCAGTGGGTTCCGTGTAATATTTTAGGTAATCTAAGCACCTCTTAAAATAAATGTATATATATATATATAAATAACATTTTTGTAAGCAAATACACATATATGCATATATATTTATATTTCATTTTGCAAATGTTTGTATGTATTGTGAGAATTTTGATTTTTACCCATAATAAAAAAAAAAAAGAACTAAAAAAAAAAAAAAAAAAAGTACATGAAGTTCTGCTCAACATCACTAGCTATTAGGGAAATTCAAATCAAAACTTCAATGAGATATCATCTTTCACACATTAAACTGGTGGCTATTAAAAAACAGAGGACTACAAGTCTTGGAGATTGGGTGAAACAATAGGAAAACTCATCCGCTGCTGGTGGGAATGTAGAATGTTGCAGCCATTGTGGAGGACAGTTCGGTGGTTCCTCAAAAATTACCTATAGATCTGCCATATGATCTAGCAATTCCACTGCTGGTATATACCCAGAAGAATTGAAAGCAAGAACATGAACAGATATTTGCACACCAATGTTCATAACAGCATTTTTCACTATTGCCAAAGTTTAGAATCAACGCAAATGCCCATCAAAGGATGAATGGATAAACAAAAGGTGGCATATACATCCAATGGATTATTACTCAACTGTAAGAAGGAATACAGTAGTATTGGATAACGTGGATCAGTCTTGAGGACCTTATGTTTAGTGAAGCAAGTCAGGCATTGAAGGACAAATATTACATGACCTCAATGATATGAATTAAGCAAAATGAGCAGACTCCCAACTAGAGTCTGGAAGATAGGTTTACAGGAAATAGAAAGGGATAAGAACGTTGTGAGCCAACAGCCATATGGATAAAATCTATGTAAGTTGGAAATGTGTAATTGTGCAGTGAAGGGATATGACAGGGGTGTAGTGATAATATTGGGTTGGGCGGTGCAGGTTTGATAGGGGTATAAAGTGGGGATTGTTCACTGGATGGTCCATGGAACTAGGGGTAGAGTTGGGCGAAGGATCAGGTGAACACTGGGTATTGGTGGGCATGTGGTTGAAATTACAATGTTGGGAAAGTTCTTTTGGCTATTGACAAGGAAATGTTACTGGTTTAGGGTGTTCTATGGGGGCATTTGGGACATGGCTCATCAGGGGCTGGCTTCTAGGGAGTTTGCAATTGATCATTTTGTCATAGTGTGGTGTATCATTGGGTGAAACCTACATAATGAGCAGGAAGGAGTTGGACTCCCATCCTGGGGAGGCCTTCTATGTTCTCAAACAGAGGAGTTGGAGTCTTTCGAGAGCATGGGCAGTGCCCAATAGGGGAAGACAGACCAGTGTATCAAGCCCTCAGTGTTGTTGCAAGTAATTATGAATCTTATCCTTCAAGGAGTGAAGCCTGTTGATTGCCACGGGCCCCAAGTGGTGGGGGAGGAAGAAATAGAATTGAATGAACAGGGGATATTTTTGGGATGATGGAAGTGTTCTACATGATTTTGCAATGATGGATACAGTTTATGTTAAATTTCATCAAAAATTTATAAAAGTGTATGGTCCAAAATGTAAACCACAAGGTAAACCACTGAACATGGTTAGTAGCTATGTTTCAATATTTGTACATCAGTTGTAACAAATGTATCATCTGCATATAAAGAGGTTATTAACATAGGAAGGGGCAAAAGGAGGAGAATGTTGAGTAAATGGGAGTCCCCTGTATTTTTTATGTGACTTCACTGTGACCTAAAACTTCTTTGAAGACAAAATGAAAAAAAATTAAGACACTGTTTGAATAAATAGAAGAAAATGCCACTGTACATACAGAACAACAGATCTTACAGTGATGGAAGGAAAAATGTCAAAAAAATTAAATATATTTTTCATTATTTTTTAATATAATTTTTTTATTTTATTTTTATTTTTTTAAAAAAATTTCCTGTTTATTTCTTATGTTTAAAACTATCATTATTATTTAATTTTCTTATTAATTGTATTTGGCTATATTATAGGCTTCATTTTTTAAGGAGTTTTGGATCTCAGAATGGTTACAACTGTGGCAGGGGAGAATCATTGGTGTGGGATTTCAGTGATGGGGGCTAAATGGAAGGAAGTTCACCTGAGCATACATATAAGGCATAAAAATATGGCCAAATGTTCATGGGGCATTGCCACAGTGGGTGGAGATTCACAGAATCACCAAAAGAATATCAAATTCCCATTCTGGGGAGTTCTGCCACATTTTCTAATGGAACAGCAACAATCCTCCAAGTACAGGGGCAATGACTAGTGAAGGAGGATGGTCCATTGATGGGCCCTTAATATTGATGACTATTCTTATTAGCCTTTGCTCTTGAAATTGCAACTTAATCTAGTGTTTTAGGGTGCCTAAGAATTATCTACTGGGAGCCTTCTTGTTGCTTAAATGTGGCCTCTTTCTAAGCAAATTCAGCATATAAATGCAGTAAATTCCCCACAGCATGGGACATGACTCCCAGGGATAAGCCTCCCTGGCACTGAGGGATTGATGTCAAGTACAAAAAACAATGTAATTGGAAAAAAAGACCTTGACTAAAAGGGGGAAAGGGTAAAGACAAATGTGTTTATATGTCTAAGAGATTCAAAGTGAGCTGGGAACTCATTCTAGAGGTAACATTTATGCATGTCTCAGCAGGATCCATTAATAGCCAAAGTAGCTACTACCTCCAACAGCGGGGCTACTGAGAACTCTGGAAATATCTAGACACAATAGAGAGGGCAGATAGCTCGGGAGTTTTGTCCCTTGCCAGTGGGCATTACTTTGGAATTTATGCTCCCCAGTGTGACAAAATTGGACTCAGTTGTGGTTTCCCTACACATGGCTCTTCTGTCCTTCTTTTTGAACTTATAATTAGTCCTAAAGTTCATTGTTGTACATCTAAGAGACTTAAATCTTTGTGATCTTCATGTGCCAGCTGTGCCCTGAATCTCAACAGAGTTGCAACACCTATTCTCCAGTTCATTGGATTCACCCAGGACAACTAACAAGGAGGAGATGATGGATAATCAATGTGCCAAGGAACCAAGAGTGTTTACAACTGCAAGCAAGAGAGTCCCATCCATTGGTCATACAGGGTCAAAGCCCCCACTCAACTAAATGTGGAGTGGGCATCACCATCCCAGAATCCTCAGGATTGGGGAATGAATGATGGACTAAAGTAGACTTACTAGAATTCTACTACAGACTTATTGTGATTCTAGCAGTGGAAGAAATATCATTGATGTGGGGGCAGTGGCCACTGAGGTTCTGAGGGTATTGAGAGGGAAAATAGGTGTAATCCTGGGGCATTTTCAGGACTTGGGAATCATCCTGAATGACATTACAATTACAGATACTGGCCATTATATATCTTGCCATAACCTACAGAATTGAGTGGGAAAGAGTGTAAACTACAATATAAACTATAATCCATGCTTAGTGGCAATGCTCCAAAATGTGTTTATCAATTGTAAGGAATGTACCACACTAATGAAAGATGTTGATAATGTGGGAAAATGTGGGAGGTGTGGGGAGCATGGCATATGGGAATCCCCTATATATTCTCTGTAACATTATTGCAATATAAGTATCTTTTAAAAGATAAAAAATGAAAAGAAAGGAAAAAGAAAGTGAAAAGGCAGCCTACTCTTCTGGATAAAATATTTGGTAACCATTTATCTGATAAGGGCCTGCTATCCAGCATATGTAAAGAAATCTTACATATCAAAAATAAAATGACAAACAATCCATTTAAAATATGGATAATGCTTTAAATAGACACTCTTTCAAAGAGGAAATACAAATGGCTAAAAAGTGCATGTAAAGATGCCCATCCCTAGCTATTAGGGAAATGTAAATGAAAAGTACTATGAGATATCATCTTACTCCTATTAGATTGGCTGATATTAAAAAAACACAGAAAACTACACTTGTTGTATATAATGTGGATGAATGGGGACACTCATCCACTGCTGGTGGGAATGTAGAATGGCGCAGCTTTTGAGGAGTATGGTCTGGCAGTTTGTCAAGATGCTAACTATAGAATTGCCATATGATTTAGCAATCCCACTACTAGGTATATACCCTGAAGAACTGAAGTCACGGACACAGATAAAAACACACCAATGTTCAAAGTGGCATTATTCACTATTGCCAAAAATTAGAAGTAGCTGATGTGTCCATCAACAGTTGAATTGATAAGCAAAATGTGGTATACACATACAATGAAATATTACTTAGCTGTGAAAAGAAATGAAGTTTTGAAACACATAACAACATGAATGAATCTTGAAAACAGGTTGAGTGAAGTTAGCCAGTCACTAAAGAACAAATATTGCATTACTTCACTGATAGGACCTAAACATATTGAGCAGACACATAGAGATGGAATCTGGAAGATAGGTTACCAGGAGACAGAAAAGGAGTAGATAGTGGTGAGCTGATGATGCTCAATCTGGACAGAACCTATCATAAGGTGGATGGGGTGGTTGGGAGTGGATGGGAATGGTCATGGTGCAGGGAAGTGTGTAGGGTCAATGGTGCTGGAGTGTGAGTGTGAGCAGATTTGTGGGGGGTTGATTTGCCTATCTATTATACTGGGGGTATGGCTGCAGGAAGGAACGGGTGAACTCTGAAGAGGATGCAGACTGTACTTGAGAATACAATTGTGGGACTGTCCTTTTGCAAATATGGCAGGGTAGGGTCACTGGGGCAGGGTGTCAGTAGTGGGGTGAAATGTTGGAAAGGGTACACTAGGGGCATGCTTCTATGGAATATGAATATGTTCATCTTGTTATAGGGTGTTACCTCAGTGGGTGGAGATCCACACATAAAACAACAAAATATTAAACTCCCACCCTGGGGACTCCTGCTACATTCTCAAATAGAGGGGCAAGAATTTCTCAAGAACATAGGCAGTGCCTAATAAAAGAAAACACACCAATATGTCAAGCCCTCAATATTAATGCATATAACCACAAATCTTATTCTTGTAAAATTGAAATTTAGCCTAATAATAACTATTGCCTGAGAATTGCCTCCTGAAAACCTCCTTATTACTCCAATGTGGCCTCTCTCTAAGCCAAACTTAGCAAATAAATGCAAATGCATGTCTCCCAGAGATGAGCCTCCCTGGCACCAAGGGATTAATACTAAGCACCATCCAGCAAAATATTTGCAAAAAGACCTTGACAAAAGGGGGGAATATAAAATACAAAATAGTTTTTACTGCTACGATATTTCAAAATGAGCCAGGCAGTCATTCCAGAGGTTACACTTATGTATGTCTCAGGCAGAACTCACTAACTGCCACTGTGAACAAAGCCTTAAATAGGATTGCCTGTTAGGGTTCTAGAGCCATCCAGACACTAGAAGCAAGGCACACAATCCTTTGAAATCACACCCTGTTGGTGAGCCTTACCTTGTAATATGACAGCCTTTCTCTCCACTGTAACAGAGTTAGACTCATTTATAATTTCCCTACATATGATTCTCTTACCCCTTTTATTTGAACCTGTAACTAGCACTATACCAAATAAATATATATCTCAGAGACTTGAATTTTCAGTCTGTTCATAAGCTGGTTGGGCCCTGAATCTCAGAAGAGAGGGGATAAACACCTACTCTACAGATCATCGAACTCGCCCAGGACAAATAATAAAATGATGATGAATGACTATCCCATCACAAAAACAGAGTACCTACAACTGCAAGCAACATGAGACCTTCCATCTGCCCCATAAAATCTAAGCCCCCTCTCAATCTTAGGCAGAGGGGTCATCACCATCCCCAAGTACTCAAGGTTGAGGAATGAGCAAACATATGGGGGGGGGGGAGGATGCAACCATGGAGAAAGTAAACTTATTATCATTGTAGTAATGGAAGAACATGTAGCATTGTTGTAAAGATAGTGTTTACCAGATGTTCTGAGGGGAGGGGGACAGAATTGTAGGTGGAACATAGGGAATTTTTACATCATTTGAATTAATGTAAACCACAAAGTAAACTATAGACGTTGGTTAGTAGCAATGCTTCAATATTTATTTATCAACTGTCACAAATGTACCACACAATTATAAGATGCTATTAATTGGGACAGATGTGGAAGGGGGGATGGTATATATGGGAATCCCTTATACTTTCAATATAACTTTTCTGTAATCTAAAACTTATTTACAAATAAAGTTTATTATATTAAAAAAAGGAATCTAGGGAAGACAGGGACCTAAGAAGCTGAGGATTTGCCAGTGTCTCTCCATACAGCCCTCCAAGGTAGTGGCTGCTTCAGCCAGCTGGCTCTGGTATTCCAGCCCTCCTCAATCTCTTCATTTGGTGGAGATGTTCCAATCACATTATCCCAGCTTAATGTATGGCTTAGTCATTCAAATAATCCAACTACAACTCCCTGCACTTATCCTGATTCTGGGCATGACAGGCAAACTTCTGTGTATTAGTCAGCCAAAGGGGTGCTAATGTGAAATACCAAAAATGGGTTGGTCTTTATAAAGGGTATTTATTTGGGGTAGAAGTCCACAGATACCAGGGCATAAAGTGTTAAGTTTCTTCTCTCACCAAAGTCCATTGCCACGTGTTGGAGCAAGACAGATGCCGACGTTTGCCTGGGTTCAGGCTTCTTGGGTTCCTCTCTTCCCGGGGCTGTGTTTCTCTCCAGGCTTAGCTCCTCTGTTTCCTCCACAAGGTCAGCTGTAGACTATCAGGTGAATGGCTTGCTTCTCTTTTCCTGGGGCCTTCTCTCCAACATCAAAACTCCAACATCAAAACTACAACTCAGAACTACAACTCAAAAACTGCTCCCTCTGTCCTTTGTCTTGCCTTTTATATTCGATTCCCCCACTCACCAAGGGGTAGGGCTCAACGCCCTAATCATAACTTAATCATGCCCAGATTAACAGATCAGTTTACAAGCATGATCCAATTATATTTTTGGAATTCATAATTACATCAAATTGCCAAATGGCTACATTCTGGAAGGTAACTGTTAAAATCATGGAACTTGTAAATATGAGAAGTATTTGAATTATAGTTGAATTATCTACTACATATGTAACCTTGGAAAACATGTTTAATCTCTCTGAACATAAAGTTTTTGGTTTTTAGTTTGGTTTTTAATTTTTAAAATAGTCATAATAAAAATGCCTCATAGTATACAATAAATGAACATCTATCAAATTATCTGGAACTTAGTTAAGTAGTAAATATAGTAATGGTAGTAGTATTGGTAGGGTAGTAGTAGTGGTGGTAGAAGAAGCACCAGCTATAGTAATTTTAATAGTAAAGTAAGACACGATACTCATTATCAAGCATGAAAGCCTGTATTTTTGGGTAAAATGAATCAATGTAAAAGGGAAAAAATCCTGTTTAAACATCCATTTATTCTTAGTTTGTTCAGCATGGGTCAGTTTTTCAAGAGAATGATTTTGAAAGATAATAACTGCCAAAAATAATAGGGTCTCTAGTGACCCAGCCAATTTGGTAATGTCCTAACATCACCTGATGGAGTAGCCAGCTGGTATCTGAGACACTTATCTTTCTCTAACTACTGTTAAAAAAATTCAGTAGGCCCAAAGTGGAGGAGTTCATGCAAAGCCCATGTCAGCAAAACCAAACTCTAAGGAAGTTTCTATTCCTTGTAAATACCCAGTTAGCTCAGAAAACAAATTAAATCAGCCAATCAGTTATGGGCAATTCCTTATTCTTTCTTTTTCTTTTTAAAAAGATACTTAGATTATATAAATGTTACACAAAAATTATAGGGATTCCCATATGCCCCACCTCCCACACCTCCCATAACCTCCCACATAAACATCTTTCATTAGTGTGGCACATCACTTGCAATGGACATACACATCCTGGGGCTTTGCCACAAAGCATGGACCATAGTTCACATTGGAGTCTACACTCTCTCTGGCACAGTTCTGAATGTTATGTGATGATATAAAATGGCCTATATCTGTCATTGCAGTGTCATTCAGGACAAGTCCCAAGTCCCGAAAAAGCCCCTGTATTACAACTGCTTTTCCCTCTCCCTGCCCCCAAAGCATCCAGTGGCCACTGGCTCCACATTAAAGTTGTAATTTCTTCCACTGCTTGAATCACAATATATCTATAATAGAATACCAGTAAGTCCACTCTAGTCCATAGCTCTTCCCCCAATCCTGAGGAGTCTGGGTTGGTGATGTCCACCACACCTCCAAGTGAGAGGGGGCTTATATCCCATGGATAAAATGGATGGGATTATTCTGCCTGCAGCTGCAGACTCTCTCTATTACCTGGGATGGCCATTGTCCATCATCATCTCACTGCCAGGTGTCCTGGGTAAATACTGTAGATTCTGGGCCCAGGTGGTACATGGACAGCCCAAAGACTCCACTCTCTGGAAGTACACCTTCAAACTCCAGCACCACATTTATGTTTGAATAGAAGGGACAGATGGACCATGTGGGACATATTTAAGTCCAACTCTGTCACTCTCAGGAGCACAGATTCCAAAGTAGGTCCCACTGATAAGGCACGAAACTGTGGAGCTATCCACCCTTATATAAGACCTGGGTGTCTCCAGAGCCATCAGGAGCTCCTCTATTTGGGATGATATCCACATTGGAAGCCTGTGAGTTCCTACTGAGATATGCATAAACGTTACCTCTGGGATGAACTCTCTACTCACTTTGAAGTCTCTTAGCCATATGAACTCATTTGTCTTTACTTTTCCCCCTTTTATTTGAGGTCTTTTTCCAATCACATTGCCAGTTGGCACTTGTTAGTAATTCCTCATTGCCAAGGAGGCTCATCCCCAGAAGTCATGTCCCATGCTGGGAGGAAGGTATGCATTCATATGCTGAGTTTGGCTTAGAGAGAGGCCACATTTGAGCAATAAGAAGGCTATCAGGAGGCAACCCTGAGGCACCCCATAACAATAGGCTAAGTTTCAATTTCAAGAGCAAAGACTTGTAAGGCTAGTCATCAATAACAAGAGCCCCTCAGTGGATCCTCCTCCTTTGCCAGACACTGCCCCTACACTTGGGGTACTGATGCTGCTCCATTGGAGAATGTCGCAGAGCTATCCATGATGGGAATTAAGGATTCTCTCATTTTTTTAATGATTCTCCACCCACTGTGACCATGCCCCATGAGCATTTGAACATTTTTATATACCTTTTATGAATGTTCAGGTGAACTTCCTCGCATGTACCCCATCCCGGACACCCCCCACCAATGATCTTCTCCCACCCCTGTTGGAACCCTTCTGTGATCCAAAGCTTCTTTAAAGATGAAGCCAATATGATAGCCAAATACAATTAATAGGAAAATGAAATAATAATGATAAGTTTAAATGTAAGAGATAAAATATCTGAAAACTTAAAAAAAACTATAAATAAAATTAAATTAAAGGATTGGGATATTCAAAAATGGGAAAAAAATTTAAAAACATTTTTTGAAATTTTGCCTTTTATCACTACAATATCTGGTGTACAGTCTGTACTGTGGAACTTTCCCCCTCTCACTGCCCAGTGTCTCACTATTTTTCATTTAATTTTCAAAGAAGTTTTATGTCACAGCAAAGTCACACACAGAATACAAGAGACTCTCATATACCCGACCTCCTCTCCCTTTCCTCACCCCATATTAAAACTTTTTTGTATGTGGATGGTAGCATTGTTATAATTGTTATAAAGATAGTGAAACATAGCTACTAAACATTGTCAATAGTTTACAGTATGGTTTACATTATATACCATACACTTTCATAAATTTTGATATTTACCACGTTCTCTGTCCATCACTGTAAGGTAATGAAAAACATTTCCATGGACCACTAAATACCCCGTTTGATCTATTCTGTTCCTCCCTCTCCACCCCCCCAGGGCCCATGATGACCCCTTGGCTTGACTCATGGGATGACAAGATTCATAGTCACATGCACCAAGAGGTTTTGACACAATGGTTTCTCCTCCCCTATTGGGAACCATCCTTCCTCATAAGAGACGCCCATCTGTCTATTTCTGAACAAATCAGTACTCCCAAAGATGGGAGTCCATATCCCTCCCACTCATTGTGTGAGTCTCCATCCACTGATACAATACATTATGACAGGATGAATACTCACACACTCCCTAGAAGCCTGCTCAGATGCGCCCTTCCCGAATGCCCTGCAACCAACACCTTAAACCAGTGACACTTCCTTGTCATATGGCCATAAAAGCATTCCCACCTCTGTAATTTCAACCTCATACCCACAAATCCCAAGTGTTCACCTGGTTCCTCTCCCATCTCTCCCTCCAATATCCTGGGTATACTAACCCACCCTTCCCAATCTACCTACCTGTCGACCCTGCACCACCAAACACAATAATATCACTACCCACCTGTCCTATCCCTTCAATACACAACTACACTCTCTCACATTACCATAGATTACATCCTTATAGGTGATGCCTCACAAATTTCTCTTCTCTTTCTCTTTCTTGTAAACCTATCTTACAGACAATAGTTCTCAGAGACTGCTCAGTTTCCCTAATTCATATCAGTGAGGTCACCTACTTTCATCCTTCAATGCCTAGCTTGCTTCACTCAACATAAGGTCTTCAAGAATCATTCAGTTATTCAGTGTGTTAACACTTTATTCCTTCTTACAGCTAAGTAATATTCCATTGTATGTATGTACCAGTGTCGCAGGTCTCCCAGGCTGAGGATATGGCTAGCCCAGCTGCGGCCCGGGGGCGACACAGGCAAAACTTGTGCCGTTCGGCGTGCACTCCAAAAACAGCGAGGGTGAGGAGGTTCTCAGGGAGCGGCGTCAGGCTGGGGGCTCCCTGGTCTCCACGGCTCGGGTGTGGGGGGTATCTGGTGATGATCGCGCAAGTAAGAAAAGACTCGAGTCCTCTGAGTGCGGGGGGAAAAAGAGAAGAGAGAGAGAGTTTATT
>JAKSZT010054177.1:176788-193108 GCA_026826555.1 Tolypeutes matacus
CTTATTACAAGGTCCTGTAGATGCTTCCCTACATTATCTTCCAAGGTCTTTATGGTCTTGGCTCTTATATTTAGAACTTTGATCCATCTTGAGTTGGTCTTTGTATAAGTTGTGAGATGGTATTCCTTTCTCATTCTTTCAGATATGGATATCAAGTTCTCCAGTTGTCCAAACGCCACTTGTTGAAGAGGTCATTCTCTCCCAACTGAGTGGGCTTGGTAATCTTGTCGAATATCAGATGACTGTATATGCGAGGATATATATCAGAACTCACTATTTGGTTTCATTGGTCAGTATGTCTATCCTTGTGCCAATACCATGGAGTTTTGACCACTTTAGCTTTGTAGTATGTTTTAAAGTCAGGTAGAGTGATACCTCCAACTGTGTTTTTCTTTTTCAATATGTCTTTGGTGATTTTGGCCCTCTTACCCTTCCAAATAAATTTTGTAGTTAGTTTTTCCAATTCATTAAAAAATAGTGTTGATTTTTCTTGGGATTGCATTAAATCTGTAGATTAGTTTCAGTATGATAGACATCTTGATGATGTTTAGTCTTCCTATCCATGAACAGGGAATATTCTTCCATTTATTTAAGTCTTCTTTGATTTCCTTTAACAGTGTTGTGTATTTTCAGTATATAAGTCCTTTGCATCTTTAGTTAAATTTATTCCTAGGTATTTGATTTTTTTAGTTACTATTGTAAATGGTATTCTTTTCTTGATTTCCTCCTTAGATTGCTTGTTATTGGTGTACAGAAATGCTACTGATTTTTGAGCATTGACCTCATACCCTGCAACATTACTGAACTCCTTTATAAGTCCTAGAAACTTTGTTGTAGATTTCTCAGGGCTTTCTATGTATAGGATCATATTGTCTGCAAATAATGAGATTTTTACTTCTTCTTTTCCAATTTGGATGCCTTTTATATATTTTTCTTGCCTCAGTGCTCAAGGAAGTACTTCTTTTTTTTTTTTTAAGGTATTCAATACTCTTTATTTCAGTATACCTATGCATTATATACTGAGCATTAAATCTGTAATTCTTCTAGATAGTAATAAGGCAAATACTCATATATTTAAACAGATTCATTCATATTCATGACAATGTTAAATAGGAGTGGTGATAGTGGGCATCCTTGTCTTTTTCCTGATCTTAGAGGTAAGGCTTTTAGGATATCACCATTTAAAATGATGTTAGCTTTGGTTTTTCATATATACCCTTTATCATGTTCAGAAAGTTTCCTTCTATTCCTATCTTTTTCAGTGTTTTTTTTTTCAGGAAAGAGTGCTGTATTTTGTTGAATGCTTTTCCTGCATCTATAGAGATGATCGTGTAATTTTTTTCTTTCAATCTGTTTATGCGGTGTGTTACATTGGTTGATTTTCTTATGTTGAACCATCCTTGCATACCCAGAATGAAACCCACTTGGTCATGGTGTATAATTCTTTTGATACATTGTTGAGTGCGATTAGCAAGTATTTTTTTTTTGCGGATTTTGGCATCTAGGTTCATTAGAGAAAGTGGTCTGTAATTTTCCTTTCTTGTGGCATCTTTGTTTGGCTTTGACATTATGGTAATGTTGGCATCATAGAGTGAGTTAGTCAATGTTCCTTTTACTTCTATTTTTTTGGAAGAGCTTAAGCAGGATTGGCATAAGCTCTTTCTGGAATGTTTGGTAGAATTTACCTATGAAGCCATCTGGTCCTGGGCTCTTCTTCGTTGGGAGGTTTTTGATGACTGAGTCTATCTCTTTACTTTTAATTGGACTGTTGAGTTCATCAATTTCTTCTTTTGTCAATGTAGGATGTTTGTGAGTTTCTAGAAATTTGTCCATTTCCTCTAAATTATTCTTCTTGTTGGCTAATAATTTTTCAAAGTATCCTCTTATGATACTCTTTATTTCTGTTGGGTCAGTAGTGACATCCCCTTCCTCAATCCTTATTTTGTGTATTTGCATCTGCTCTCTCTTTTTCTTTGTTAGTGTGGCTAAGGGTTTGTCAATTTTATTGATCTTCTTGAAGAACCAGCATTTGGTTTTGTTTATTTTTTTCTAGTGCTTTCTTATTTTCTATTTCATTTGGTTCTGCTCTAATCTTTGTTATTTCCTTCTTTCTACTTCATTTGGGGTTAGTTTGTTGTTGTTTTTTCCAATTCCTCCAGGTGTGCAGTTAGGTCTTCAATTTTAGCTCTTTCTTCTTTTTAAATATATGCAATTATGGCTACGAATTTCCCTCTCAGTACAGCTTTGGCTGCATCTTATTTGTTTTGATATGTTGCATTGTTATGTTCATTCGTTTCAATGTTGTTACTGATTTCTTTGAGATTTCCTCCTTGACCTACTGTTTGTCTAAGTGTGTGCTGTTTAACTTCCATATCTTTGTGCCTAATCTGGTTTTCTCATTGTCAGTGATTTCCAATTTCATTCCATTGTGGTCAGAGAAATTACTTTGTATAATCTCAATCTTTCTCAAGTCATTGAGAGTTGTTCTGTGGCCTAGCATGTGATCTATCTTGGAGTATGATCCATGTGCACTCAAGAAGAATGTATATCACTCTGTATTTGTATCTAGCATTCTGTATGTCTATCTATTAGGTCCAGGTCTTCTAATATATTATTCAGAGTCTTTGTTTCTTCTTTGAATCTTCATTGATTCTCCATCTAGATGTTCTGTCTAATGGTGATAATGGTGTATTAAAGTCCCCCACTATAATTGTATGGGTATTTATTTCTCCACTTAGTTTTTCCACTGTTTGGCTCGTGTATTTTGAGGCACCCTGATTAGGTGCATAGATGTTTATGATTGTTCTCTGTTCCTGAAATATTGCCCCCTTTACAAATACATAGTATCCATCTTTGTCTCTTATAATAGTTTTGCATTTAAGGTTTATTTTTTCTGATATTAGGTTAGCTAATCCTTCCCTTTTTTTTTTTTTTTTTTTTTTTATTGTTTGCTTTTAAAATAGTTTACCAGCCATTCACTTTCAGCCATCTTGAATCCATTGGTCTAAGGTGGGTTTCTTGTAGACAGCATATAGATGGATCATATTTCCATATCCATTCTCCCAATCTGTGTCTCTTGACTGGTGAGTTTAATCTATTAACATTCAGTGTTTTTACTCTCAACAAATTTCTTATATCAGCTATATTTTCTTTGGGTTTATGTTTATCATATTTTGTTTTTATTTGTCTTTTTTTCTTTTTAGTTGTTCTTACAGTCTCCTCCAACTCTCTCTCTCCTGTTTTTTCCTTTCAACCTGTAGAACTTCCTTTCCTATTTCTTGAAGTACAGGTTTTGTATTGGCATACTCTTAATTTCTGTTTATCTGTGAATATTTTGAACTCTACATCATTTTTGAATGCTAGCTTTGCTGGATAAAAAATTCATGGCTGGAAATTTTTTCCTTTAGTACGTTATATGTCTCTTGCCTCCATGGTTTCAGATGAGAAATCACCACTTAATCTTATTGTACTTCCCTTGTATGTGATGGTTCTCTTTTCTCTTGCTGCCTTGGGTATTTTCTCTTTGTCTTGACCAATGGACATTTTATAATTATATGTCTTGGAGTAGTCCTGTTTAGATTTTTGCTGTTTGGGATATGCTGTGCTTCCTGGACATGTACATCCATGTTCCTCAATATAGTTGGGAAGTTTTCAGCCATTATTGCCTTCAACACTCCTTCTGTTCCGTTTCCCTTCTCTTTTCCTTCTGGGATGCCTATAATGCATCTGTTTGTGAGTTTTTTGTTGTCATTTATATCCCTAAGTGCCTGCTGTTTTTTCCTATCTTTTTATCTATGTTTTACTATCTGTTTGATTTCAGATGTACTGTCTTCTCCATCACTAATTCTTTCTTCTGCCTGTTCAAATCTGCTGTTATATGGATCCAACATCTTTTTATTTCTTGGATTGTGCCATTCATCACCATCATATCCGTTACCTTTTTATGTATGTTTACAACTTCTTCAGTATGTTCTCCCAGTGTCTTACTAATATCCTTAATCTCTTCCTTGACTTCATTAAGTTGGTCCACTATATTTGTTTGGACACTTTTGATTAGTTGTTTAATGTTCTGCAACTCTTCCTGGTTTTTAGTTTGTTCATTTTTCTGCTCCATGTCTTCCTGTTTCTCAGTATGGTTGGTAAATTTTTGTTACCCTCTAGTCATCATTTTATCTTGATGGGTTTATTCAGTTGATTAGCTTCTCTCTCTGCTCTAAAGGTTTATTTAGCTGGTGGTTCTTTGTGTGTGTTAAGTTTTCCCTTTGACACTTTGTTCTTCTTGTTCTATTTCCTTGCTTTTTCAATGTTCCCTTGAAGGAAAATGATTAGTGCCAGAGGAATCGAAAGAGGTAAGAAAGGAAAAAGGGTAATAGTAATATTGATAAAAGTTAGAAGAAAGGTCATATAAGTCTTAGCAAAATAAATATTTAACTCATGTAGGCAGTGTAGAGTAAGAGGGGAAAAAAAAGTGGAGTGCCTACAATGGAATGGGAAACCAAATAGAGGAATATATATAGAATGATTTAAAAGGCCAGAATGATGAGGAGAGAAAGAGTAAAGAAAGGGCTGAAAGGAAAGAGTTAATAATAATAATAATAAAGTAAACAGAATAGACATGATAGAAATCAACACCCATGATGTTGAGCACTAATGAAAAAAGGTGGAATTTAAGAACCACAACAGAAAACAGAAGGCACAAAGATGAAAGAAGGAAAAGAGATAGCATTAATAGACAAAATCCGTTTACACAGAGAATGGGAAATCAAGGAAGAAGAAGTGTAATCCCCCTCCCCCACTTTTGCTGTTTTGTGTCCATTTGCTGGGTAATTCTCTGTGTCTGTTTCCTGCCCCCTCTTTTCATCCTTCTCCTCCTATGTTCACTGGGATTTGATCCTGGGGACCTCCAATGTGTGAGAGTGGCATTCTGCCACCTGCACCACCTCAGTTCCTGTTTTTTTTTTTTTTTTTGACGTCTCATCTTTGCTCTCCTTTGTGTCTCTCTCCTGTTACATCATCATCTTGCTGTGTGGGTTGACATGGCATTGCTCACCCACATGTGGGGCCTGGCAGCATGCCCTCGCACAACACCTGGGGGCTTGGCTGTTCATGGAGCCTGGTGGCCCGTGCATCTTCTGTATATATTTTTCTTTATTTTACCAAGAGGTCCTGTGGATCGAACCCAGGTCCCTCCATATGGGAGATGGATGTCCAACCATGAGCCACATCCATCCCCCAATTCCTTGTTCTTAGGCCAGCTAACTTCCTCATTGATAAGCAACTGCCTGAACTAACGTATTAGGAAATGAAGCCTGCATTAACCAATGAATATTTCTTCCCAATGTACATCTTTATTTTCTGTCTATAAAAGCCTGTTTTTCTCTTTGTTCAGCAGAATTCCTCTCTACCTCATGGTGATTGGAATATCCACAACTTATGAAATGATTCAATAAAACTCTCTAAGATCCAACCAAATTTTGCTCATTTTTATTTTATCACTGCCTTAATCTCATATACTTCTCACAGCCTAGTGAGAGAAATAGGACTATCACTCTCATGTTACAGATGTGCAGAAGTGCAGAAGGCTTAAATAACTTCCTAAGTTATTAAGTTATTAATCTTAAGTTATTAAGATTACACAACTTAAGAGTGGTAGAGCCAAGGGTCAAGTCCGGATCTTTTATTTTCAAATTTCATTTTATTTTCATTCCATTATAATTAACATAAGGCAACTTTTGGTATTATCACACAAATGATAGCTGTCAATATGATTAAAGAAAAGTGAAGGATTAAGCCAATCTGGATAAATTATTTTTAAAAAAGAACCTTCTTCTGGTGTTACAGCAGGCAATATTAGACTGAAGTATCCACTAAGTTAGTATTTCTATAGTGAAAAATCAGTTCTATTAGGAAGAAAATAGAACATCACATAAATGTACAATTTGAAGGTATCTCCTCATAAATCGTCTCTCCAGTGACTCTCTACCCTAGCTGCACATTTGTATCACCTGAGGAATTTAAAAATTATCCCCAAACCCCACTAAGAACAACTAAATCTGAAACTGTGAGTGGGGAAGAATGAATGCATTTTTAAAAGCTATCAAGGTGATTCTCATGTTTAACCAGAGTTGATAATTCCTGATTAGCTCAAGTTCCTCATTTTGAGAATCATTTTGACCTCTATCAAGAAAAGGACTTCAGCCCCTGGTACAGCTTGTTGGTGCCAGGGTGGGCTATAAGGATCCAGTCCCCCCAATTCTGGGAATGTGTTGTCTGATCACTGATCACAGCATTTTTTTTCATGTAATAAACTCTCTTTTTGAAGACATTTTAGATTACAGAAAACATACATTGAAAATAAGGGATTCCCATATACCCCACCCCTCCACCCTCACATTTTTCCCTATTAATTGCATCTTACATTAGTGTGGTATATTTGTTACAATTGATGAACAAATATTCAAGTACTGCTACTAACCAAGGTCTACAGTTTACATTATAGTTACACTTTGTAACACACAATTTTATAGGTTTTGACAAAATGCATAATGGCCTGTATCCATCATTTTAATATCATGCAAACCATTTCCAAAACTGTATGCTGCTACTTTGGATCATGAAGGGTTGATTTTGAGGGTAACAAATGTTCCAACCCATCTAAACCCCCAGCAGGCAAAAGCAGTAGATGTCTTAATGAGGCATGACTTAGGTTTTATTTTTTCTTTTCCTTTTCTCATTACATTCCCTGTTTGGGAGCAAAAATTGTTTGAAAAAGTCATGAATTGATAGCTCTCACCAACACCAACACCAACAGCAGCAGCAATCCAGAGTTATAACACAATAATACTCAGAATGTTCCGTTCATAAAAAATAAATTTAAAAATGTGAAGAAACCGGAAAGTATGGCCCATTCACAAAAAAAAAAAAAAAAAAAAAAAAAATTTGCCAGAAACTATCCATGAGGAAATTCTTAATTTCTTAAAGTCAAAGACTTTAACTAATTTAAATCTATATGTTCGAAAAACTAAATGAAACTAATAAAACATTATCTGAACCAAATAAAAGGAAGTAAATATAAAAAATGGAAATTATAAAGAGGAAACAAAAAGAAATGTAGGAGTTATACACTATCATAATTGAAATGCAATACCCATTAAATGGATTTAACATAAGATTTGAACAGGCAGAAAAAGGATCAGTAAGTGTGAAGCCAAGATAATAGAAATTATCCAGTGTGAGGAACACAAAGAAAAAATAATGAAAAGCATCAGTTGAAATGACCATATGTAATTTTACTCATTCTGGTTATGTGGTCTATTACTTAAATGATTTTTTAATGTTGTGATCCATACTTGTATACCTGGGATAAATCCCATTTAATCATGGTGTATAAATCTTTTACTGTGCTGATGATTTCAGTTTACTAGTGTTTTGTTGAGGATTTTTGCATCATATTCATTTTCCTTTCTTTTGGTATCTTTATCTGGTTTTGATATTAAAGTAATGCTGGCTTCATAGACTGAGTTGGGAAATGTTTTCTCCTCTTCAATATTTTGGAAGAGTTTGAGCAGTATTGGTCTTAATACTTCTTTTGAATATTTGGAGAAATTCGACAATGAAGCTCTCTGTTCCTGGTCTTATCTTTCCTTGAAGGATTTTTTAATGATTCCACCACTTTCCTTTTTTAGGTCTCTTGAGATAATCTATTTCTTCTAGAATCAGTGTAAGTTGTGTGTTTTCAGGAATTTGTCCCCTAGCTTATCTAATTTGTTGTCATACAGTTTTTCATAATGTGCTCTTATGATCCTTTTTATTCCTGTGGGGTCAGTAGTAATGCCCCCTTTCCATTTCTGATTTTTATTATTTGTGCCATCTCTTTCTTCTTTACTCGTCTAGCTGAAGTTGTGTTGATATTATTGAGCTTTACAAAGAACCATCTTTTGGTTTTGTTAACTCTATTTTTATTTAATTTACTCTGCTCTCATCTTTGTTATTTACTACTTTCTTCTTGCTTTGAGTTCACTTTGCTGTTTCTTTTCCACTCCCTCCACGTAACATCCCTTGTGATATCTTCCTTTAACCATAGATATGTTAAGAATATGTTGTTTACCTGCTCTCCAATTCATTGGTCTCACCCAGGACAACCAACAAAAGATGATGATGGGCAATGCCAATCTCAGGAAGTGGAAAGTGTCTGAAAATGCAAGCAATAAAATTCCGTCATCTTCCATATGGGATCTAAGCTCCCTCTCAATCAAAAGCAGAGTTTGCATCACCAACACAAAATCCTCCAAATATAACAGGGAAAAGCAACTATGGGCTAAAGTAAACTTATTATTATTCTATCAATGGAAGAACTTGTATAATTGATATAAAGGCAGTGGCCAACAAAAGGTTCTGAGGTGAGGGAGAGGGAAGATTGGGTCTAACATGGGGCATTTGGGAAACATTGGAATTGTCCTGCATGATATTGCAAAGATGGATACAGGTCATTATACATTTTGTCAAAACCTATAAAATTGCAAGGGGCAAAGTGTAAACTATAAAGTAACCTATAGTCTTTGGTTAGTACAATGCTTCAATATGTATTCATTTATTTTAATAAATGTACCATACTAATGAAATAAGTTTTAATGTGGGAAAATATGGGAAGGGGTAGGGGTGGGTTAAGTGGGAATCTCCTCTATTTTTCATTTTTATTTTTTTGTTTATTAGAGAAATTGTGGGTTTACAGAACAATCGTGCATAAAAATACAGGATTCACATATACCAATCTATTATTATTTTTTAAACAAACCAATTTTATTGATACATGTTTTTAAAGATTTATCTATTTATTTTACTTTTATCCATTTCTAATCCACCCCCACTTTTTCGGTTTTTGTGTCCATTTGCTGGGCAATTCTCTAGGTCTGTTTCCTGCCCTCTCTTCTCATCCTTCTTCTCCTATCTTCACTGGGATTCAATCCTGGAAACCTCCAATGCAGGAGAGAGGTGTTCTGCCACCTGCACCACCTTAGTTCCTGGTTTTTTGGCACATCTCATCTGGGCTCTCCTTTTGTGTCACTCTCCCGTTACATCAACATCTTACTGCATGGCTCAGCAGGGCCTGGAATGCCTGCATGTGGGGCCTGGTGGTGCACCCACACACAGGGCCTGATGGTGTGCCCACTTGCAGGGCCTGGTGGCCTGTGTGCATTCTATATTTTTCTTTATTTAACCGGGAGGTGCTGGGGATCGAACCCAGGTCCTTCCATATGGGAGATGGATGCCCAACCACTTGAGCCACATCTGCCTCCTATTAATACATATTAATAAAGCATAAAAGTATCCAAAGTGCACAACCAATGGTATTTGGTATAATTACATATTTGTGCATTCATCACTTCAATCATTGTTAAAACATTTTCATTGTTTCAATAATAATAAACAAAAACAGACAAACAACAAACAAGAAAATTCCTCACCTCTCAATCTCTGTTTACCCTGCTCTATATAGCTGCTATTTCTGGCTATTCTTGCAAAATTATTTATTTGTTTAAGTAGTTTTATTGAGATATAATCACATACCATATGATTCATCCATAGTGTATAATCAATGGATTTTTTTAGCTGTTAAAAAGTCCTTTATTGTATAAGGAATTACAAATTTTAAGAGAGAGTGCAAGGCCAGGTTAGATTTACTATAATCATTACTTTAAAAAATAACATAGCTACAAACCTTTATATATGTACATAATAATTTAAATATAATAGAAATTAATTATAACATAATTTCAATTTTTATATTATACCTCTAACTCTTGGAAATAATAATCTCTAAGAATGAAATAAGTTATTGGTTTAGTTATTTAATTTCAATTTAGGCCATAATTCTTTCTACATAATCAAATTCCTGTTTGGGAATTCTTCACATCTTATTGGAATGAATTACAGCAGATAATTTGCCAACTCATACTTTTATGAGGCAGAAAAACTCAAAATCTTGTTCAATGGGGAGACTGTGGGAAGATGGTGCAGGACTAACAGGCAGAGCTGAATGCTCTCACAAAAACAATGGAGAAAGAGCCAAAAGCTGTCTGAGGGACATGCTTTGGAAGTCAGCAGACCAGGACAGTGCTGGTCACAACTCCCAGGAGGGTGAGGGACTGAGAGATGAAGAAGCTGAAATGACAAACATAAGTTACCAAGCCCAATCCCCAAGATATTAAGCTGGGGTAAAACACCTTGCTCACTAGCCAACTGAGAGGAGAACAGACATCTTCCTTGTTGCCAGCTGTTTCAAAAAAAAAGTGAGGGGAGGTCAGGGTGCCTTTCTTCAATGAATTCAGTCAGCAAAGCCAGCTTTGAATCTCCAATCATTAGGTTCAATACAGGATCACAGGAAAGCCAAGTCTGAAACCCTTCCTTGGAAAGGTACACTGACTGGCACCATCAGCTGGCTGGTCTGGAAATTGCATGGACACAAACTGTTCATGCTTCCTGTATCCAACCCCTGGGAGAAAATCTGTGCCCCACTTGTGAGTCCCTGTACAAATTCAGAAATCTTAGGCTGGGAAATTTGAAAGACTGAGAATAGGTTGAACCAAATATGAAAGAAGAGTTGTGAAAAAAGCAATAGGCAAAAGAGAGAAACTAGCCATCAGAATAAACTCACCAACATATTTCAGATGTCTAGACATCAGCAAAAAATTACAAGCCATACTAGGAAACAGGAAGAAATGGTCCAGCAAAAAGAACAAACCAAATACCTTAAAGAGATACAGGATTTAATACAATTAATCAGTGATAATCACAGAACTCTCCTAAATCACTTCAAAGAATTTAAAGAAAATATGACTAAAGAAATAAAGGAGAGGTTTAGGGGCAAGATGGCATCAGTTTAAGTGGGCGCTCACCATCTCTCTCACAAAAGAGAGCTGACTGGGGACAGGAACCTGTCCAAGTGAGCTGTTCTGGGAGCCCACAGAGTGAGAGCTTTTGGGACATCGATCTGGAGGGAGCTGGACAAGGAGATAGATTGCTCAAGATAAAATCAAGAGTTTTTAGCTCCAAGCTTGAATTAGTGGAAGCAGACAGCTAAGCCCCACACTCAAGGCAAAGGGTTAGGGCGAGCCCCAACTCCTGCCAGCAACCCAGCAAGAGGGAGCATTCTCTGAAAGTGGGAGGGTTCTGGCAAAAGGTGGAGAGGGGTTTCCTTACTGTGGGTTTGGTTGCCTGGACCCCCTTAGAGATTTGGGGAGTACACTAGCTGGCTTGAAGTGGCACCAGGCTAAGGGGAGAGGCAAATCTTCTGAGGAAGCCTGATTTATCTAACTGTCTTGGTATACAGAGGCTTGGCTTGGGAGAGGGCAGACTCAGCCAATTTTATAGTTCCATGCTGAGGACTATCAAAGTTTCAGCTCCCCTAAGGGAGTCAGGTAGTGGTGTTTGTTAAGTTTCCACAAGCCTATTTAGGGTACCCTGGGAGGAAGTGGTGATCTAGAATAGGCTTGTAAATCATTTCAGTGTGGTGAACTTGGTTGTCTGTATCCCCTTAGAACTTTGGGGAGCACATAAGCCAGCTTGAAGTGGCACCAGGCTGAATCTGCTGAGGAAACCTGATTTACCTAACCGCAGTGGCATACAGAGGCTTGGCTTGAGAGAGGGCAGACTCAGACAATTCAACAGTTCTGCACTGAGGACTATCAGAATTTCAACTCCCCTAAGGAAGTCAGGCAGTGGGTAGTGCTTAAGAAGTTTCCACAAACCTATTTAGGGTCCCCTGGGAGGAGGGGGTGGTCTAGAAGAGGCTTGTAAACCATTTCAGTGAGGCAAACTCAGTCATCAGGGTCCCATTTGAATTTCAAAAGGGAACTCAACCTGACCAGGAGTGGGGAGGGGAGATCTGCTCATACAGCCTGCTAAATCCTGCTGTCACAGGAGAGTAAAACCTTCACAAGGCAAAGTGACTAAATAGCTTTCTGAAAAGCTAACTGACCCAATTAGTAAGTTAGCTCAGTGGAAGAATTTCTGTCTTCAATATATGAGGTCCCTAGTGTGATTTCTGGCTCTGCTAAGAGTAGTGATTCACCAGGATATCAGACATCCAGTTGAAAACATAAGACAGGGAAAACTTAGACATTATTGTTGTAATAAATTATTTTGGGTCCCTTATTCTTCAAAAAAAAAAAAAAGTTACTTAAAAAAAATTAGTTAACTCGTTAAAATCTGCCTTAAAACCTGCAGAGAGAAGCCAGCAGGGTAACTGATTTATGAACACAGGCAGACTGAGAGGCTACACAAAGGCCCAAGAAGGAACGCTGTTCTTCCTTAGCTTTGTTTGATTGTTTCCTTGTGTGTTTGCTTGTTTGTTTGTTTCTTGCTTTTCTTTCCTCTTTCCTTCCACTCTTTTTTTTTTTTAAAGATTTTATTTATTTATTCATTTATCCCCCCCTTGCTGCTTGTGCTCGCTGGGTCAGCTAACCACGCCATGCGGGCGGGCTTGCCTTCACCAGGAGGCCCGGGGAACCAAACCTGGGGCCTCCCATATGGTAAACGGGAGCCCGACTGATTGAGCCACAGCCGCTTCCCGTCCTTCCAGTCTTTTTTAAACTAGGTGCTGGTAGCTTGTTTCTTCTTTGCTGTACTTCTTCCTTGATTTCCTATTTTTTGTGTATATTGATTTTGTCTACCAATGCTATATCTTTTCTTTCCTTCATCCTTCTATCTTCTGCCTTCTGTTGTGGTTCTTACATTCACTTTTTTTCATTAGTCCTCAACTTTACTGGTTTCAATTTCAGTCTTGTCTATTCTTTTTCCTTTTTTTAAATTAACTTTTTCCTTTCAGTCCTTTCTTTACTCTTTCTGTCTCTCCTCATCATTATGGTCTTTTAAATCATTCTATATATTTCTCTCTATTTGGTTTCCCATTCCATTGTAGGTACTCCACTCCCTCCCCCCCCCCCCATTATTCTACACTGCTTACATGAGTTAAATATTCATTTTACTAAGTCTTATAAGGCCCCTCTTCTAACTTTTATTATTATTACTATTACCCTTTTTCCTTTCTTACTTTTTTCAATTTCTCTGACGCTAATTTTTTCCTTCAAGGGAACATAGAAAACAGCAAAGAAATAGAACAAGAAGAACAAAGTGACAAAGAGAAAACTTAACACACACACAGAACCACCAGCTAAATAAAACTCTAGAGCAAAGAGAGAAGCTAACCAACTGAATAAACCCATCAAGATAAAATGATGACTAGAGGGCAAAAAAAAAAAAAAAAAAAAAATTACAAAGCATACTGAGAAACAGGAAGACATGGACCAGCCCAATGAATAAACTAAAAACCAGGAAGAGATGCAGAACATTGAGCAATTAATCAAAGCTTTCCAAACAAATATCATGGACCAACTTAATGAAGTGAAGGAAGAGTTTAAGGATATTAAGAAGACACTGGGAGAACATACTGAAGAAATTGTAAACATACATAAAAAGATAACGGATATGATGGTGATGTATGGCACAATCCAAGAAATCAAAAACATGCTGGAATCACATAACAGCAGATTTTAACAGACAGAAGAAATAGTGATGTGGAAGACAGTACATCTGAAATCAAAAGGATAGTAAAACAGATAGATAAAAAGATAGAAAAAATGCAGCAGTGACTTAGGGATTTAACTGACAAAGCAAAATGCACAAATATATGCATTTTAGACATCCCAGAGGAAGAAGAGAAGGGAAAGGGAACAAAAGGAGTTTTGAAGGAAATACTGGCTGAAAACTTCCCAACCCTTTTGGGGGAGATGGATATATATGTCCAGGAAGCAGAGTGCACCCCAAACAGTATAAATCTCAAAAGGCCTACTCCAGGACATATTATTATCAAAATGTCCAATGCTCAAGACAAAGAGAAAATACTCAAGGCAGCAAAAGAAAAGAGAACCATCACATACAAGGGAAGCTCAATAAGATTAAATGCTGATTCCGCATCTGAAACCATGGAGGCAAGAAGACAGTGGTATGGCATGTCAAGGTACTAAAGGAAAAAACTTCCAGCCATGAATTCTCTATTCAGGAAAGGTGGCATTCAAAACTGATGGAAATTCAAAATATTCACAGATAAACAGAAATTAAGAGAGTATACCAATAAAAAAAAAATGCACTTCAAGAAATGCTAAAGGAAGTTCTACAGGTTGAAAGGAAAAACAGGAGTGAGAGAGTTGGAGGAGAGTGTAAGAACAACTAAAAGACAAAAAGAGAAATAAATACAACATATGACATACATAAACACAAAGAAAATATGGCTGAAGTAAGAAATTAATTGAGAGCAATAACACTGAATGTTAATCGATTAAACTCACCAGTCAAGAGACACAGATTTGCAGAAACAATAAGGAAATATGACCCATCTATATCTTGTTTACAAGAAACCCACCTTAGACCCTGGGATTCAAGGAGGCTGACAGTGAATGGCTGGAAAAAATTTTACAAGCAAACAATAACCAAAAAAGGTTGGCAATAGCTACCTTAATACCAGACAAAATAGACTTGAAATAGAAAACTATTGTAAGGGCGGCAAGATGGTGTTGGTGTAGGAGGGCGCACACTGCAAGCTCCCAGAGCAAGGCAGATTGGGGACGGGGTCCTGCCCGGGGGTCTGTGCTGTGCACGCGTGGAGTGAGAAGCTTGGGACATCTATCTGCGCAGATCCGCGGCGTGAACCGAACGGTGGAGATTCGTGAGTTTTGAGGCTGCCGGTGGAGGTTGGCACAGGCGGCTGAGCACCGCGGTTACGGAAAAAAAAAATAAAACGGCCATTTGGAGCCGCAGGCGGGGCGAAAAAAGGTTTATTTTATGAGGAGCTGGCTGCCTGGCGCCCCTTGGACCTGGTGTGAACAGAGCAAACGAGCTAGTCAGCACCCGGTGAACCGGAGGGGGGATTTTGGTCGGGGAACGGAGCTGATTTCCCTAGCCACCCAGGGATAAGACCCGGGCTGCTGCGGAGCCAGGAGGAAGGGACACTTCCCAAAGAAGGGAGGGTTCGGTTGGAAGACAGGGAAGGGTATTTTATATTTTTACACATTGATCTGGCTGCCTGCACCACCCCATAGCTTTGGGGAGCACATAAGCCGACCTGAAGCAGCATCAGGCTGAGAGCAGATGCGAATCTGCACTCAAACTGATTTACTGAGCAGCCCGGTGACGCTGGAGCTCGGCTCCAAAAGGGGCAGAATCCGCCATCTTTAGCACTCCTCACTGACTAACATCAGAGTTTCAGCTAACCTGGGGAGTCCGGAAAGTGGGACGTGCTTGATTAATTTCCAGGGGCCCAGCTAGGGTCCCTTCCGTAAGGGGGTTGGTCTAGAAGAGGAATTATTTTGGGTCCTGCATTTGGCTAAAAAAAAAAAAAAAAATGAGGTCACCTCAACAAATGAAAAATAAATTCTTTTTAATTTAGTTTAATAGCTAAAAGCTGCTTCAGGACCTGCATATAGAACCCTGTGGGGAAATTCATTGATAAACACAAGTAGGCAGGAAGGATCCACGTGGACCCTAGGGGAATCATTGACCCCGCTTAGCTCTGTTTGACTGCTTGCCTGTGGATCTTTGGTTTCTCTCTGTTACTTTCTGGACTATTGCTATTATTCCCATTTTCCTCCCCCCTTCCTTTTTCCTTCTATTTTTTTTTTTTAAATAGGTGCTGCCAGCTGGTCGCTTATTTGCTGGGCTTCTTATTCAGCAATTTCCCACTTGCTGTATATATTGATTCTGTATTACAAACTATCGCTTATCCTTCCTGCATGTTTCTGCCTTCTCTTTTCTGTTGTGGCTCTTAGAGACAACATTTTTTCATAGGCCCACAACTTAAGGGTGTCAATTTCTATCCCATCTATTTTGTTTTCTTCTTCTTTCTTCTTTTTTTTTTTATTAGTATTAACTTTTTCCTTTCAGAACTTTCTCTACTATTTCTCTACCTCCTCATAATTCTAGCCTTCTAAATCACTATATATATATATATATATTCCTCCATTTGTTTTCTCAGTCCATTATAGGAACTCCATATTTTTTCCTAGTACTCTACACTGCCTACTCAAGGTAAATATTCATCTCATTAAGTCTCATTTTGCCCCTCTTCTAACTTTTATCAATATTTCTATTATCCTTCTGCCTTCCTTACATCTTTTGATTCCTCTGGTCCTAACCTTTTGCCTTCAAGGGAACATAGAAAGAAGTAAGGAAATAAAATAAGAAGAAAAACTGCCAAAGAGAAAACTTAACTCACACGCAAAACCAACAGCTAAATAAAATTCTAGAGCATAGAGAAAAGCTAATCAA
>JAKSZT010054177.1:198108-292563 GCA_026826555.1 Tolypeutes matacus
AGCAAATACACATATATGCATATATATTTATATATCATTTTGCAAATGTTTGTATGTATTGTGAGAATTTTGATTTTTACCCATAATAAAAAAAATAAAAGAAAAGAAAAAATGAGCCAAGATACTCTAAAAAAAAAAAAAAGGAAAAAAAAAGAAAACTATTGTAAGAGATGAAGAGGGACACTATATATTAGTAAAAGGGGTAATCCTTCAAGAACAAAGAACAATCATAAACATTTATGCACCTAATCAGGGCACCTCAAAATACAAGAAGCGAAGACTGGAAAGACTAAGTGGAGACATAATTGCCTCTAAAATTCTAGTGAGGGTCTTTAACACCATTAACACCATTAGAGAGAACATCTAGACAGAGAATCAATAAAAAAATCTAGACTCTGAATAATACATTAGTCGAGATGGACATAATAGTCATATACAGAACACTACACCCAAATACAACAGGATATACATTCTTCTTGAGTGCACATGGATCATACTCCAAGATAGATCACATGCTAGGCCACAGAACAACACTCAATGACTTGAGAAATATTGAGATTATACAAAGTAATTTCTCTGACCACAATGGAATGAAATTGAAAACACTAAGGGCCAGGCCAGATTAGGCACAAATATATGGAAGTTAAATAACACACTCTTAGACAAACAGACGATCAAGGAGGAAATATTAAAAGAAATCAGTAACTACCTTGAAAACCTATGGGATGCAGCCAAAGCTGTACTGAGAGGGAAATTCATAGCAATAAATACAAATATTAAAAAAGAAGAAAGAGCTAAAATTGAAGACCTAACTGCAACCGGGAGGAATTGGAAAAACAATAACAAACTATCTCCAAAGGAAGTAGAAAGAAGGATACAACAAAGATTAGAGAAGAACTAAATAAAATAGAAAATAAGAAAGCACTTGAAAAAAATAAACAAAACCAAAAGCTGGTTCTTTCAGAAGATCAATAAAATTGACAAACCCTTAGCCACACTAACAAAGAAAAAGAGAGAGCAGATGCAAATACACAAAATAAGGTATGAGGAAGGGGTTACCACTATTGACCCCACAGAAATAAAGAGTTTCATAATAGGATACTTTGAAAAATTATATGCCAACAAGAATGAAAATTTAGAGGAAATGGACATATTCCTAGATACTCATAAGCAGCCTATATCAATGAATAAAGAAATTGATGAACTCAACAGTCCAATTACAAGTAAAGAGATAGACTCAGTCATCAGAAACCTCCCAACTAAGAAGAGCCCAGGACCAGACGGTTTCAAAGGTGAATTCTACCAAACATTCCAGAAAGCACTAGCACCAATCCTGCTTAAGCTCTTCCAAAAAACAGAAGTAGAAGGAACATTGTCTAACTCATTCTTTGATGCCAATATTACCTTAATAGCAAAGTCAAACAAAGATGCCACAAGAAAGGAAAATTACAGGCCAATTTCTCTAATGAACCTAGATGCTAAAATCCTCAAAAAAATACATCCTAATCACATACAGCAACATATCAAACGAATTATACTACATGACCAAGTGAGTTTCAACCCTGGTATGCAAGGATGGTTCAACATAAGAAAATCAATCAATGTAATACACCACATAAACAAATATGAAGGAAAAAAAATCGCATGATTTTCACTATAGATGCAGAAAAAGGATTTGACAAAATACAGCATACTTTCCTGATAAAAAGACTACAAAACATAGGAATAGAAGGAAACTTTCTGAACATGATAAAGGGTCTATATGAAAAACCCAAGGCTACCATCATCTTCAATGGTGAAATCCTAAGAGCCTTCCCTTTAAGATTGGGAACAAGACAAGGATGCCCACCATCACCACTTCTATTTAACATTGTCCTAGAAGTACTTGCTCAAGCACTGAGGTTAGAAAAAGATATAAAAGGCATCCAAATTGGAAAAGAAGAAGTAAAAATTTCATATTTTGCAGACGATATGATCATATACATAGAAAGCCCTGAGAAATCTACAACAAAGCTTCTAGAACGTATAAAGTAGTTCAGTAATGTCGCAAGCTATAAGATAAATGCTCAAAAAACAGTAGCATTTCTGTACACCAATAAAGAGCAATCTGAGGAGGAATTCAAGAAAAAAATACCATTTACAATTGTAACTAAAAGAATCAAATACCTAGGAATAAATTTAACTAAAGATGCAAAGGACTTATATATAGGAAACTACACAACACTGTTAAAAGAAATCAAAGAAGACTTAAATAAATGGAGGAATATTCCCTGTTCATGGATAGGAAGATTAAACATCATCAATATGTCTATCCTACTGAAACTAATCTATAGATTTAATGTAATCCAAATAAAAATCAACACTGTATTTTTTAAGGAACTAGAAAAACTAACTACAAAAGATATTTGGAAAGGTAAGTGGCCCCGAATTGCCAAAGACGTATTGAAAAAGAAAAATGAAGTTGGAGGTATCACACTACCTGACTTTAAAACATACTACAAAGCTACAGGGCTCAAAATTTCTTGGTATAGGCACAAGGATAGACATACTGACCAATAGAATCGAATTGAGAGTTCTAATATAGATCCTCACATATACAGTCATCTGGTATTCGACAAGGCCACCAAGCCCACTCAGTCGGGAAAGAATGGCCTCTTTTTTTTTTTTTTAAGTTTTCAGGTACTTTATCTCTTACATTTAAACTTATCATTATTATTTCATTTTCCTATTAAATGTATTTGGCTATTGTGTTGGCTTCATCTTTAAAGAAGCTGTGGGTCACAGAAGGGTTAAAACTGGGGTGGGAGGGGATCTTTGGTGGGAGGTGTCAGGGACAGTGGGTGCATGGGAGGAAGTTCACCTGTACAAACATTCAAGGTATATAAAATTGTTCAAATGTTCACAAGGCATTGTCACAGTGAGTGGAAAATCACTCAATAAATGAGAGAATACTGAATTCACATTCTGGAGAGCTCTGCTACATTCTCCATGGGAGCAGCAACAGTCCCCCTAGGGCAGGGGCAGTGTCTGGCAAAGGAGGATGATCCACTGATGGGCCCTTGTTATCGATGACTAGCCTAATTGAAACTTCATCTATTGTTATGGGGTGCCTAAGGTTTGCCTCCTGATAGCTTCCTTGTTCCACAAAAGTGGCCTCTCTCTAAGCCAAACTCAGCATATGAATACATTACCTTATTCCCAGCATGGGACATGACTCCTGGGGATGAGCCTCCCTGGCACCAAGGGATTATTTCCAAATGCCAACTGGCAATGTGACTGGAAAAAGACCTCAAATAAAAGGAGTGAAAGGTAAAGACAAAAGAGTTCATATGGCTAAGGGACTTCAAAGTGAGTCAGGAGTTCGTCCCAGCGGTAACACTTATGCACATCTCAGTAGGATTTCATAGACTTCCAAAGTGTATATCACCACAAATAAGGGGCTCCTGATGGCTCTGCAGGCACCCAGGTTTTATGTCAGGGCAGATAGCTCCAGAGTTTGGTGCCTTACTATGGGCGGGCCCTACTTTGGAATTTGTACTCTTGAGAGTGACAGAGTGGGACTCAAATATGTTTTCCCTGCACATGGTTCATCTGTCGCTTCTATTCAAACCTATACTTGGCGTTGGAGTTTGTAGGTGTACATCCAGAGACTGGAGTCTTTGGGCTTTCCATGTGTCAGCTGGGCCTGGAATTTCAGTAGAACTGCAACTCCTACTCTACAGCTCAATGGACTCACCCAGGACACCTGGAGGGGAGATGATGATGGACAATGGCCATCCCAGAGGATGGAGAGAGTCTGCAGCTGCAGGCAGGATAATACCATTCATCTTATCCTTGGGATATAAGCCCCCTCTCACTTGGAGGTGGAGTGGACATCACCATCCCAGACTCCTCAGGATTGGTGGAAGAGCTATGGACTAGAGTGGACTTACTGGCATTCTACTATAGACATATTGTGATTTAAACAATGGAAGAAATTACATCATTAATGTGGAGCCAGTGGCCAGTGGATGCTCTGGAGGCAGAGAGAGGGAAATGCAGTTGTAAAACAGGGGCTTTTTTGGGAGTTGGGGATTGTCTTGAGTGGCATTGCAATGACAGACAGGCTATTTTATATCATCAGATAACATGCAGAACTGTGCGGGAGAGTGTGTGGTCTACAATGTGAACTATGGTCCGTGCTTAATGGCAAAACCCCAGGATGTGTGTATCCATTACAGGTGATATGCCACACTAATGAAGGATGTTTATGTGGGAGGTTGTGGGAGGTGTGGGAGGTGGGGCATATAGGAATCCCTATATTTTTGTGTAACATTTATGTAATCTAAGTATCTTTTTAAAAATAAATAATTACTTATTTAAAATAATATATAAAGAATATTAAGAAGATACTGGGAGAGCATAAAAAACAATATGAAAACTGATAAGAACAGATACTACACTTGATCTTAGCCAAAAGGCCGAGAAGCTAATATTTTGGGTAATCTAAGCACCTCTTAAAATATATGTATATATATATATATAAATAACATTTTTGTAAGCAAATACATTTATATGCATATATATTTATATATCATTTTGCAAATGTTTGTATGTATTGTGAGAATTTTGATTTTTACCCATAATAAAAAAATAAAAAAATAATAATAAACACAGATGAATAAATAAAAAAAAAAAAAAAAAAATGAAAGCCTGCAAAGAAAAGTAACAGCCCTGATGGGAATGAAAGACGTGGCGGGTGAGATTAAAAATATATTAAAGGGGAGGAAGCCAAGATGACGACAGAGTAAGGAGCTCCAAGAGTGAGCTCATCCTACAGGGCAGTTAGTAATCACCCAGAGAGATCTAAAGCACCTGTTTGCCAGACCCAGGAGACCAGAAGAGGATCCTGAAACATCCTTGAAAGTATAGAAGGAAGAGACTGCCCATTTTAAGAGAAGATTTTTGAGTAGAACCTACCATGCTACAGAGGCAGGTGCATGCAACGCAAACCCTGTCAGGATCTATTCTGTGGCTGGAGTTGTAAATGCCATTTGGTGTGGCACTGACTTCAGCTACTGATTGGCGAATTTGGTAGACTAAAATATAATCCAAAGAACAGCTAAAGTTTAAACCTGTCCAAGCGATACAGAGACCAGTAGCTGCCATTTTAACTCCACCCCCAGCATGAGGGGAAGTGGTGCTAATTTAAAATCACAGTGCTGGTAGCGACAACCTTCTTTCCACCCAGATTGGATTACAGCTCTAGCTTCAACCCCAGCCCCACCTCTGGCAGGGATGAATGTGTGGGGTCCTGCACCACCTCTCTGGGAAACTGCAAGCCACACCACAGAGGCCAGTGCCCATCCCACTCTATCAGTGCAAGCCATCTCAGGAGCTATTCTGTGGCTTGAATTAGAAGCTCCATTTCCCATAAATGGAGGAGGATGAGACGGTTGTCCACCAACTTCAGCTACCGATTGGAAGACACAACTGGCTAAAGTATAATCCTAGGAACAGCTAGGGTTTAAACCTGTCCAAATTGGAAAGAGGCAGTAGCCATCATTTTGACTCCACCCCTGGTATGAGGAGAAGCTGGGCTGAATGAAAATCAGTGAAGTTAGGGATTGGCTTCTTTCCACCAAGATTGGATTGCAGCCATAGCGTAGGCTCCAGCCCCACCGCTAACAGGGAGGAAGCTGGTGGGAGCTGCACCAGGCTCTCCAGGCACCTACAGATTCTTTCAGCTGGCACATACTGAATAGTCAGACACTTTGGGCTGCATCCCTGCACCCCAATAGGATAGGATAGGAGTTGAGTTTCCTCAGCATTTCTGGGCAACTGCAGGCATTTTCAGCCCACATGAACTGGTTTGCTGAGTGCCTTCAAGTCCATCTCCACCTCTGACACCCCATAGGAGTAGAGGGTCTGGTGTTCCCTCAACCTCTCAGGGCAACTGCAGGTGCTTTTGGACTGCACAAACCCAACTGTTGGGAACCTGTGGCTCCAACCCTCAATAGGCAAGAGATGGGCTGTGTTTGCTCAGCCTTTCTGGGTAACTGCAGGTTCTTTTACCTACACAGCCTTGACTGGTGGGTACTTGTGGATCCACCTTCCCCCCCCCCCCAATAGGAAAGGAGGGGGCTGGTGTTTTCACAGCCTTTCTGGGAAACAGCAGGCACTTTCAGCCTGCACAGACTGGATTGTTGAATACCTATTGATCCACACCTACCCTCAATGGGATAGGAAGGTTCTGTTGTCTCCAGAGTCTCTGGGCAATGGTGGGTACTTTCAGCCTACAGGGACTGAACTGTTTGGCATCAATGGTTCCATTCACACACCCTGAAGGGAAGAAGGGACTGTAATTCCTCAGCCTTTCAGGGCAACTGAGTCATATTCAGCCCATACAGATTAGACTGTATGGCACTCCAGTGGGTACATCCCCACCCCCAGCAAGGAAGGGCAGTGCTAGATCAATTTTCCTGGGCAATTGTGTTCATTTTGGACCCACACATCATAGATTTATGCCCACACCTGCAGCTCCACCCCTGCCCCAGGTAGGGAAGGAAGGGATGCAAAGCTTCAATCAGTCTCTCTGGTAAACTATAGACAGTCTTGTCCTGCACAACTTGGATTATTATACAAGGCTAGAGTTCTGTCCCTACCTCTGGCAGAGGAGAAAGGTGGGAGAAGCTTCATCAATTCTTGAGGCAATGTGGGCAGCTTCAAACTCCATAGCTTACAGCACTAACTACATCCTTGGCTCTTACTATAAAACCAACAAGGAAGAAAAGGCAAGAAAGACCTAAAATAAAGGGAGAATGTGCACCCAGAAAAGAATATAGTTATTAGGCCAGATGTGAAGAAACTAACAAAGAATTACAATCCATAGCAAGAAACAGGAAGATATGGCCCAGTTAAAGGAACAAGATAAACCTACAGATGACTTAAAGGAGTTGAGAAATCTAATCATAGATGTTCAAACAAATCTCCTTAATAAGATAAATGAGATGGCTAAAGAGATTAAGGCTATTAAGAAACTTGAATACATCACTCTTAGCATTGGATAAAAAATCTGGGCAGAGGATCAATAAAGAAACAGAGACGGACAGGTGGCAAGATAGCCTCAATTTAAGTGGGCACTCACCATCTATCTCACAAAAAAACAGCTGAGTAGGGGCAAGATCCTGTCCAAGTGAGCTGTTTTGGGGACCCACAGAGCAGGTGTCTTTGTCCAGGAAGCTGGACAAAGAGATAAATTGCTCAAGGTAAAACCTTGAGTTTCTCACCCCTATCTGTGGCTGGAAATGGTAGATGGCAAAGCCCACCCTCAAGGCAAAAAGCCACTGTGAGTCCCAACTCCCACAAGCCACCCAGCAGAAGGGAACATTCCCCGAGACTGGGAGGGTTCTGGTGAAGGGTGGAGAGGGGCTGACTTTCTGTGGGTTTGGTTGTCTGGACCCACTTTGAGCTTTGGGGAGCATACCAGCTGGCTTGAGGTGGCACCAGAAATAGGGGAGAGGCAAATCTGCTGAGGCAACCTGATTTACCTAACTTCCAAGGTATAGAGAAACTTGGCCTGGAAGAGGATGGAGTCAGGCAATTGGAAAGTCTTGTACTGAAAACTATCAAAATATCAACTACCCTAAGATAAGCAGGCAGTAGGAAGTGCTTAATAAACTTCCAAGAGTCTATTTAGAGTCCCCTAGAAGGCAGCAGTCTGGAAGATGGTTGAGAGTCATTTTTCTGCAGTGAGTTTGGTTGCCAGGGTCCCATTTGAATTTTAGAAGGGAACTCAACCTGAACAGGAGAGGTGGGGTGGGGGGATCTGCTTAAACAGGCTATTGCATCCTACTGCCCTGGGAGAGAAAGCAATAAGAATAGAAAGGGGGCAGGACAGTCAAGCTCCTAATCAGCAAGAATGTACCCAACTGTAAAGAGTCAAACTTGCCTGAGGGAAAGTGACTGGGTAGCTTTCTGAAGAGATAACAGTCCCAATGAGAAAGTTTAGGTCAGTGGAGGAGCTTCTACTTTGAATATACAAGGTCCCTAGTTGATTCCTGGCTCCTCTTAGAGTAGTGATCAACTGGGATATCAAACACCCAGGTGATACTTTAGGACAGGGAAACCATAGACATTATTTTTGTATTAACTTCTCTTGGGTCTCTTATTTTTCCTTAAAAAATATTATATATTGTTAAAAAAATTAATTTACTCGCTAAAACCCACTTCAAAACTTGCAGAGGGCAGGCTGCAGCGTAATAGATTGATGAACACTGGCAGTCTGAGAAGCGCCTCAGGGGCCTAAGAGGGAAGGCTGTTTTTCCTTAGTTTTTGTTTGACTGCTTGCTTGTGTGTTTGTTTGTTTGTTTTTTCTTCTTTATCCCCCCCCCAAGCCAGAAATTAGGTGTTTCTGGCTTGTTTTTCATTTGCTGTGTTTCCTCTTCCTTGATTTCCTATTTTCTGTGTATACAAATTTTGTCTAACAATGCTATCTCTTTTCCTTCCTTCATATTTCATTCTGCTGCTTTCTGTTTTTATTCTTACAATCCACCTCTCTTTGTTTAGTCCTCAATTTTACTGGTTTTTATTTCTAACTCATCTATCTTGTTTTCTTTCTTTATTAACTTTTGTCTTTTTGTCTTTTCTTTTCTCTTTCCCTCTCTCTCATCATTCTGGCCTTTTAATTCATTCCATATATTTTCTCTATATTCGGTTTCCCATTTCATTTTTGGTACTCCACTTTTTTATTCCTGTTACACTAAACTGCTTACATGAGTTAAAAATTCATTTAGGTTGTTTTTGGTTCCTCTTCTAACTATTACTATTATTATTGATGTTATCCTTTTTCTTTTCTTACCTCTCTTGCTTTCTTGACCCTAATCTTTTTCTTTCATGGGAACATAGACAACAGCAAGGAAATAGAATAAGAGAAACAAATTGTCAAAGATAAAACTTAACACACACACACACAAAGAGCAACTACATAAAACCCTAGAGTAGAGAGAGAAGCTAATCAACTGAATAAACCCATAAGGATAAAAAGATAACCAGACAGCAACAAAAAATTACAAATGGTACTAAGAAACAGGAAGACATAGACCAGTCCAATGAAAAAACTAAAAAACAGGAAGAGATGCAGAACATCAAACAACTAATCAAAGCTGTCCAAACAAATATCATGGACCAACTTAATGAAGTGAAGGAAGAGATTAAGGATATTAAGAAGACACTGGGAGAACATACTGAAGAAATTGTAAACATACATAAAAATATAACAGATATGATGGTGATGAATGGCACAATCCAAGAAATCAAAAATACTCTGGAAGTATGTAACAGCAGATTTGAATAGGCAGAGGAAAGAAATAGAAATGTGGCAGACAGTACATCTGAAACCAAACAGACAGTAGAAGAGATAGATGAAAAGAGAAAAAATCCAGCAGGAACTTAGGGATTTGAATGACCACACAAAATGCATAAAGATATGATTTATAGGTATCCCAGAGGGAGAAGATAAGAGAAAGGGGACAGAAGGAATGTTGGAGGAAATCATGGCTGAAAATTTCCCAACCCTATTGCAGGAGATGGATGTATATGTCCAGGAACTGCAGTGCACCCCAAAGAGTATAAATGCCAACAAGCCTAATTGAAGACATATACTTATCAAATGGTACAATGCTTAAGATAAAGAGAGAATAATGAGAGCAGCAAGAGAAAAGAGAACCATCACATACAAGGGAAGCTCAAAAAGATTAAGTGCTGATTTCTTATCTGAATAAATGGATCTAAGAAAGCATGGTATGACATAGTTAAGGTACTAAAAGAAAAAAAAAATTCCAGCTAAGAATTCTCTATCCAGCAAATCTCCCATTCAAAAACGATGGAGAGATAAAAATATTCACAGATAAACAGAAATTAAGAGAGTAGACCAATAAGAAACCTGTCTTTCAAGAAATACTAAAGGGAGTTCTGAAGATTGAAAGGAAAAAAAACAGGAGAGAGAGTTGGAGGAGAGTATAAGAACAACTAAAAAGATAAAAAGAAAGAAAAACAGCATATGACATACATAAGCATGAAGAAAATATGGCTAATACAAGTAATTCCTTGAGAGTAATAACACTGAAAGTTAATGGATTAAACTCACGAGTCAAGAGACACAGATTGGCAGAATGGATAAGGAAATATCCATCTATATGCTGCCTACAAGAAACCCGCCTTAGACCCAGGGTTTCAAGAAGCCTGAATGTGAATGGATGGAAAACGAACTTACAAGCAAACAATAACTTAAAAAGGGTGGGAGTAGCTATACTAATATAGGACAAAATAGATTTTAAATGCAAAACTATAGTAAGAAACAAATACTGACACTATATGTTAGTAAAAGGGGTAATCTTTCAATAAAAAGAAAAATAATAAACATTTATGCACCTAACTGGGGCACCTCAAAATACATGAGGCAAACACTGGAAAAACTAAGCAGAGAAATAGATGCCTCTACAATTACAGTGGGGGATTTTAATACATCATTATCACCTTAGACAGAACATCTTGACAGAAGCAGTAAAGCAACAAATACTTTCAATAACACATTAGAGGATCTAGAGGATCTGGACCTAATAGACATATACCAAACTCTACAAACAAATACAGTGGGATACACATTCTTCTTGAGTGCACATGGATCATTCTCCAAGATAGACCACATGGTAGGCCACAGAAAAATTCTCAATGAATTCATAAAGAATGAAATTATACAAAGTAATTTCTCTGAAAACAAGGTAATGAAGCTGGAAATCAGTAAGAGTCAGAGAAACAGATTAGGCACAAATATATAGATGTTAATCCACAAACACTTAGACAAACAGTGGGTCAAGGAGGAAATCTCAAAAGAAATCAATAACTATCTTGAAATGAATGAAAATGTCAACACAACATATCAAATCCTATGGGATGCAGCAAAAGCTGTACTGAGAGGGAAATTCATAGCCATAAATGCATATATCAAAAAAGAAGAAAGGGCTAAAATCGAAGACTTAGCAGCACACCTTGAGGAATTAGAAAAAGAAAAACAAACTAAACCCAAAGGAAGTAGAAAGAAGGAAATAACAACGATTAGAGAAGAACTAAATGAAATTGAACATAAGAAAGCACTAGTCAAAATAAAAGTAAAAGCTTATTCTCTGAGAAGAACAATAAAATTGACAAACCCTTAGGTAGACTAACAAAGAAAAAAAAGGACAAGATGTAAATCCACAAAATAAGCAATGAGGAGTGGGATATTACCACTGATCTCACAGAAATAAACAATATTACAAGAGGATACTTTGAAAAATTATATTCCAACATGAAGGATAATTTAGAGGAAATGGACAAATTCCTAGAAAAACACAAAGAGCCCACATTGAAGAAAGAAGAAATTGATGAATTCAACAGAACAATCATAAGTAAAGAGATAGAAACAGTCATCAGAACCTCCCAACTAAGAGCCCAGGACCAGATGGCTTCACAGGTGAATTCTATCAAACCTTCCAGAAATAACTAATTCAAATCCTGCTTAAATTCATCCAAAAAATAGAAGTGAAGTGAACACTGCCTAACTCATTCTATGATGTCAACATTACCCTAATACCAAAGCCAAACAAAGACTCCACAAAAAAGGAAAACTAAAGACAAATCTCTAATGAACCTAGATGCAAAAACACTCTACAAAGTACTTGCTAATCATATTCAACAACACATCAAATGAATTCTACGCTATGATGAAGTGGGTTTCATCCCGGCTATACAAGGATGATTCAACATAAAAATTAACCAATATAATACACCAAATAAAAAGATTAAAAGGAAAAATTACATGATCATCTGTATAGATGCAGAAGAAGCATTTGAAAAGAATACAACACTCTTTCCTGATAAAAATACTGCAAAAGATAAAAATAGAAGGAAACTTTCTCAACATGATAAAAGATATATATGAAAAAACCCATAGCTAAGCACCTCTTAAAATATATTTATATATATATACATAAATAACATTTTTGTAAGCAAATGCACATATATGCATATATATTTATATATCATTTTGCAAATGTTGGTATGTATTGTGAAATTTTGATTTTTACCCACAATAAAACAAACAAACAAACAAACAAAAAAACCCCACAGCTAACATCATATACAATGGCGTAATTCTAAAAGCCTTCTGTCTAAGATCGGGAACAAGACAAGGATGCCCACTATCACCGCTCCTATTTAACATTGTGTTAGAAGTACTTGCTTGAGCACTGAGGAAAGAAAAAGATATAAAAGACATCCAAACTGGAAAGAAAGAAGTAAAAACTCCACTATTTGCAGATGACAGGACCCTTTACCTCGAAAGCCCTGAGAAATCTACAGCAAAGCTTCTAGAGGTTATAAATGAGTTCAGTAAGGTCGCAGGTTATAAGATCAATGTGCAAAAATCAGTAGCATTGCTGCACACCAATAATGAGCAATCTGTGGGAGAAATCAAGAAAAAATATCATTTACAACAGTAACTAAAAGAATCAAATACCTAGGAATAATTTTAACTAAAGATGTAAATAATTTATACACAGAAAACTACACAACATTGTTACAGGAAATCAAAGATTTAAATAAATGGAAGAATATTCCCTGTTCATGGATAGGAAGACTAAACATCATTAAGATGAATATCCTACCCAAACTAACCTACAGATTTTATGCAATCCCAATAAAAATCAATGTAGCATTTTTTTACCGAATTGGAAAAACTAACTATGAAATTTATTTGGAAGGACAATAGGCCCCAAATAGACAAAGACATATTGAGAAAGAAAAATGAAATTGGAGGAATGACTACTTGACTTTATTTATTTATTTTTCTTTTTCTTTTTTTTTTTAATTTTAAAAAAATATATTTTAAAAGATGCTTAGATTAAATAAATGTTACACAAAAATTACAGGGATTCCCATGTTCCCCACCTCCCACACCTCCCATAACATCCCACATAAACATCTTTCATTAGTGTTGCACATCACCTGCAATGGATATACACATCCTGGGGAGTTGCCACTAAGCATGGACTATACTTCATATTGTAGACCACACTCTCTCCCACACAGTTCTGCATGGTATATGATGATGTAAAATGGCCTGTATCTGTCATTGTAAAGTCACTCAGGATAATTCCTAAGTCCTGAAAAAGCCCCTGTATTACAACTGCTTTTCCCTTCCCTGCCCCGAAAGCATCTAGTGGCCACTGGCTCCCCTCAATGTTATCATTTCTTCCATTGCTTAAATCACCATAAGTCTACAACAGCATACCATTAAGTCCACTCTAGTCCATAGCTCTTCCCCCAATCCCGAGGAGTCTGGGATGGTGATGTCCACTCCACCTCCAAGTGAGAGTGGGCTTATATCCCATGGATACGGTGGATGGGATTATCCTGCCTGCAGCTGCAGACTCTCTCCATTCTCTGGGATGGCCATTGTCTGTCATCGTCTCCTTACCAGGTAACTTGGGTGAGTACATTGAGCAGCAGAGTAAGAGTTTCAGCTCCTCCAAGATTCCAGGCACAGCTGGCACATGGGCAGGCCAGAGGCTCCAGTCTCTGGAAGTACACATATGAATTCCAGCATGATATATAGGTTTGAATAGAAGAGTCTGATGGACCATGTGCAGGGAGGACTTATTTGAGTTCAACTCTGTCACTCTCAGGAGCACAGATTCCAAAGTAGAGCCCACTGACAAGGCATCAATCTCTGGAGCTATCCCCCCTTATATAGGACCTGGGTGTCTCCAGAGCCCTCAGGAGCCCCTCTGTGTGGGGTGATATCCACTTTGGTGTTCTATGAGATCTTACTGAGGTGTGCGTAAGCGTTACCTCTGGGATGACCTCCCAACTCTCTTTGAAGTCTCTTACCACAGGAACTCGTTTGTCTTTACCTTTTCTCCCTTTTGTTCAAGCTCTTTTTCCAGTTGTATTGTTGGTTGGCACTTGGTATTAATCCCTCGTTGCCAGGGTGGCTTATCCCAGGGAGTCATGTCCCAGGCTGGGGGGAAGGTAATGCATTCATATGGTGAGTTTGGCTTAGAGAGAGGCCACATTTGAGCAACAAGAAGGCTATCAGGAGGCAGCAATTAGGCACCCCATAACAATAGGCTAAGTTTCAATTTCAAAAGCAAAGACTCATAAGGCTAGTCATCAATAACAAGAACCCAATCAGTGGAACCTCCTCTTCTGCCAGACATGGCTCCTGCACTTGGGGGACTGTTCCTGCTCCCTTGGAGAATGTGGCAGAGCTCTCCAGGCTGGGGATTCAGTATTCCCTCATTTATTGAGTGATGGTCTATCCACCTTGAACATGCCCCATCCCTTGATCATTTGAACAATTTTATATATCTTTCATGTATATTCAGATGAACTTCCTACCATGACTCCCCCATCCCAGACACCCCCCACCAATGATCCTCTGCAGCCCTCATTGTAACCCTTCTGTGATCTAAACCTTCCTTCAAGATGAAGCCCATATAATAACCAGACACAATTAAGGAAAATGAAATAATAACGATAAGCTTAAATGCAAGAGATAAAATACATGGAAACTCAGAAAAAAAAAACCTAAAAATAAAATATAATTAATGGATTGTGACATTCAAAAAAGGGAAAAAACAAAAATAAAATTTTTTAAATTATTTTTTTCCTTTTATCACTGCATTGTCGAGTGTCCAGCCTGTACCGTGGCACCTTCGCCTTCTCATTCCCCAGTGTCTCCTAAATTTTCATTTAATTTTCAAAGAAGTTTTAGGTCACAGCAAAATCACACACAGAATACTAGAGACTCTCATATACCCAACCTCCTTCCCCTTTACTCACCCCATATTAAAGCTTTTTTTGTGTGCATGGTAGCCTTGTTATAACTGTTATACAGATAGTGAAACATAGCTACTAAACATTGTCAATGGTTTACAGTATAGTTTACAATTTAGACGGTACAGTTTAATAATTTTTGATGATATTTACCATGTCCTGTGTCCATTAATGTAAGGTAATGAAAAACATTTCCCATGATCACTAAATACCCCTGGTTAGATCTTTTCTGTTCCTTCCTCCCCATCCCCCTGGGGAACATGACACTTCCCTGTCTTGACTCATTGGATGACAAGATTGATAGTTACATGCCCTGGGTATTCTAACCTGCCCTTCCTAATCTACCCACTGTCAACCCTGCATCATCAAACCCAGTAATGTCACTACCCACCTGTCCTATCCTTCAATATGCCACTATACTCTATCACTTTACCATAGATTATGTCCATATGGGTGATGGCTCACAACCTACTCTCCTCTTTCTCTCCATTTCTAACCTATCTTTCAGAGAATGGTTCTCAGAGACTGCTCACTTTCCTCAGTTCAAATCAGTGAGGTCATATACTGTTCATCCTTCATGCTTGGCTTGCTTCACTCAACATAAGGTCTTCAAGGTTCATTCTTGTTATTCCATGTGTTAGCACTTTATTCCTTATTACAGCTGAGCAATATTCCATTGTATGTATGTACCACATTTTGTTTATCCATTCATCTGTTGATGGGCACTGGGGATAATTCCAACTTTTGGCAATTGTGAACAATGCCGCTATGAACATTGGTGTGCATATATCTGTTCGTGTCTTTGCTTTCAATTCTTCTGGGTATATACCCAGCACTGGAATCGCTGGATCATACAGAAAATCTATTGTTAGTTTTCTGAGGAACTGCCAAACTGTTCTCCACAGTGGCTGGACCATCCCACAATCCCACCAGCAGTGGATGAGGGCTCCTATTCCTCCACATCCTCTCCAACACTTATAGTATGCTGTTTTGTCAATAGCTGCCATTCTGATGGGTGTAAGATGGTATCTCATTGTAGTCTTTATTTGCATTTCCCTAATAGCTAGCGATGTCAAGCATTTTTTCATGTGCTTTTTAGCCATTTGTATTTCTTCCTTGGAGAAGTGTCTTTTCAGGTCACTTGCCCATTTTTAAAATGGGTTGTTTGTCTTTTTATTTTCGAGGTGTAGAATGTCTATATATATGCAGGATATTAGGCTCCTATCAGATATATGTTTGCCAAATATTTTCTCCCATTGTGTAGGCTGCTTTTTTATTTTCTTAATAACATCCTTTTAGGTACAGAAGTTTTTAATTTTGAGGCGATTACATTTATCTATTTTTTCTCTTGCTGCTCGTGCTTTGGGTGTGAAGTTCATGAAACCATTTCATATTACAAGGTCCTGTAGGTGCTTCCCTACATTATCTTCCAAGGTCTTTATGATTTTGGCTCTTATATTTAGATCTTTGATCCATCTTGAGTTGATTTTTGTATAAGTTGTGAGATGGTGTTCTTCTCACATTCTTTTGGAAATGAATGTCCAGTTCTCCAAAGACCACTTGTTAAAGAGGCCCTTCTCTCCCAACTGAGTGGGCTTGGTGGCCTTGTCGAATATCAGATGACTGTATATTGGAGGATCTATATCAGAACTCTCAATTCGGTCCCATTGGTCAGTAGGTCTATCCTTGTGCCAATACCATGCAGTTTTGATCACTGTAGCTTTGTAGTATGTTTTAAAGTCAAGTAATGTGATACCTCCAACTTCATTTTTCTTTTCCAAGATGTCTTTGGCAATTTGGGGCCTCTTACCTTTCCAAATATATTTTGTAGTTAGTTATTCCAGTTCCTTAAAAATACAGTGTAGATTTTTATTGCGATTGCATTAAATCTGTAGAATAGTTTGGGTAGGATAGACATCTTGATGATGTTTAGTCTTCTTATCCATGAACAGGGAATATTCTTTCATTTATTTACATCTTCTTTGATTTCCTTTAACAGTGTTGCGTAGTTTTCTGTATATAAGTCCTTTACATCTTTAGTTAAATTTATTCCTAGGTATTTGATTCTTTTAGTTACTATTGTAAATGGTAATTTTTTAAAATTTCCTCCTCAGATTGCTTGTTGTTGGGGTACAGAAATGCTACTGATATTTGAGCATTGATCTTATAGCCTTCCACATTACTGAACTCCTTTATAAGTTCTAGAAGCTTTGTTGTTGATTTCTCAGGGCTTTCTATGTATAGGATCATGTCGTCTTCAAATAATGAAATTTTCACTTCTTCTTTCCAATCTGGATGACTTTTATATCTTTTTCTTGCCTCAGTGCTCGAGCAAGTACTTCTAAGTCGACGATAGGAGTGATGATAGTGGGCATCCTTGTCATCTTCCCGATTTCAGAGGAAAGGCTTTTAGGATTTCACCATTGAAGATGATGTCAGCTTTGGGTTTTTCATATATACCCTTTATCATATTCAGAAAGTTTCCTTCTATTCCTAACTTTTGCAGTGTTTTCATCAGGAAAGAGTGCTGTATTTTGTCGAGTGCTTTTTCTGCATCTATAGAGATGATCATGTGATTTTTTTCTTTCAATCTGTTTATGTGGTGTATTACATTGATTGATTTTCTTATATTGAACCATCCTTGCCTTCCCATGATGAATCCCACTTTGTCATGAGGTATAATCCTTTTGATATGTTGTTGAATGTGATTAACAAGTATTTTTTTTTTTGAAGATATTACTATCTAGGTTCATTAGAGAAATTGGCCTTTAATTTTCTTTTCTTGTGGTATCTTTTTTTCCTTTCGTATTAGGGTATTGTTGGCATCGTAGAATGAGTTAGGAAATATTCCTTCTACTTCTATTTTTTTTGAAAGATCTTAAGCAGAATAGGAGTTACTTCTTTCCAGAATGTTTGGTAGAATTCAGCTGTGAAGCCATCTGGTCCTGTGCTCTTCTTGTTGGGAGGGTTTTGATGACTGAGTGTATCTCTTTACTTGTAATTGGACTGTTGAGTTCACCAATTTCTTCTTTCATCAATGTGGGCTGTTTGTGAGTTTCTAGAAACTTGTCCATTTCCACTAAATTATCATTCTTGTTGGCATATAGTTTTTCATAGTATCCTCTTATGTTACTCTTAATTCTGTGGGGTCCATAGTGATATCCCCCTGCTCATTCCTTATTTTGTGTATTTGCATTTGTTCTTTCTTTTTCTTTGTTAGTCTGGCTAAGGGTTTGTCAATTTTATTGATCTTCTCAAAGAACAAGCTTTTGCTTTGTGTATTTTTTCAAATACTTACTTATTCTCTATTTCATTTAGTTCTGCTCTAATCTTTGTTATTTCCTTCTTTCTACTTCCTTTAAGTTTAGTTTGTTGCTGTTTTTCCAGTTCCTCCAAGTATGCAGTTAGGTCTTCAATTTTAGCGCTTTCTTCTTTTTTAATATAAGTATTTATGGCTATGAACTTCCCACTCAGGACAGCTTTCGCTGCATCCCATAGGTTTTGATATGTTGTGTTGTCATTTTCATTAGTTTCAAGGTAGTTACTGATTTATTTTTAGATTTCCTCCTTGACCCCCTGTTTGTCTAAGAGTGTGTTGTTTAACTTCCATATCTTTGTGCCTAACCTGTTTCTCTGGCCGTTAGTGATTTCCAATTTCATTCCATTGTGGTCAGAGAAATTACTTTGTATAATCTCAATTTTTCTGAATTCTTTGAGAGTTGTTCCATGGCATAGCATGTGGTCTATCTTGGAGTATGATCCATGTGCACTCGAGAAGAATGTAAATCCTGCTGTATTTGGTTGTAGTGTTCTGTATGTCTATTAAGTCCAGGTCCTATATTTGTGTTGTTCAGAGTCTTTGTTTCTTTATTGATTCTTTGTATAGATGTTCTGTTTAATGATGATAATGGTGTATTAAAGTCCCCTGCTGTAATTGTAGAGGCATTTATTTCTCCACTTAGTTTTTCCAGAGTTTGCCTCATGTATTTTGATGCACCCCCGATTAGGTGCATAAATCTTTATGATTGCTCTCTCTTCTTGAGAGGTTACCCCTTTTACTAATATATAGTGTCCATCTTTTCCTCTTACAGTTTTGCATTTAAAGTCTATTTTGTCTGATATTAGAATAGCTACTTCTGCCCTTTTTTGGTTATTGTTTGCTTGTAAAATTCTTTTCCAACCATTCACTTTCAGCCTCCTTTAATCCCTGGGTTGAAGGTGGGTTTCTTGTAGACAGCATATAGATGGATCATATTTCCTTATCCATTCTGCCAATCTGTGTCTCTTGAGTGGTGAATTTAATCCATTAACATTCAGTGTTATTACTCACAATGAATTTCTTACTTCAGCCATATATTCTGTGGATTAATGTATTTCATATGTTGTTTTGTTTCTGTTTTTGTCTTTTTAGTTGTTTTTAAACTCTCCTGAAACTCTCTCTCCCTTGTTTTTTCCTTTCAACTTGTAGAATTTCCTTTAGTATTTCTTGAAGTGCTAGTTTCTTATTGACATACTCTCTTTTTTTTTTTTATTATGGGTAAAAATCAAAATTCTCACAATACATACAAACATTTGCAAAATGATATATAAATATATATGCATATATGTGTATTTGCTTACAAAAATGTTATTTTTATATATATATATATATACATATATTTCAAGAGGTGCTTAGATTGCCACACTGTGGGAGATGTTTGACATACTCTCTTAATTTCTGTTTATCTGTGAAGATTTTGAACTCTTCATCATTTTTGAATGCAAGTTTTGCTGGATAGAGAATTCGTGGCTGGAATTTTTTTTCTTCTAAAAAATGACTATGTCATACCACTTTCTTGCCTCCATGGTTTCAGATGAGAAATCAGCACTTAATCTTATTATGCTTCCCTTGTATGTGATGGTTCTCTTTTCTCTTGCTGCCTTGAGTATTCTCTCTTGTCTTGAGCATTGGACATTTTGACAAGTATATGTCTTGGAGTTGGCCTGCTGGGATTTATACTGTTTGGGTGCACTGTGCTTCCTGGATCTGCACTTCCATCTCTTTCAATAGGGCTGGGAAGTTTTTAGCCATTAATTCCTTCAACACTCCTTCTGTTCCCTTCCCCTTATTTTCTCTTTCTGGGATGCCCATAATGCGTATATTTGTGCATTTTGTGTTGTCAGTTAAATCCCTGAGTCCCTGCTGGATTTTTTCTATCTTTTTTCTATCTGTTCTACTATCTGTTTGATTTCAGATGTATTGTCTTGCACATCACTAACTCTTTCTTCTGCCTGTTCAAATTTGCTGTTATGTAAATCCAGCATCTTTTTGATTTCTTGGATTGTGCCATTGATCACCATCATATCTGTTATCTTTTTGCATATGTTTTCAATTTCTTCAGTATTTTTTCCCAGTGTCTTTATATCCTTAATATCTTACTTCACTTCATTAATTTGGTCCATGATATTTGTTTGGAAAGCTTTGGTTAGTTGATTGATGTTCTGCATCTCTTTCTGGTTTTTAGCTTGTTCATTGGACTTGTCCATGTCTTCCTGTTTCTCAGTGTGGTTTGTAATTTTTTGTTGCCTTCTAGATATCATTTTATCTTGATGTGTTTATTCAGTTGATTAGCTTCTCTCTCTGCTCTAGAGTTATACTTAGCTGGTTGTTCTGTGTGTGTTTGTTAAGTTTTCTCTTTGACACTTTTTCTTCTTATTTTATTTCCTTGCTTCTTTCTATATTCCCATGAAGGAAAATGATTAGGACCAGAGGAATCAAAAGATGTGAGAAAGGAATAAGGGTAATAGTAATATTGATGAAAGTTAGAAGAGGGGCCAAATAAGCCTTAGTGAAATGAATATTTAACTCATGTAGGCAGTGTAGAGTAATAGGGAAAAAATGGAGTACCTACAATGAACTGGGAAATCAAATAGAGGAATATATATATAATGATTTGGAAGGCTAGAATGATGAGGAGGGAAAGAAAGGGTAAAGAAAGTGCTGAAAGTAAAACATTAATATTAATAAAAAAAGGAAGAAAACAGAATAGATAGAATAGAAATTGATACCCTTAAATTGTGGGATAATGAAAAAACATGATGTATAAGAACTACAACAGAAAGCAGAAGGCAGAAAGATGAAGGATTGGGAAGAGATAATTTGGGAGGGTAAATCAATATAGACAGAGAATGGGAAATCTCTGAAGGAGAAGCACATCAAAGAAGAGACAAGCTAGCAGCACCTAATTAAAAAGAAAAAAAAAAGAAGGAAAAAAGAAGGGGGGTGGAGGAGAGAGGAAAGAAAAGCAAGAGACAACAAATAAAAAGAGTAAAACCAAACAACCCCCTAAGCAATCAGTCAAGCAAAGCTAAGGAGGAACAGTGTTCCTTATAAGGTCCTTGTGGAACCTCTCAGCCTGTGTTTATCAATCAATTTCCCTGCATGGTTCTATCTGCAGGTTTTGAGGCAGATTTTAGCTATTAAACTAAATTTAAAAGAATTCATTTTTTTTAAAGTGACTATTTTTATTCATTCTTTTTTTTTTTTTTTTTTTTTTGCAAAATAAGGAACCCAAAAGAAGTCCTCTTCTAGACCAGGTATCCTCTTCACCAAGGGGACCCTAACTAGGGTCATGGAAACTTATCAAGCACTTCCCACTTCCTGGTCTCCCCAGGGGAGCTGAAGCTCTGATGCTTGTCAGTGCAGAACGATAAAATTCACTGACTCTGCCCCCTCTGGAGCCAAGCCTCAGTGTTACTGGGCTGCTGGGTAAATCAGTCTTCCTCAGTAGATTTGCCTCTCCCCTCAGCCTGGCGCTGCTTCAAGCCGGCTTATCTGCTTCCCAAAGCTATGATGGGGTTCAGACAGCCAAATCCACAGAAGGGAAACCCCTCTCTACCTTCTGTCAGAACTCTCCCTCTCTCGGAGAATGCTCCCTCTCACCAGGTTGGCTGGGTTTGGAGTGTATCCCTGGGCAGCTAGGTCAATCAACTTCCTCAGTAGATTTGCCCCTCCCCTCTGCCTGGAGTTGACTCAATCCAGCTATTTTGTTCACCCAAGCTGCAAGGGGTTCCAGGCAGCCAAATCCACAGAAAGGAAACCCCTCTCCACCCTTCACCAGAACCCTCCTACTCTCAGAGAATGTTCCCTCTTTCCAGGTTACCGAGAGGGAGTCGCGGCTCAAACCAGCCTTTTCCCCTGATGGTGGGGCTCAGCCGTCTGTGTTAACCTGCACAGGCAGGCTTAAAACTCACGAATCTCTACCGATCAATCCACACCATTGATCTGCCTGCAGATAGATGTCCCAAGCTTCTTGCTCCGTGCGCCCACAGCACAGACCCCCGGGCAGGACCCTGTCCAGAATTGGCCGTCCTCAGGGAGCTAGTCAGTGAGTGCCCTCTTAAACTGATGCCATCTTGCCTTCTCTCTCTACTTGACTTTAAAACACAGTACGAAGCTACAGTGGTCAAAACTGCATATTATTGGTACATGGATAAACATACCAACCAGTGGAATCAAATTCAGTGTTCTAATATAGATTCTTGTATATACAGTCATAAGATATTCAACAAGGCCACAAAGCCAACTTAACTGGGAGAGAATTCCCTCTTCAATAAATGGTGCTTAGAGAACTGGATATCCACATTCAAAAGAATGAGAGGAACACCATCTCACACCTTTTGCAAAAATCAACTCAAGGTGGATCAAAGATCTAAATATAAGTGTCAAGACCATAAAGACTTTGGAAGATAATGGAGGAGAACATCTACAGGACCTTGTAATAGGAAATGGTTTCATGAACTTCTCACCCAAAGCATGAGCAGTGAAAGGAAAAATGAGAAATGGGATGTCCTCAAAATAAAAAAACTTTTGCACCTCAAAGTAAGTTATCAAGAAATTAAAAAGGCAGCCTACCCAATGGGAGAAAATATTTGGCAACCATATATCTGATAGGAGCCTAATATCCAGCATATATAAAGAAAGACTAGGCCTCAAAAATAAAAAGACAAACAACCTATTTAGAAAATGGACAAGTGACTTTAAATAACACTTCTTTAAGGAAGAAATACAAATGGCTACAAAGCACATGAAAAGATGCTCAACATCACTAAATATTAGGGAAATGCAAATAAAAAATACAATGCAATACCATCTTACACCCATTGTACTGGAAGCTATAAAAAAAAAAAAACAGATGACTACAAGTGTTGGAGATGTGGAGGAATGGGAACCCTTATCCACTGCTGGTGGGAATGTAGAATGGTACAGCCATTGTGGAAGACAGTTTCGTGGTTCCTCAAAAAACTACCTACAGAACTGCCATATGATCCAGCAATTCCCCTCCTGGGTATATACCCAGAAGAATTGAAAGTGAGGACACGAACAGATATGAGCATACCAATGTTCATAGCAATATTATTCACTATTGCCAAAAGTTGGAATCAACCCAAATACCCATCAGCAGATGAATGGATAAAGAAAATGTGATACACACAATGGACTATTACTCAGCTGTAAGAAGGAATACAGTGTTAACACACAGGATAACTTTGATGAATCTTGAGGACCTTACAAATGTTACATGACCTCACTGATATGAATTCAGCAAATCAAGCACTCAGAGAGTTATTGTCCAGAAGATAGGTTTATAGGAACTAGAAAGGGAGAAGAAGGTTGTGAGCCAATGCCCATACTAGCAAAATCTATGATAAGGTAGAAGTGTGTAGTTGGGCAGTGAAGGGATATCACAAGAGTGTAGTGATACTATTTGGTCAGGCAGTGCAGGTTTGACAAGCAGATAGAGTGGGGAGTGTGGGTTGGGCAGTCCATGGAACTGTGGGGAAGATTGGGTGGGGGACCGGGTGAACACTGGGGATTGGTGGATATTAGTGGAAAGTACAAAATTGGGAATGCTATTATGGAAAAATGACAAGGAAGGGTTACTGGTTTAGGGTGTTGTATGGGGTGGCATTCAGGAGAGGGCACACCTGGGGCAGGCTTCTAGGGAGTGTGTGAGTGATCATTTTGTCATAATGTGTTGTATCAGTGGGTGGAGACCCACATAATGAGTGGGAAGGAGTTGGACTGCCATCCTGGGGAGGACTGATATGTTCTCAAACAGAGGGGTGGGCCTCTTTAGAGAGCCTGGGTGGTTCCTAATAGGGGAGAACAAACCAGTGTGTCAAGTCCTCAGTGTTGTTGCAAGTAACTGTGAATCTTGTCATCCAAGGAGTGAAGCTGGGTGGCTTCCATGGGCCCTAGGGGAGGTGGAGGGAGGAATAGAATAAATGGAACAGGATGTATTTAGTGGGCAATGGAAGTGTTCTACATGGTATTGCAATGATGGACACAGGCCATGTTAAATATAGATTTATAAAAGTGTACAGTCTAAAATGTAAACCATAACTTAAACCTTTGACCATGGTTAGTAGCTATGTTTCACTATTTGTATATCAATTGTAACAAATGTACCATCCACATATAAAAAGGTATTAATATGTGATGGGGGAAAAGTGGGAGTATGTTGAGTATATGGGAGTCCTTTGTATTCTGTATGTGACTTTACTGTTTTCTTTGAAAAGAAAATGAAAAAAACGTAAGACACTGGGGAATAAATGAAAGAAAATGTCACTGTACATACATGACAACAGATATTACAGTGATGAAAAGCAGAATGCCAAAAAAAATTTTTTAAATATTTTTCACTATTTTTTAATATCAATTTAAAAATTTTATTTTATTTTTAGTTTTAAAAAATTTTATGTATTTTATTTCTTATATTTAAACCTATCACTATTATTTCATTTTCCTATTAATTGTATTTGGCTATTTTATTGGCTTCATTTTTGTAGAAGCTTTGGAACACAGAAGGGTTACAACTGGGGCAAGGGGCGATCATTGGTGTGGGGTCTCAGTGATGGGTGATACATGGGAAGAAGATCACCTGGACATGCATATTAATTATATAAATGTGTTCAAATGTTCATGTGGCATTGTCACAGAGGGTAAAGATTCACACAATAACTGAAAGAATATTGAATTTCCATCCTGGAGTACTCTGCCACATTCTCTAGTGGAACAGCAACAATCCCCCAAGTAGAGGGGCAATGACTAGCGAAAGCAAATGGTCCATGGATGGGCCCTTGATACTGATGACTATGCTTATGAGCCTTTGCTCATGAAATTGAAACAGCCTAGTGTTAAAGTGTTCCTAAAAGTTACCTTCTGAAAGCCTCCTTGTTGCTCAAGTGAGGCCTCTCTCGAAGCCAAACTTATCATAAATATGCATTACCCCAGCGTGGGACATGAGTCCCGGGGATGAGACTCTTTGGCTCTGAGGGATTACTTCTAAGCACCAACTAGCAATGCAACTGGGGAAAGACCTCAAATAAAAGGGGGAAATGTCAAGAGAAATGAATTTATATAGCTAAGAGACTTCAAAGTGAGCCAGGAGTTCATCCCAGAGGTAACGCTTATGCACATTTCAGCAGGATCTCATAGAGTGGCAAAGTAGGTACTACTCCAACTAGTGGGGCTCCTGTGGACTCTGGAGACACCCAGGTCCTATGGTCAGGGCACATAGCTCTGGAATTTGGTGCCTTGCCAGTGGGCCTTACTTTGGAATTTGTGCTCCTGAGAGTGACAGAGTAGGACTCAGTTATAGCTTCCCTACACATGGCTCACCTGTACCTTCTATTTGAATAAATATTTAGTGCTGGATTTGGTAGGTTTACATCCAAGAAACTGAAATCTTTGGGCTGTCCATATGCCAGCTGGACCCTAAGCCTCAGCAGTGTTGCTACACCTACTCTCCAGTTCATTGGACTCACCCAGCACAAAAAACAAGGAGGTGAGGGTGACAACCACCACCCCAAGGAAACAAGAAAGCCTACACATGTTAGCAAGAGAGTCCCATCCGTCAGCTGTACGGGATCAAAGCCCCCTCTCAATTTGAGGTGGAGTGGACACCACCATCCTAAAACCCTCAGGATTGGGGAATGAACTATCGACTAGAGTGGACTTACTGGTATTCTACTACTGACTTATTATGATTCTATCAATGGAAGAAATTACAACATTGATTTGGAGGCAGGGCCACTGGAGGCTCTGAGGGCAAGGAGAGTGAACAACTGGTGTAATATCAGGGCATTTTTGGGACTTGGGAATCATCCTGAATGACATTGCAGTGACAGATATAGGCCATTATATATCTTCACATAACCTACAGATTTGTGTGGGAGAGAGTGTAAACTACAATGTACACTATAATCCATGCTCAATTGCAATGCACCAAAATGCTTTCATCAATTGCATTGAATGTGCCAAACTAATGAATGATGTTGTTTTTGTGGGAAAATATGGGAGGTATTGGTAGTGGGACATATGGGAATCCTTATATTTTTTATGAAACAGTTATGTAATCTAAGTATCTTTAAAAAATAAAATAATATATTAAAAAATGAAACAGTGAGCTTGAATAATATGACAAATGGACTAAACCTAATTGACATATACAGAACATTGCACCCTAAACAGCAGAATATGCGTTCTTTTCAAGTGCTCATGGATATTTCTCCAAGATAAACCATATGTTGAGTCACAAAGCAAATCTCAATAAATTGAACAAGATCAAAATATTACAAAGCACTTTCTCTGATCATACTGGAAATAAGTTGGAAATCAACAACTGTCAGAAAAAGGGACAATTCACATATATATGGAGATTACACAACACACTCTTACTAATCAGTGGGTCAAAGAAGAAATTTCAAGAGAAATCAATAAATATCTCAAGACGAATGACAATGAGAACACAATGTATCAGAGCTTATGGGATACAGCGAAGGCAGTGTTGAGAGGGAAATTTATAACCTTCAATGCTTACATTAAAAAAGAAGAATGAGCTGAAATCAATAACCTAACTACACAGCTGGAGGAACTAATAAAAGTACAGTAAATTAATACCAAAGCAATTAGAAAGAATGAAACAACAAAGATCAGGGCAGAAATAAATGAAGTTGAGAACAAAATTATAGTAGAGAGAATTAACAAAACCAAAAGTTGGTTTTTCATGATTAACAAAATCAACAAACCCTTAGCTAGACTGATGAAGAGAAAAAGAAAGAAGATGCAAATAAATGAAATAAAAATGATAGTGAGAACATTACTACTGACCCTACAGAAATAAGAAAGCTCATAATATGATACTATAAACAACTTTATGCCAAAAAACTACAAAATGTAGACAAGGTGGAAAAATTCTTAGGAATGTACAACCTACAGTGACCCTAGAAGAAATAGAAGACCTCAACAAACCAATCACAATTAAGAGATTGAAACAATCATCAAGCAGCTCCCCAAAGTGAAAAGTCCAGGACCTGAGAGTTTCATAGGTGATTTCTTCCAAACTTTCAAAGAAGATATAATATCAATCTTACTCAAGCTCTTCCAAAAAATTGAGCAAGAAGGAATGCTACCAAGCTTGTTTTATGAAGCCAATATCACAATAATATCAAAGCCAGATAAAGATATGGAAAACGAAAATTACAGAGACATTTTTCTAATGAATATGGATGTAAAAATACTCAATAAAATACTTGCTAATCAAATCCAACAATATATTAAAAGAATTAGTCATCATTATATTCAAGTGAGTTTTATACCAGGCATACAAAGGTGGTTCAACACAGGAAAATCAATCAGTATAATATACCACATTAATAAATCAAAGAAGAAAAACTACATGATCTTTTTGATTGATGCAGAAAAGGCATTTGTCAAAATACAACATCCTTTCTTGATAAAACTACTACAAAAGCTAAGAATCGAAGGAAACTTTCTCAACATGATGACGGCCATATATGAAAAACCCACAGCTAACATTGTACTCAATGGTGCAAGTCTGAAAGCTTTGCCATTGAGATCAGGGACAAGACAAGGATGCCCATTATCACCACTGTTGTTCAATATAGTGCTAGAAGTTCTAGCTAAAGCAATCAAGCAAGAAGAAGAAATAAAATGCATCAAAATTTGAAAGGAAGAATTAAAACTTTCACTATTCACAGATGATTTGATCCTATAACTAAAAAATCCCCAAAAAGTCTACAACAAAGCTGCTAGAGCAAATAAATGACTTCAGTAGAGTGTCAGAATACAAGGTCAATATTAAAAAATCAGTGGCTTTCCTATACAATTGTAATGAGCAATCTAAGGAGGAAGTCAGGGAAAAATTCCATTTTCAATAGCAAGTAAAATAATAAAATATTTAGGAATAAACTTAACCAAGGATGTAAAGCAATTGTATTCAGAAAGCTACAATGCATTGCTAAAAGAAATTTTAAAAAGACCTAAATAATTGGAAAAACATTCCCTGCTCATGGATTAGAAGACTAAATATCATTAAGATGTCAATTCTACCAATCCCAATAAAAATTCCACCAGCATTTTTTTAAACAAATGGAAAACACAATTACCAAATTTATCTGGAAGTGTAATAGACCCCTGAATAGCCAGAAACATCTTAAAAAGGAACTTGGAGGATGCTCACTTTTAGACTATAAAGCATATTACCTAGCTACAGTGGTAAAATCAGCATGGTATTGGCATAAAGATAGACACATAGACGAATGGAACCAAATTGATGGTTCAGAAACAGACCTTCACATCTATGGCCAATTGATTTTTGACAAACCTGTCAAACCCACCCAGCTGGGGCAGAAAAGTCTGTTCAACAAATGGTGCTGGGAGAACTGGATATCCACAGACAAAAGAAAGAAAGAATACCACTATCTCACACCTTATAAAACTTAACTCAAAATGGATCAAACACATAAATATAAAAGCAACAGCCATAAAGCTCTGAGAAGAAAATGTAGGGAAACATCTTCAAGTCCTGGTGGTAGGTGGTGGATTCTTAAACCTTACACCAAAAGCATGAGTAATGAAAAAACATTGTAAATGGGACCTACGCAAACTTAAACACTTCTGGTATTCAAAGGATTTCATCAAGAAGGTGAAAAGGCAGACCACACAATGGGAGAAAATATTTGGAAATCACATATCTGGTAAGGATTTGATTTCCATTCTTTATAAAGAGATCATACAACTCAACAATAAAAGAGCAAGCAATTCAATTTAAAAATGGGCAAACGATTAAATAGACATTTCTCCAAAGAAGAAATACAAATGGCATAAAAGCACATGAAAAAAAGTTCCATATGACTAGCTATTAGGGAAATGCAAATCAAAGCAACAATGAGATATCATCTAACACTGCATAGAATGGCCATTAATAAAAAACACATCAATAATTGCTGGAAAGGATGTGGAGAAATAGGAACACTCCTTCACTGTTGATGGGATTGTAAAATGGTGCAGCCTCTGTGGAAGACAGTTTGGTGATTCCTGAGGAAGCTAAATATAAAATGGCCACATGATCCAGCAAATCCTCTACTAGGAATATATCCAGAAGAACTAAAAACTATGACACAAATAGACATCAACACACCAATGTTCACAGCGGCATTATTCACAATTGCCAAAAGATGGAAACAACACAAGTATCCATAAACCAATGAATGGATAAACAAAATGTGTTATATACATATGATGGAACACTATGCTACACTAAGAAGAAATGAAATTGGGACACATATGATAACGTGAATGACCCTTGAAGACATTAGGCTAAGCAAAGTAAGCTAGACACAAAAGGACAAATATTGCATTGTCTCATTAGTATGAACTAAATACCAAGAATAAACACATGGAATTAAAACCCAGTGTACAGGTTATTAGGAGGTAAGAGGAAGATTGAGAAGAATTACTGATTCTTAGTGTATGTAGAAATTTTAATTAACTTGACTGTAAAAGTGTGAAAATGGATAAACTTGATGGTAACACATTATAGTAAGTAGCAGCTGGTTTATATATGTGATTGTGGCTGAAAAGGGTAGTCTGGGGAAGTAAATGTCACTTGAAAGAAAGCTAAAGAATAATCTAGGGGCTGAATAGCACAGTGATCCCAGAGGTGGTTGATAATTGTGGTTGATGGTACAGATGGAACTGTGTCCTTCTGTGAGCTAGAGGAGATTTACATCAATATTGCAGGGTGGTGGGAATGTGGACAATAATGGGGAAAATACAATTGGTGTGACCTAAGGGCTGTGGTTAGTAGCAATACTACAATATTCTTTCATCAATGCCAAAGATGTACTGTGTTGATAATGAGGGTGTGTGTGGAAAAATTGTGCTAAATATATGCTTTGGGCAATGTTTGGTGGTAACAGTCTGCTGGTATTATATCATAATCTGTAACAAATATTCCACCACGGTGTGGTGTGTTGGTGAAGGGGTGATGTACAGGAATTCTACACATGTGCATGATTGTTTTGTAAGTTTAAAACCTTTGTAATAAAAATATATTTTTTAAAAAATAGGGTGGGTTGGGGAAAAAATACACCAACTGTAAGATAAAGACTATAATTAGTAGTAATATGTTGACAATGCTCTTGCATAGTTTTTAACAAATGTTTCACAACAATGCAGGGTGTTGGTGGAGGGGTGATGTATGGGACCCATGTATAATGTTATGCATGTTTATTTTGTAAGTTCACAACCTTTACTATACATTTATTTTTATGCATGTTCATGTATGAATTATATACTTCAAAAAAACATGTTAAAATACATTAAAGGACTTGCAATGCAAGAAATTATAACAATGAGGTGGAGCCAGTGGCCACTTGACAGTTTTTGGGTAGGGAGGGGATGAGCAGTTGAAATACAGGGGCTTCTTTGGGAGTTGGAGGTTGTCCTGAGTACTGTTGTGGCAATGGATGTAGGCCATTTTAAATCAGCACACACCACTCAGAACTGAGTGGGAGAGAGTGTGGTCTACAGTGTGAACTGTGGTCTATGGTTGGTGGCAAGGCTCCAGGAGGTGTAAGTTCATTGAGGTTGGTGGGCCACACTATGGGAGATGTCTGTGTTGAATGTGGTGGGAGGTGTGGGAGGTGGGCAACATGGGAATCCGAGTGGGTTCCGTATAATATTTTAGGTAATCTAAGCACCTCTTAAAATATATGTATATATATATATAAAAAATAACATTTTTGTAAGCAAATACACATATATGCATATATATTTATATATCATTTTACAAATGTTTGTATGTATTGTGAGAATTTTGATTTTTACCCATAATAAAAAAAATAAATAAAAATAAATAAATAAATAAAAAATAAATAAAAATAAAAATAGGTAATAGAACCAACTTTCATGAAAAATGAAAAAAAAAGGTGATGCTCATTTAATCAGGTACCAATATTTAGATATTAGTCTAGAAAATATCTATAAATGTGATATGGTAGTTGAATAGAAAGAAGGACAAGTATCAGAAAAGATAATCCAGAATTTATGCCCATGTATATAAAATTTCCATATGAACTAAAGATGTAAAATAAAATAAGATCATATAAAAAAAAATACATTAAAGGTTTGTGGGAGATGTTTGTGTGGGATGTGGTGGGAGGTGTGAGAGGTGGAGAACATGGGAATCCTGGTAGGTTCCGTGTAATATTTTAGGTAATCTGAGCGCCTCTTAAAAAAAAAAAAAATATATATATATATATATATAACATTTTTGTAAGCAAATGTACATATATGCATATATATTTATATATCATTTTACAAATATTGGTATGTATTGTGAAAATTTTGATTTTTACCCACAATAAAAAATAAATTAATTAAAAAAAAATACATTAAAGGCACATGTATTAGTCAGCCAAAGGGGTGCTGATGCAAAATACCAGAAATCAGTTGGCTTTTATAAAGGGTATTTATTTGGGGTAGAAGCTTACAGTTACCAGGCCATAAAGCATAAGTTTCTTCCCTCACCAAAGTCCATTGCCACGAGTTGGAGCAAGACAGCTCCTGACGTTTGCCAGGGTTCAGTCTTCTTGGGTTCCTCTCTTCCGGGGCTGCATTTCTCTCCAGGCTTAGCTCCTCTGTTTCCTCCACAAGGTCAACTGTAGATTATGAGGCTCTCTAGGCTTTGGCTCTCTCCACAAGGCTAGCTGTGAGCTGTCAGGTGAATGGCTCATCTCTATTGCAGAGGCCTTCTCTCCTTCCTCATGACCAAGCTCCTCTGTGTGCTTTCTTCCCCTAACTCCAGCATTAAAACTCAGCTTCAGAACTCCAATTCAAAACTCCAACTCTGTCCTTTGCCATGTCTTTTTTCTTTGAGACCCCACCTACCAAGGGGTGGAGCTCAATGCCCTACTGATATGGCCCAATCAAAGCCCTAATCATAACTTAATCATGCCCAGATGAACAGACTAGTTTTCAAGCGTAATCCAATATCTATTTTTAGAATTCATAATTATATCAAACTGCCAAGTTGCTACAGCACATAAGAGCAGATTTCAATTGCCTGAAGACAAAATTAGGGATTTTGAAGACTGAACATCTGAACTGAAAAGACAGGAAGATAGAAATAGAAGATAATGGAAAAAATGGAAAAAATATTCTGGGAATTGAATGACAATGGGAAATGCACAAGCATTCATATTATTGGTGTCCCAGTAGGAGAAGAAGGTGGAAAGGGGGCAGAAATAATATTTGCAGAAATAATGACCAAAACCTTCCCAACTCTTATGAAAGACATAAATTTATATCAATATCCAAGAAGGACAAGCACCCCAAACAAAATAAATCCAAATAGACCTACCCTGAGACACCTACTATTCAGTATGACAAATATCAGAGATAGAGGATTCTGAAAGCAGCAAGAGAAAAGCAAAGCATCATATTCAAGGGAAATTTAATAAGATTAAGTGCTGACCACTCATCAGAAACCATGGAGGAGAGAAGAAAGTGGTATGATGCATTTAAGGTACTGAACATGAAAAACTGCTAGCAAAGAATTCGGTATCTGGCAAAGCTGTCCTTCAAAAATGAGGGTGAGTTCAAAGTCTTCACAGACAAAACCTGATAGAATATGTTACCAAAAGACAAGATTTGCAAGAGATAGTAAAGAGGGTGCTGCAGCCTTAAAGGAAGAAAACAAGGGTGAGATATTTGGAGAAGAGTTTAGAAATGAAGATTATTGGGAGGGGTAAATTAAAGGATAAGACAGAGAATAGAACGATATGACAACAGTGAGTTGAAGAACAAAATGGATGAAGTAAGTAATGCTTTCTCAATAATAACACTGAATGTTAATGGATTTAACTCCCCAATCAAAAGACATAGACTGATAGAATGGATAAAAAATATGATCCATTTATGTGCTGTCTACAAGAGATCCACCTCATATGTAAGGACACAACCAGCTAAAAAGTGAAAGGTTGGAAAAGGTGTTCCATGCAAATAGTAACTAAAAAAGAGTTGGAGTAGACCAGATAAATAAAATAACAACATTATTATAGTATATGAACAGTAATTACTCAGTGTATCTGGTGAATTGTTCCTGTGATCAGTATTCTGTAATTTTTTCATACAAAATAAACACTTGCTTTTAATTGAAGAGGTCTGGAGAAGAGATATATTTTTGGACACTTCATTTTTCTTTGACACTTTCTTATTCATACTCTTTAATTAAAATAATTTATCTGGACCCCTCTATTTTTGATGTAACATTTATATAATCTAAAGCTTCTTTCAAAATAAAAAAAAGTTATTTAAAAAAAGAATGTGTTGTTTAACTTCTATTGATTTGTGGATTTTCATGTTTTCTGTCTATTATTGATATCTAGCTTCATTCCATTGTGATCAGAGAAAATGTTTTGTATAATTTTGATCTTTTTAAATTTATTGAGACTTGTTTGTTACCTAACATGTTATCTAATCTGGAGAATGATCCATGTGTACTTGATAAGGATGTATATTCTGCTAACTTTTGTTGCAGTTTCTGTATATGTCTATAAGGTTTAGCTCATTTTTTGTATTGTTCAAATCCTCAATTTCCTGATTGACCTTCTGTATAGATGTTCTATCCACTGATGAAAATAGTGTATTGAAGTCTCCAAATATTTTGGTAGAGATGTCTATTTCTCCTTTCTGTTTTATCAAAGTTTGCTTCATGTATTTTGGCACAATGTGCTTAGGTGCATAAAGTTTTATGAATGTTATTTCTTCTTGGCATATTGAGACTTTTATTAATACATAGCATCCTTCTTTGTCTCTTATAACTTTTTTTATTAAAGTCTTTTTGTCTGATATTAGGGTAGCTGCGCCAGCTCTCTTTTGGTTATTATTTGCATGAACTACTTTTTTCATCCCTTTATTTCCAACTTATATGTGTCTTTGTATCTAAGGTAATTCTCTTCTAAATAATATATAGTTGGATTGCTAGCTTGTGCTTGGTAATAATCCCTCGGTGCCAGGGAAGATCATCACCAGGAGTCATATCCCACATCAGGGGAAATGTAGTGAGTTTATATGTTGACTTTGGCTTAGAGAGGCTACATTTGAGCAACAAGGAGGCTTTCAGGAGGTAACTCTTAGACAATATATAATACTATGTTAAGTTTTAATTTCACAAGAACAAGGTTCATAAGTACAACCATCAATGTCAAGGGCCTGCTGTATTGGTCTGTCCTCTTTTGCTAGGCACTGCCAAATTCCTCTTGGGATTCTGGCTGCACTGCTAGAGAAAGCAGCAGTACTCCCCAGGGTAGGAATTCAATATTCCTTTGGTTATTGTGTGAGTCTCCACCCACTAAGACACGTCATGACCACTTGAACATATACATATTCCGTAAAGCCTCAGGAGCCAACCTCCCCACATATCTCCCCCATCACTGACACCCCACAACAATGATCCTCCCCTGTCACAGTTATTACCCTTCTGCAATCCAAATCAAAGACAAAAAATAAATGAATAAAAATTTTAAAAATAATAATAATAAACTACAAAAATAAAAATATATTAAAATATGAAAAATAAAAAAATCAGTGTCTTTCTTCACCATAAGATACGTTCTTTTATATACAGTTACATTTTCTTCTGTATACACCCCCACCGTGTATTATTTTTTTTCACTTTATTTTAAAGAAGCTATAGGTTACAGAAAAGTCACATAGAAAATATAGGGGATTCCCCTATATCCCACCTCCTCCCCTTCTCACAATTTCCCCTACTGATAATATCTTACATGAGTATGGTCCTTTTATTGCAATTGATGAACAAATATTGAAGCATTATTACTAAGCATGGTCAATGGTTTACCTTATGGATTATATTTTGCACCATACACTTTTATAGGTTTTGAAAAAATTAAAAATGACCTGTATCTGTCATATTTTAGGGCATTTGATTAAAATGCCCTAAAAAGCCCTATGTTCCCTCTATTCTATTCGTCCCCTCCCCTCCTCTCGGGACCTATGGTAATCATGAAGTTTCAATTTTTGAAGAATAAGGTTTATAGTTGTAGGCATTAATATTGAGGGTTTGACATATTGGTCTGTTTTCTTTTATTAAGCACTGCCTATATTCTTGAGAGATTCTTGCCCCTCTAATTGAGAACATAGCAAGACTATCAAGGATAGGAGTTTAATATTTTCTTGTTTATTGTGTGGGTCTCCACCCACTATGATAACATGTGACATGATGTATATTTTCATATTCCTTAGAAGCATGCCCCAGGTGTGACCCCTGATGCCCTGCACGACCAACTTGCCCCCATCATATTTGCCAAAAGGACATTCCAACCATTGTTGTTTTAACCACAGAACTACAAATCCCCAGAGTTCACCTGTTTCTTCCTCCAACTCTCCCCCATTTCCACGGGTAGTCCAAACCAACCCCCCACCCTTTTCCCCTTCACATTCCATCACCTTTGACCTTGCTCACATCTATGCACCATCACCCTCATCCACAACCCAAGAATCCCCTTCCACCTTATGGTACATCTTGCCCATATTGAGCATCTACTCCTTTTTTGTCTACTGATAACCTATTTTCCAGACTTTAGCTCTGAGTCCGCTCAATTTGCTTAAGTGAAGTCATGTAATATTTGTCCTTCAGTGACTGGCTTACTTCACCCAGCATAAGGTCTTAAAGATTCATTCTTGTTGTCCCATATGTTGGTACTGCATTCCTTTTTACAGCTGGGTAATATCCCATTGTATGTATATAACACAATTTGTTTATCCATTCATCTGCTGAAGGATACTTGGGTTGATTCCAACTTTTGACAATAGTGAGTAATGCTGCTATGATCATTGGTGTGCATATTTCTGTTCCTGTCATGGCTTTCAATTTTTCTGGGTACACAACCAGCAGTGGGATTGCTAAATCATATGTCAATTCTATTGTTAGCTTCTTGAGGAAATGTGAAACCATCCTCCACAATGGCTGCCCGATTCTACATTCCCAACAGCAGTGGATGAATCTTCCCTTTCCTCCACATCCTCTCCAACATTTGTAGTTCTTTGTTTTTTTTTAAATAACCATCAGTCTATCAGATGTAGAATGATATCTCATTGCAGTTTTTATGTACAATTCCCTAACAGCTACTGATGTTGAGCATCTTTTCATGTGCTTTTTATTTTTTAAAACAATTTGTATTTCTTCTTTGTAAAAGTGTCTATTCAAATCTCTTGCTCATTTTTTTTTAAAGCTTTTATTTTTATTTATTCATTTATCCCCCCCTTGCTGCTTGTGCTCGCTGGGTCAGCTAACCACGCTGTGCGGGTGGGCTTGCCTTCACCAGGAGGCCCCGGGGAACTGAACCCGGGGCCTCCCATATGGTAAACGGGAGCCCCACTGATTGAGCCACAGCCGCTTCCCTCTCTTGCTCATTTTTAAACGGGTTGTTTGTCTTTTTATTTTCAGAAGTAGGATTTCTTTATATATGCTGGATATTAGGCCCTTATTGGATAAATATTTACCAAATATTTTCTCCCATTGAGTAGGCTGCCTTTTAACCTTCTTGACTGTATTAGTCAGCCAAAGGGGTGCTGATGAAAAATACCAGAAATCTGATGGCTTTTATTAAGGGTATTTATTTGGGATAGAAGCTTACAGTTACCAGGCAATAAAGACTAAATTACTTCCCTCACCAAAGTCTGTTGCCATGTGTTAGAGCAAGATGACTGCTAATGTCTGCCAAGAGTTCAGGCTTCCTGGGCCCCTTTCTTCCAGAGGTTTGTTTCATTCCAGGCTCAGCTGCCCTGCTCACTCCACAAGGCCAGCTGTAGACTATCAGGAGACTGGCTCTGTCTTTCTCCCTGGAACTCAATTCTCTCCGAGCTCAGCTGCTCTTCTCCTCTGTGTGCTTACTTCCTGGGCTCCAGCTCAAAACTCAAAACTCCCTTCTCTGTGGCGCAGTTTCTCTGTGAGTCCCTCCCCACCAAGGGGTTGGGGATGCAACATCCTACTGATGTGGCCCAATCAAAGACTTAATCATTATTTAATCAAGTAAAACTGAAACCTCTGAATCCAATATAATCTAATATGCCCAGAGGGACAGACAGTTTACAAATATAATCCAATATCTATTTTTGGAATTCATAAACAATATCAAACTGCCACATTAACAAACACCTTTGAAGCACAAAAGTGTATAATATGAAAAGCTTCCATTTATCTATTTTTCTTTTTTTTTTTTTCTTTTTAAAGATTTTATTTATTTATTCATTCATCCCCCCCCCTGCTGCTTGTGCTCACTGGGTCAGCCAACCACGCCGTGCGGGCGGGCCTGCCCCCACCAGGAGGCCCCGGGAACCGAACACGGGGCCTCCCATATGGTAAACGGGAGCCCTACTGATTGAGCCACAGCCGCTTCCCTATCTATTTTTCTTTTGTTGCTCATGCATTTGGTGTAAAATTTATGAAATGATTTCTTACTCCTTGATCTCTAGATGTTTCCCTACATTACATTTTAGAAGCTTTACTTTCTTGGCTCTTATATTTAGATATTTGATACATCTTCAATTAATTTTGTATAGGGTGTGAGATGGTGATCTCTTTCATTCTTTTAGATATGATTAATCAGTTCTCCAGGCACCAATTGTTGAAGGCCATGCTGTCCCAGTTGAATGGGCTTTGTGGCCTTGTTGAATATCAGTTAGACTCATATGTGAAGTTCTATAACAGAACTCTGAATTCTGTTCCATTGTTCAGTATGTCTATTCTTGTGGCAATACCATGAAGGTTTTTAAAAAATATACTTTTCAATTTTTTAAAAGATACTTAGATTACATAAACGTTACATAAAAAATATAGGGGATTCCCATATGCTCCACTCTCAACCCCTCCCACATCTTCCATAATTAACCAAGATCCCTCATTAGTGTGGTATATTTGTTACAATTAATGAACATGTTTTAGAGTGTTGCCACTAAGCATGGAATATAGTTTACATTGTAATTTACACTCTCTTCCACACAATTTTGTAAATTGTGACAAGATATATAAGGGCTTGTATCTGTCATTGCAATGTCATTCAGGACAATTCCCATATCCTGAAAATGTCCCCATATTACAACTGTTTTACCCTTCCCCTCCCCTCAGAACCTCCAGTGGTCACTGCCCTCACATCAGTGACAAAAGTTTTTCCATTGCTAGAATCATAATAATACTAGAATATCAGTAAGTCTACTACTCTAGTCTATCATTCATTCTGCAATCCTAAGGATTCTGGGATGGTGATGCCCACTTCATCTCTAATTGAGAAGGGGCTTAGATCCCATGAGGCAGATGAATGGGCCTATCTTGGTTGCAGTTGCAGACTCTCTCTGTTCCTTGGGATGGTCATTGTCCATCATCTCCTTTTTTGTTGTTCTGGGTGAGTTCAGTGAACTGGAGAGTAGGTGTTGTAACTTTGTTGAGATTCAGGGCCCAACTGGCACATGGACAGCCCAAAGATTTAAATCTCTTGGACGTAACAACTATCAACTCTAGCACTAATTATAGGGTCAAATAGAAGGGGCAGAAGAGCAATATGTAGGTGTATAAGTCAGCCAAAGAGGTGCTGATGCAAAATACCAGAAATCAGTTGGTTTTTATAAAGGGTATTTATTTGGGATATAAACTTACAGTTACCAGGCCATAAAGCATAAGTTTTTTCCTTCACCAAAGTCTTTTGCCACATGTTGCAGCAAGACAACTGCTGAGGTTTGCCAGGGTTCAGGCTTCTTGGGTTCCTCTTTTCCCAGGACTCCATTTCTCTCTGGGCTCAGCTCCTCTGGTTCCTCCACAAGGTCAGCTGTAGACTATGAGCCTCTCTAGGCTTAGCCTCTCTCCACAAGGCCAGCTGTGAACTGTCAGGTGAATGGCTCGTCTCTTTTCCCAGGGCCTTCTCTCCTTCCTCACGACCAAGGTCCTCTGTACGCTTACTTCCTGGGGCTCCAGCTCAAGACTCCGCATCAGAACTCCAATTTTAAAACTCCACCTCTGTCCTTTGTCATGTCTTTTATCTTTGAGATCCCACCCACCAAGGGGTGGGGCTCAACACCCTACTGACATGGCCCAACCAAATCCCTAATTATAACTTAATCATGCCCAGGTGAACAGACCAGTTTACAAGCATAATCCAATATCTGTTTTTGGAATTCATAACTATATCAAACTGCCAAACTGCTACAGTAGGGAAACCACAAGTGAGTCCAAATCTGTCACACTGGAGAGCATAAATTCCCATATAGGCCCACTGACAGGGCACCAAACTCCTGAGCTGTTTGCCCTGCCTATAGTGTCTGGGTGTCTCTACTATTTGAGGCAATATTTACTTTGACAATCAATGAGATCCTGCTGAGACATGCTTAAGATTAACATCTTGAATGTCCTCCTGACTCACTTTGAAGTTTCTTAGCCATATGAACTCATTTGTCTTTATAATTTCCCCCTTTTGGTCAAGGTCTTTTTCCAGGTGCATTGCTAGTTGGTTCTTGGTAGTAATTTCTCAGTTCCAGGGAGGCTCATCCCCAGGAGTCATGTCCCATGCTGGGGAGAAACTAATGCATTTATATGCTGAGTTCAGCTTAGAAAGAGACCACATTTGAGCAAAAAGGAGGCTCTTAGGAGGTAAGTCTTAGGCACCCTATAATACTAGGCTAAATTTCAATTTCAAAAGTAAAGTTTCATAAGTACCGTAAATGATATCAAGGGCCCATCCATGGTCCATCCTCCTTCACTAGTCACTGGCCCTGTACTCAGATGATTTTTGCTGTCCCATTAGAGAATGTGGCAGAGCTCCCCAGGATGGGAATTCGATATTCTTTCAGTTATTGTGTGAATCCCCACCCACTGTGACAATCCCTCATGAACTCCTGAACATATTTATATACCTTTTGGTTATGCCCCAGGTGAACTTCCTCCCATGCATCCTCATCACTGATACCCAGCCCCAATTATTCTCCCCTGTCACAGTTGTGACCCTTCTGTGATACAAAAGTTCTTCAAAAAAAAAGCTATGAAAATAAACAACTGTTATTAATAAGAAAATGAAATAACGATGGTTTTAAAAATAACAAATAAAATACAAAAAAATTAAAAATTGGAATGTAAAATAATTAAAAATATAATATTAAAAAATTTTGACATTATGTCTTTCATCACTGTAAGATCTGTTATCTTGTATGTACAGTGACATTTTCTTCTGTTTATTACCCTAGTGTTTTATTTTTTTAATTTTGTCTTCAAAAAAGCTTTAAGTTACAGAAAAGTCACTCAAAGAATATAGGAGATTCCCATATACCCAACATCCTCCGTCTTTTTCCCTTTCCCCTTTTAATAACATTTTACATGTGGGTGGTACATTTGCTACAATAGATGTATAAATATTGAAATATTGCTACTAATTATGGCCAATGATTTACATTGTGGTTTACATTTTGGAACATACACTTTAAAAATTTTGATGAAATTTGACATGGCCTGTAGCCATCATTGCAAGGTAATGTAGAACACTTTCATCACCCCCAAAATGTCGCATTTCCATCTATTCTATTCCTCCCTCCCCTCCCCTAGGGACCATGACAATCACCAAACTTCACTCCTTGAAGAACATGATTCATAGATACTTGCAAGAATATTGAGGGTTTGACATACTGGTCTGTCCTCCCCGTTAGGCACTGCCCATGCTCTCAAGAAAATCCTTCCCCTCTATTTGAGAACATAGCAGGACTCCCCAGGGTGGAAACCAACACCTTCCTGCTCATTTGGGGGTCTCTATCCAATAATACAACATACTATGGCAAGACGAATGAGTGTTGCCTAGAAGCCTGCCCCAGGTGTGCCCTGTCCTGAATGCTCCCCCCACTCAACAGCCTAAATCAGTTTTTCTTTCCTGCCATATTGCCAAAAGTACATTCCCAATGTTGTAGTTTTAATCACACACCCACAAGTCCCCAGTGTTCACCTGGTCCCTCCCCCAACCTTCCCCCCAGTTCCATGAAGAGTTCAACACATCCTCTTCACCCTACCCCCTCTCAAACCAGCACTGCCCACCCCAATAATAACACTGCACCATTATTATGCCCATCCACTGCACAGCTACACACTTCCACCTTATTATAGATTTTGCCCATATAGGCATTGGCTTACAGCCAGGATATTAAAAGACAATCTTTTAGCTGAGACTTCTGGGAAGATGGCATCAAAGTAGGTCAGCAGGGCTCAACTCTCTCACAAGAACAATGGTGTAAGGCAAAAATCTATCTGAGGGAGCTGCTTTGGGGATCAGCAGACCAGGAGACTGCTGCACATTATCCAGGAGGCAGAGGGACAGAGACACAAAGAGGCCAAATGAAAACTGTGAGTTACTAACCCCTGTGACTGAGATGGCACATATACCCCACCCTCAAGGGGAATAACCTTAGTAAAACTCCTGGCACACTGCAGTCAGCTGAGTGGGGAAAGAATGTTCTCATCCCTTGGAGGAAGAGACACCTTTTGGAGGATGGAGAGTGGTTTCTCTTCAGTGAGTTTGGCCAGGTGAGAACCATTTGAATCTCAAAAAAGACCCCAGCCAGCACAGAAGCTGCCTCAGGGAAAAGCGATGGTTAACCTGATCAAGCAGGCTGTCACACCCAACTGCACTGGAAGGGAGAGGAACTTGGTCACTAAGGGGATAAGCTGAGACAGACAGGTAACCTGCTCCAGAGAGAAGAAAACCAGTAGGGATAGCAGTAAACTCTTAGAAGCACAACCCAAGAGAGAGAAAGAGGGCAGAGAGAACCAGATATGCTCTCAGAAGATTACCTAACCTATGGAGTGTGTGTAGCTCAGTGTAGGAACACCTACCTCACATATACTAGGTCACTGGTTTGATTTCTGGTGTCTCCTAAGAGAAGGGATCCAGAAAGTGATCCACAGGGGTGTCAGGCAACCAGCCAGCACCTTAAGACAGAGAACTTATAGACTGAGATTTTTTTTTTATGCAGGTTTTTTGATCTATTATATTTTATTTTTTGCTACTTTTTTTGTATTTTTATTATTTATTTTATTAGCTAAAATCAGGTACCTTAACTGTGAAAGGCAGGCTTCAGGGTGATTGATGCACACCAGCAGCCTGAGATGGTTCCTAGGGGCCTAAGAGGGAAGCCTATTTTAACTGGGTTGTTTTTTTCTTTTTGTTTATTTTGTTTTTCTCTTTCTTTGTTTCCTTTTTTCTTTTTAATTATTTGTTCTTCTTAGTTTATTTCTTTTCTTTCTTTAATTTTTCCCTCTTCTGTTGCTTTTCTTTCATTCCACCTTTTCTTGTTTGGTCTTCATTTGTTTTCTTCTTCTCTTCTCATTTTTTCAGTCTTTCATTCTATTTTTTCTTGTTTCATTGTTTTTATTCCATCTTTTTTATCCTTATATCTTTGTATTTTTATGTTTTTTCACTCATTACCTATATATCTTCCTGGCTCTTTATGCTTCATTTTCTATCTTTTAAATATTATAACTATTACATATATTTTCTTCTTCTCTCTTCCTTTTCTATGGTCTTAATATTTTTCAAGGGAAAACAAACAACAAGAAGTATATAGAAAAAGTGGAATCAAGTTTCAGAAAGGAACCTTGACACAAAACAAAACAAAATAAAACCCTAGCATATAAAGAGAAGCTAACCATCTAAAAAGCCCATGACAAGAAACAGATGCCTAGACACCAACAAAAACTACAAACCATACTAATAAACAGAAAGACATGGCCCAGTCTAATGAACAAACTAAAAAGCAGTAGGAGATGTAGAATGTGGAACAACTAAACAAGGAAGTATAAACAAATATCATAAATTAACTTAATGAAGTGAAGGAAGAGATAAAAGATATCAAGAAGGCACTGGAGGAACATATTGAAGAAATCAGAAACATACGTAAAAGGAAAATGGATCTGATGGTGATGAATGGAACAACATAAGAAATTAAAAAATATATACTGGAAGCACATAACAGCAGATTTGAACAGGTATAGGAAAGAATTATTGACTTTGAAGATACCACATCTGAAACCAGACAGATAGTAGAACAGATAGATAAAAAATAGAAAAAAATCATGGGGGCGGTCGTGGCTTAAATGGTTGGGTGTCTCTCTGCCATATGGAGGGACCTGGGTTCGATCCCCGGGACCTCCCAGTAAAATAAAAAAATAAATATAGTAGGCACACATGCTGCCAGATCTCACATGTGGGTGTGCTGCCAGGAGACACAGGGGAAAGCCAAGCCAAGACACACCAAAAAATAGGAACTGAGGTGGCACAGGTGGCAGAACACCTCTCCCCCAATCAGAGGTCCCCAGGACCGAATCCTGGTGAAGACTGAAGGAGAAGGATGAGAAGAGAGAGCAGGAAACAGACACAGAGAATTGCCTGGTGAATGGGCACAAAAACAGCAAATGGGGGAGAAGGGGGGTTTAAAATTGATAAAATAAATAAATAAATAAATAAATAAATAAATAAATAAATAAAAAGAAAAAATTCAGCAGAGACTCAGAGAATTGAAGGACAATGTGAAATGCAAAAACATACACATTATAGGCATTCCAGGGGGAGAAGAGAAGGAAAAAGGGCAGAAAGTGTTGGAGGAAATAATGGCTGAAAATTACCCAAGTGTTTTGAGGGACATGGACTTACATGTTCAAGAAGTGCAACAGACCACAAACAGTATAAATCCTAACAGGCCTAAAACAAAACATATTCTTATCAAATAGTCAAGTACTCAAGACAAAGAGAGAGCACTAAAAGCAGCAAGAGAAAAGATCCATCACATACAAGGCCAGCTGGATAAGATTAAGTTCTGATTTCTCATCTGAAACCATGGAAGTGAGAAGGCAGTGGTATGACACAGTTAAGGTGTTAAAAGAAAAAACAATCTGTCAACCAAGAATTCTGTATCCAGCAAAGGTGGCATTCAAAATTGAGGGAGAGTTCAAAATATTCACAGATAAACAGAAATTAAGAAAGTTTATGAACAAGAAACCTGCCCTTCAAGAAATACTAAACGGAGTTCTGCAGGTTGAAAGGAAAAACAGGAGAGCGAGGGTTGGAAGAGAGTATAGAAAAGAAAATTATTTGTAAGAATAACCAAAAATCCAAAAGGGAAATAAAAACAAAATATGACATATAATCTGAAAGAAAATATGACTAGTGTAAGTACGCTTTGACTGTAATAACATTGAACGTTAATGGAGTAAACTCTCCAATAAAAAGACACAGATTGGTAGACTGGAAAAGAAAATATGACCCATCAGTATGCTGTCTACAGAAAACTCACTTTAGTCCCAGGGATGCAAGGAGGTTGCAAGTGAATGATTTGAAAATGAATTTACATGCAAGCAATAACCAAAAAAGGGCAGGAGTAGATATACTAGTAACAGATAAAATTACTTTAAATGCAAAACTATTCTAAGAGACAAAGGACAGTATATATTAATAAAAGGGGTAATCTATAAAAAGAAAAAACAATCAGAAACATTTATGCACATAATCAGGGTGCCCCAAGAGGCATGAAGCAAACTTGGAAAAACTAAGTGGAGAAATAGATGCCTCTACAATTATAGTGGGTGACTTTAATGCACTATTATCACCATTAGACAGAACCTCTGGGCATAGAGTCAATAAAAAAAACAAAGATCTTTAATAATATGTTAAAGGATCTAAATCTAATAGAAGTATACAGAACACTACACCTAAATACAGCAGGATATAAATTCCTCTCAAGCATACATGTATCATTCTCTAGGATGGACCAGAAGCTAGGTTATAGAACAACACACATTGAATTCAAGTAAGACAGAAATTATACAAAGTAAGTTCTCAGACCACAGTTGAATGAAGCTGGAAATCAGTAAGGGGCAGAGAATCAGAATAGGCACAAATATATGGAATTTAAACAAGATACTCTTATACAATCAGTGGGTCAAGGAAGAAATTTCAAAATAAATCAGTATTAACCTTGAAATGAATGAAAGTGAGAAAACAATATAACAAAATCTATGGGAATGCAGCAAAAGCACTGCTGAGAGGGAAATTTATAGCCACAAATGCCTATATTAAAAAAGAAGAAAGAGCTAAATCAATGACCTAACTGCACACTTGGAGATACTAGTAAAATAACAACAAACTAATCTTAAAGCAAGCAGAAAGAAAGAAATAACAAAGATTATAACAAAGCTCAATATAATTGAGAATAAAAAACACTAGAAAATATTAACAAAGCCAAAATCTTGTTCTTTGAGAAGATTAACAAATTTGACAAACCCTTAGCTAGACTAACAAGGAAAATAGAGAGAAGATGCAAATACATAAAATAAAAAACAAGGGAGAGGATATAACCATTGTTCCAAGAAATAAAGAGTATCACAAGAGGACACTTCAAAAACTTGTATGTCAACAAGATGGATAACTTAGATGAAATGGAAAAATTTCTAGAAACACACAAGCAGCCTCCACTGATGAAAGAAGAAATTGATGAGTTCACCAGACTTATCACAGGTAATGAGATTGACTTAGTCATCAGCACACACCATTCAGAACTGTGTGTGAGAAAGTGTGGTCTATGATGTGAACTGTGGTCTATGGTTGATGGCAAGGTCCCAGGATGTGTAAGTCCATTGAGGGCGATGGGCCTTACTTGTGGGAAATGTTTGTGTAGGGTGTTGTGGGAGGTGCGGGAGGTGGAGAACATGGGAATCCCTGTAGTTTCTGTGTAATATTTAGGTAATCTAAGCACCTTTAAAAAAAAAAATATATATATATATATAATAACATTTTTGTAAGCAAATGCACATATATGCATATATCTTTATATATCATTTTGCAAATATTGGTATGTATTGTGAAAACTTTGATTTTTACCCACAATAAAAAAATTAAAAAAAAAAAAACCTCCCAACTTGGAGATCCACACAACAACCAAAATAATATCAAATTCCCATCCTGGGGAGCTTTGCCACATCCTCTAATGGAACAACAAGAATATGAGTACAGGGGCAGTGCCTAGTGAAGAAGGATGGACAATTGCAATGAGCCCTTGATATTGATGACTGCATTTATGAACGTTTTCTTCTGAAATTGAAACTTAGCTTAGTATTGTATGTTGCCTAAGAGGTACTTCCTTGTTGCTAAAATGTGGCCTCTCTCTAAACCAAACTCAGCATATAAATGCATTGCCTACCCCAGTCATGGGATATGACTCCTGGGGATGAAAATCCCTGACACCAAGGGATTATTACCAAGTACCAACTAGCAACGCAACTGGAAAAAGACCTTGACCAAAAGGGGAAAGGGTAAATACAAATGAGTTTTTATGGCTGAGATTTCAAAGTGAGTCGGGAGGTCATTCCAGAGGTTTTGCTTATGCACATCTCAGCAGTATCTTTCTGACTGCAACAGGAAATATTGCCTCAAATAGTGGGGTTCCTGAAGGTTCTGGAGACATCCAGACACTATAGGCAGGGCAGACAGCTCAGGAGTTTGGCACCCTGCCAGTGGTCCCTCCTTTGGAATTTGTGATCCCCAGTGTGACTGAGTTGGATTCATTTGTGGTTTCCCTACACATGGCTCTTCTGCCCCTTCTATATGTACCTCTAGTTAGTACTTGAGTGGATAGATGTATATCCAAGAGACTTAACCCTTTGTGCTCTTCATGTGCCAGCTGGGCCCTGAATCTCAACAGAGTTGCAACACCTATGCTCCAGCTCATTGAACTAACCCAGGACAACTATCAAAGACATGATGATGGACAACGCCCATCCCATGGAACTGAAACAGAGAGTGTTTGCGACTGCAAGCAAGATAGTCCTATCCATCAGCCCCATTGGATCTAACCTGCTCAATTAGAGGTGAAGTGGGCATCACAATCCCAGAATTCTCAGGATTGGGGAATGAATGGTGGGCTAGAGTACTTATGTTTAGTCAACTATATACTTAATGTTATTCTAGCAATGGAAGAACTTTTAACTTTGATTTGGTGGCAGTTGCCCCAAGGTTCTGAGGTGAGGAAGAGGGAAAAACAGGTGTCATATGGGGGCTTTTTTGTGATATTGGTATTGCCCTAAGTGACATTGCAATGATGGACACAAGTCATTATATATTTTGTCATAACTTACACAATTGTTCTGGAGAGAGAGTAAACTATAATGTAAACAATAATCCATGCTTAGTGGCAATTCTTCAATGTGTTTTCATCAATTATAACAAATGAAGGATGTCGTTAATGTGGGCATATGGGAATCCCTTATCGTTTTTATGTAACATTTATGTAAACTATGCATTTTTAAATAAAAATGTATTAAATTAAAAAAAAAAATCCCAACCAAGAAGAACCCAAGATCAGATGGTTTCACAGGTGAATTCTACCAATCATTCTGGAAAGAACACACCAATCCTGCTCAATATCTTCCAGAAAATATAAGTGAAGGGAACATTGCCTAACTCATTTTATGATACCAACATCACCCTAATACCACAGCCACATAAAGATGCCACAAGAAATGAAAACTACAGGGCAATCTCTCTAATGAACCAGGATGCTAAAATCCTCAAAAAAATACTTGCTAAACATGTCCAAAAACACATCTGGCAGTAAATTTCCAAAAGGATTTGTAATTTTCTCTCTTCCCAACACTTCTCTTTAAAAGGTAAAATATTAATATTTAGAATTTTAAGATGAATTATTGTAATCTAATGTATGCAAACCTAAAGGTAAAAAGCACCCTGATGAAAACATTGGGGAAATACTTACACCTGGTTTTCTGTCTGTTTCATTCATTAATTACTGTTTTGTTTTTTCCTTTGTATCTCAAGTAACTTTTTTTTTTTTTTAATTGAGGACATCAAGTAACTTTAATTTATTTATTTTCCATTGTTTCAAACTCTGCCATTCCCGGAGCACCTCTTAGTTATTAGTATTATGTGTATCAGGAGTATGCACTTACTGTTTATTAAGTTTTCTTCACAGTAAACTGATCTCCAAATATTTCCTTTTGAAAAATCCCCCTCTCCTTAATTTTTTCATTCCTTACTGTTTTACTAAATAGTTACTTTTCTTTGACAATTTTAGTGCTTACGTGTTTCATGGGACAAAACTAAAATGAATTTGTCATTACATCATTAAGTTGGTTTAAAACTCACAGATAAAATGAGCCTTAATAAATTTTTTTCTTTTAGATTTCAAATAATGATAGTATTACCATTTTATTATATGTCATTGGAGGTCTGTTTATTTGTAAATAGCCTATTGCTCAAATGGAAAAATAAACCATTTCACAATATTTTTCTCTTGTATTTTCAGAACCATTTTGTCCCATTTTCCTGTTTTAGTTGACAAATTCTCTTCTGTTTGGAGAGTAAACAACATAAACACTGAAAAAAAAAAAACCACATCTGAAGGTAGGTGGTCAGAAGAATAGGTGTGACATGGGGCATTTTTGGGACATTGGAATTGTCCTGCATGACATTGCAATGCTGGATACAGGCTATCATACATTTTATCAAAATGTATAAAATTGTGAGGGACGAAGTGTAAACTATAATGAAAATTATAGATCATGGTTACTAGCAATGCTTCGACGTGTGTTCATCAACTGTAAAAATGTACCAAACTAATGAAAGATGTTAATGGGGGTAAATGTGGGTGGCGTGGGGGTGGGGCACATCAGAACAGGTGAATTCTGGGGATTTGTAGGTCTGTGATTAAAACTATAATGCTGGGAATGTTCTTTTGGCAAATATGGAAGAGGAAGCTTACTGGTGCAGCGCCTCATGGGTTGGGCAATATCCAATATAGGGTGAACATGGGACATGCTTCTATAAAATATGAAAGTGTTCATCTTGTGAAAGTGTGTTATCTCAGTGGATGGAGACACAATAAAATCATTAAAACATTAAACACTCATCCTGAAGAGTCCTGTTACATTCTCAGTAATAGGGACAAGAATGCTTGGGACCATAGGCAGTGCTTAGTAAAAGAAAACAGACCAGTATGTTAAGCCCTCAATATTAATACATGTAACTATGATCTTTATTCTTCAAAACTTGAAACTTAATGGTTGCCATAGGTTCTGAGGGGAAGAGGAAGGAAGAATAGAAGAGATGGAACATACAGCATTTTGGGGACCTTGGAATTGTTCTGCAAGATCTTGAAATGACAGATAAAGGTATTATACATTTTTCATACAAAATTGTATGGTGGAAAATGTAAACCAGAATGTGAACCATTGACCATGATTGGTAGCAATGCTTTGATATTTATTCACCCATTGTAAAAATGGAGAGGATGTGGGAAGGGAAAGGGGTATATGGGAATCCCCAATATTTTCTATGTGACCTTCTATAACTTAAAGCTTCTTGGAAATTAAAGAGAAAAAAATAAGACATGGGAGAAATTTGCAGAAGAAATTGTCCCTAAACATATAAGATAGAACTTACAGTGATGAAAGACATAATGTAAAATATTATTTTATTTATTTTTATTTTCCTTTTGCATTTTATTTGTTATTTTAATTATTTTGATTTGTTTATTTTTTGGCTTTGTTTTTGGGGAGCTTTTGGTTGACAGAAGAATCACAACTTTGGCAAGGGAAGATCACTGGTGTAGGGTATTGGTGATGGAAAGATGTGTAGGAAGTGGTGCACCTGGGGCCAACCTTTATAGCATTTGAATATGTTTTAATGGTCAAGGGACATTGTCTTGGCAGGAGGAGACCCATAAATAACTGAAAGAATATTGAATTCCCATACTAGGAAGTCCTGCTACATTCTCTAATAGAGTGGCAAGAATCCCTAGAGTAAATGGGTAATGTCTAGTAAAGGAGGACAGAACATTATACCAGGCCCTTCATTTTGATGGTTGTACTTGTGAGCCTTTTCTTGTGGAATTGAAATGTAGCCTAGTATTATATATTATCTAAGAGTTACCTCCTGAAAGCCTCATTTTTGCTCAAATGGGGTCTCTCTCTCTCTAAGCCAAACTCAGCATATAAACACACTACCTTCCCCCCAGTGTGGGCAATGACTCCCAGAGATGAGCTTCCCTAGCACCAAGAGATTATTACCAAGTGCCAACTAACAATGCATTTGGAAAAAGATAATGACCAAAAGGGGTTAATATTAAACATAAATGAGTTTTTGTGGCTAAGAGATTTCAAAGTGATTTGGGAGGTCATAGTAAAGGTTACATTTATGAACATCTCAGCAGAGGCTCATTGACTGCCACAGTAAACAGTGCCTCAAACCATGAGTCTCCTCAGGGCTCCAGAGACATCTAGACACTATAGGCAAGGGCAGACAATCTCAGGAATTTGTCACCTTGTCAGTGGGCCTTACCTTGGAATATATACTCCCCAATATAACAGAGTTAGACTCATTTATAATTTCCTTACACATCACTCTTCTGCCTATTTTATTTGAACCTATTATTAGCACTATGCTTATTAAATATATGTACCTGAGACTTAAATCTTCAGTCTGTTCATATGCCACTTGAAGCCTGAATATTAGCAAATTTACAATACCTACTCTCCAGTTCATTGGACTACCTCTGGACAACTAAAAAAGAATGGTGATGGAAAATGCCCATCCCAAAAAAGAGAGTATCTACAAGCAAGACAGTTCCATTCATCTGCCCCATGGGATATAAGCCCCATCTCCATCTGAAACAGAATGGGCATTACACCCCCAAATCCTCAAGATTAAGGGATGAACAAACATAAGGGGTGAATGCATCTATGGACTACTGTAGACTTATTATTATTCTAGCAATGGAAGGGTTTATATTATTATTTGTATCACTGATAAAAAGACAGTGGCCACCAGAGTTTCTGAGGGGAGGGAAAGGAAAGAAAAGGTGTAACATGGGGCATTTTTGGGACATTGGAATTGTCCTGCATGACATTGCAATGATGAATACATGCCATTATATATTTTGTCAAAACCTATAAAATTGAATGGTGCAAAGTGAAAACTATAGTGTAAACTATAGACTATGTTTAGTAGCAATGTTTCAAATGTGTTCATCAATTGTAACAAATGTGCCACCTTAAGGAAAAATGTTAATGGGGGAAACTGGGATGGGGAGTGGGTGGGGTGTATGGGAATCCCCTAAATATTTATGTAATATAAAACTTCTTTTTAAAAAAGGAAATCTTTGAGCATAATGGAAAATTGGAAGTGTAAAAAACAGAAATTATGGGAATTAAAAGGAAATAATAGAGATTAAAATACACTAGTGATATACAAAAGCAGATTTAACAGGTTGTAGAAAGAACAAACAAACTTGCAAATAGAAAAATCAAAATCATACAGAGAGAAGAAAAGATAAGGAACAGAATAGAAAAAATTGAACAGTGTCTCAGGGATTTTAGTGACAGCAGAAAGTGCACAAAAATAAACATCATGGGTGTCACAGATTGAGAAGAGAAGTGAAAAGGGGAAGAAATAATATTTAAAGAAATAATGACCCCAAATTTCTTAACTCTTATGAAAGAAATAAATATACATGTACAAGAAGCACAAGGTACTCCAAATATAATAAGTTCTAGGTCAGACTTACTCTAAGTCCCACCCTAATCAGAATATCAAATGCCAAAGAAAAACAGAATTCTGAAAGCAGCATGAGAAAAGTGGTTCATAACATACAAGGGATATAAATAATCCTAAGTGCAAATTTCTCATCACAAACCATGAAGGGGAGAAAGCAGTGGTATGAAATATTAAAGTTTTGAAAGAGAAAACTGCCAGCCAAAAATTTTTTATTTACAAACTCTCATTACAAATGAGGGAGATTTTAAAATATTCACAGATAAACAGAACCCAAGAGAGTTTGTCAACAAGAGACCTGACCTAAAAGAATTATTAATGGTAGTCCTGCAGGTTGAAAGAAAAGACAGGAAAGAATGGCTTGGAGTAGTGTGAAGAAATTAAGATTATCAGTAAGGGTGATTTAAAGTGTAAATGAAGAACCCAATAGTATTGTATCTTGAATATAAAGTTCAACTCTTTAATTCTTTTAAGTGTCAGAATACAATTGAAGAAGAAAAGGCATATTTCCTGATAATAGACATACAAAATAAAAAGTGATAAAGTAGGACAAAAAATATATAAATAGAGGAATGAGAGGGCTATGGGAACAGAGAATATGTAGGCTATTGAAGCTGGGATGTCATCTTTTCCAATTATTAGTTTGCAAATGTAAGTTGTATGATATGAACCCCAGTTTAACCACAAGAGAGTGCTTTAAAAATACAGAAACTGAAATGAGAAAAGTATCAGTCAAGCACATCAAAAAAGACCAATTATACAGAAAAGGATGTAGCAACAAAGGAAAAGAGACCATAAAAGATATGACATATAAAAATGAAAGGGCAAAATGGCTAAAGGAAGCACTGCATTTACAGTAATAACACTGAATACTAATGTATTAAAATCTTCAATCAAAAGACAAAGAGTGGCAGAATGGATAAAAAAGCAAGAACCAGCTATATATTGTTTACAAAAAACTCACCTTAAACCCAAAGACACAACTATTTTGAAAGTGAAAGGTTAGAAAAAGATATTCAATGAAAATTTCAACAAAAAAAGAGCTGAAGTAGCTATGGTAATATTGGACAAAATGGACTTTTGGTCAAAAGCTGTTATAAGAGACAAAGAAGGCACTATATGTTAGTTCATGGGGCAATCCACCAAGGAGAAATAACAGTCATAAATATTTATGCACCTAACTGCAGAACCCCAACATAAATGAGGCAAACACAAGCAAAACATAAGTGTGAAACAGACACCTCTACAATAATGCATGGAGACTTGAATATACCACTCTCATCAATAGATAGACCATTTAGATTCCAGACAGAAGACCAGTAAGGAAATAGATGACCTGAATGATATGATAAATGAACTAGACCTAAGCAACAAAAACAGAACATTGCAACCAAAAACAGAATGATATAGATTCTTCTCAAATGCACATAGGTCAGTCTCCAAGATAGACGACATTTTGTGTGAGAAAAAAAGTCTCAAAAATTTAAAAAAGATTTAAATTATATAGAACATCTTCTCTGACCATAATGGAATGGAGTTGGATATCAATAAATGTTGGAGAACTGGAAAATCAACAAATATATGGTAGTTAAATAGCATACTGTTGGGGACTTCTGGGAAGATGAAGGATTAGAGACATACACAACTCACATCTCTCCCACAAGAACAGCTAGAGGACAGTCAGAAATGACCTGAAAAAATATTGTAGGGCTTAGGACACCAGGGAAAAACTGGACAACATCTGTAAGAGTGAAGGGCAAATAAAAAGAAAAAAAAATCTCAATGGAAAAACTCTCTGAATAAAAGCTGCAGTTGCAGCAGCCAGCACCCATTCTCCCACACTCAGAGCAGATAGTTTTGAATTCTGTGGCCTCTGGCTGATGGATACGGTCAGAAGAGGTCACAGGTGCCCATATCCCCAGGAAATGGGAGGAAAAACGATGTAGCCTATTATTCAGCTTTTGACCAACGAATTTGGTATGCTCTGTCTCTGGAGTCCTTCCAGATGAGGTGGAGCCATACCATTGTTTGCCCTGGGAGCTTGAAGGGGACTAAAGAGATCCAATGCTTTCAAACACCTTCTCTATTGGCTGGGACTTGTTGAAGTTGCAGTGAGTAGTGTACTTATTTCCTACCCAGGTAAAAGGGAAGGGGCTGTTGGCAAAGGGAGGAGAAGATTGTCTGAGAAAGTTTGATTTGCAAGGCTATGAATAGCCCTAAGGCAGGATCCTCTGTCACATTGTTCTGGTCCAGCTGCAGCAAACACATTCAGACCAGAGTTTTAACTGAGAGAACTGCTGAAGCATGCTTTTGGCTGCTGGACCAAGGAAATGCATTCAAGGAAATTAAAAGTAAATAAATAAGAGAAGCTTTTTTTTTTTTTAAACAGACTTCCACTCCAGGACCCTAGGGAGCGGGTCTTAGACCCATTACTGGGTCAATTTTAGCAGTTGGGATTTGAGCAATTAAAAGGGACAATCCCAAGAACTAGGAAAGATTGAACCAAGAATCAAAGAACAGCAGTAAAACACAGCCTCCTGCCACTAAATCCTTACACAAGACAGAGAAATTGAGAATCAGAGTAAACTCATCATCATAATCAGATGCCTAGACATACACGAAAAAATTACAGCCAATACTAAGAAAAAAGAAGATATGGCTCAAGTAAAGAATATATGAAAGCTCCAAAAGAGAAACAATAATTCAGACAACTAATCAATGAGGTTCATTCAAATCTCCTAATTCAAATCAATGAGTTGAAAGGTAATATATCTAAAGAGATAAAGGACATCAAGAACTCATTGGGTGAGCACATAAAGAATTTGAATATTTGAATAGAAAAATAACAGAGTTTATGGGAATGAAATATAAAATAGGTGAGATTAAAAACATAGTAGAGACATACAACAACAGACTTGAAATCATAGAAGAAACAATTACTGATGTTGAAGGTAGAGAACTAAAATTGAAGAAAGAGAAGAACAGTTAGATAAAAAATGAAATAAATTTAGTAGAGTCTCAGGGGGTTGAATGATAACACAAAGCACAAAAATATACATGCAATGGGAGTTCCAGAAGGAAAAGAGAAGTTAAAAGGGGCAGAAAGAGTGTTTAAGGAATTAATGGCTGAAAATTTCCCAACTCTCATGACAGAAATGTATTTGCATGTCCAAGAAGTGCAGAGTACTCCAATCAGAATAAATCCAAATAGACCTATTCCAAGTCACATACTACTCAGAATGTCAAATGCCAAAGACAAAGAAAAAAATTCTGAAAACAACAAAGGAGAAGCAACCCATCATAAACAAGGGATATCCAGTAAGACATTGTAAGGATTTCTCAACAGATAACATGAAGGCAAGAAGACAGCAGTATGATATATTTAGGATACTGACAAAGAAAAATTGCCAGCTGGTAATTCTTTGTCCAGCATAATTGTCATTCAAATATGAAGGTGAGTTTAAAATATTCACAAATAAACAGAAACAGAGAGTTCATAAAACATAATCCAGATTTGCAAGAAGCACTAAAGGGAACCCTACAGCCTGAAAGGAAAAGACAGGATAAAGAGACTTGGAGGAGAGTGTGCAAGGGAAGACCATCAGAACAGATAACCAAAAGGGTAAAAGGACACATGAAAATGAGATGTGACATATGAAAACCAAAGAATAAAATGGTGGAAGAAAATAATGCATTTACAGTAATATCATTGAAAGTGAATGGATTGAACTTCTCAATCAAAAGTTATAGGCTGACTAAAAAGAATAAAAATGTGAGCAACCCATATACTGCCTACAAGACAGTCATCTTAGATCCAGGGAAACAAATTGGCTGAAAGCGAAAGTTTGGAAAATGATATTCCATGCATAAAGTAGTAAAAAATAGAAGGAGTAGCTATACTAATATCGGACAAAATGGACTTTAAATACAAAAATGTTATGAGATGCATAAGGTCATTATTAATAAAATGGACAATCCACCAGGAAGAAGTAACAGCCATAAATATCTATGGATTTAGCAAGAATGCCCCAAAACACATGAGGCAAACTCTGGAAAAACTGAAGGGAAAAATAGACATCTCTACAATAATAGTTTGAGACTTCAACACAGCACTCACATCAATAAATAGAACAACTAGACAGAAGATCAAAAAGGAAACAGAGAACTTGAACAACATGTTAAATGAGCTATACCTAACAGACATATACAGAACATTGTATCCTAACTCAGCAAGTTATACATTCTTCCCAAATTCTCATGGATCTTTCTCCAGGTTAGACCACATGTTGGGTCACAAAGCAGGACTCAATAAATATAAAAAGATTGAAATTATACAAAGAACCTTCTCAGATTATAATGGAATTAAACTGTAAATCAATTATAGATGGGAGACAATTTTCACAAGTGTGTGGAGGCTAAACAACACACTCTTAAACAATCAGTGGGTCAAAGAAGAAATTGTAAGAGAAATTAGTAAATATCTTAAGATGAAGGAAAACAGGAACACAACTTATGAAAATGAATGGGATACAGTGAAGGAAGTGCTGAAAGGGAAACTTATAGCCCAAAACACTTAGAAAGAGCTAAAAGCAATGACCTAACGGAACACTTGGAGGAACTAGAAAAAGTACAGCAAACCTTTCCCAAAGCAAGAAGTAAAGAAATAATAAAGATTAGAGCACAAATAAATGAAAATGGGAACAAAAAGAAACAATAGAGAAAATAAAGAAAGCCAAAAGCTGTTTCTTTAAGAAGATCAACAAAATTGATAAATCCCTAGCTAAACTAAAAAGAAAAAATGGGAGAAGTTGCAAATAAATAAAATTAGAAATGAAAGGGGGGGGGAGCATTATGACTGACCCCAAAGAAATAAAAAGGATAATATTATATGATAAGAAACTGTATGCCAACAAATTAGACAACCTAGATGAAATCGAAAATTCCTAGAAATACACAAGGTATATTGACTTTACAAGAAATACAGGAACTCAAAAAACCAATCACATTTAAAGAGATTGAATCAGTCATTAAAAATCTGCCAAAAAAGAAAAGTCCAGGACCAGATGGATTTGCAGGTGAATTTTAACAAGAATTTTGAGAAGAATCCTGTTTAAACTCTTCAAAAAAATTGAAGAGAAAAATTACCCAACACATTTTATGAAGCCAACATCAACCTAATACCGAAGTCATATAAAGATATTACAAGAAAAGAAAATTACAGACCAATCTCTCTAATGAAAATAGATGCAAAAATTCTCAACAAAATACTTGCAAATCTAATCCAACAGCATATTAAAAGACTTATACATCATGACCAAGTGGGATTTATTCCTGGTATGCAAGATTAGTTCAACATAAGAAAATCAATCAACGTAATACACAGCATCAACAAATTGAAGGGAAAACCCACGTGATCATCTTAATCGATGCAGAAAAGGCATTCGACAAAATCCAGCATCCTTTTTTTGATAAAAACATTTCAAAAGATAGGAAGAGAAGGAATTTCCTCCATTTGCCTCAAGGCAAATATGAAAAACCCACAGCAAACATTGAAAACAATGGGTAAAGGCTGAAAGCTTTCCCTTTAAGATTGGGAACAAAACAAGGATGCCCACTGTCACCACTGCTATTCAACATTGTATTACAACTTCTGGCTGGAGCAATTAGAAAAGAAAAGAAAGGAAAAGACATCCAGATAAGAAAAGAGGAAATAAAACTCTCACTATTCACAGATGATATGATCCTATATCAAGAAAATTCCAAAATGTTTATGACAAAGTCACTTGAGCTAATAAATGAGATCAGCAAGGTGGCAGGATACAAGACCAACACGCAAAAATTAGTAATGTTTCTGTAAACTAGTATTGAACAATTTGAGGAGGAAATTTAAAAATCCATTTATAATAGCAACAAAAAGACTTAAATACCTAGAAATCAATTTAACTAAATATGTAAAGGACCTGTATTTAGAAAACTACAAAACACTACAAAATAAATCAAAGGAGCCCTAAACAAATGGAAAGAGATTTTGTGTTCATGGATTGGGAGACTATATATCATGAATATGTCAATCCTACTCAAAATGATTTATAGATTGATGCAATACCAAGGAAAATTCCAAAAGCTTACTTTATGGAAATAGAAAATGTAATTAGCAAATTTATTTGGAAGGGAAAGGGAATCCTAATAGCGAAAAATATCCTAAAAAGGATGAGCCATGTGGGAATACTCTTACTGCCTGACCTTGAAATATAATATAAAGCAAGAGTGTTCAAAAAAGCATGGTATTGGCAGAAAGATAGACACATTGATTAATGGAATAGAATTGTGAGTCCAGAAATAGACTCTCACCTCCACAGCCAACTGGTTTTTGACAAACTTACCAATTCCACATTACTGGGACAAAGGAGTCTCTTCAAGAAATTTTGCTGGGAGAACTGGATAGCTATGACCAAAAGAATGAAAGAGGACCCTAAACTCACTACCTATACAAGAATCAACTCAATATGGAACAAAGATCTGAATAGAAAAGCCAGGACCATAAAAGTGCTAGAAGGTAATGTAGGGAAACATTTCAAGACCTGGAAGTAGGTGGTGGTGGTGGTGGTGGGGTCCGATATCTTAAACTGAAAACTCGAACAATGAAAGAAAAAATACATAAATGAGAGTTCCTCAAAATTAAACACTTTTGAACCTTAAAGGACTTTGTCAAAAGGCAGCCAACTCAACGGGAGAAAATATCCAAGAAATATAAGGAGAACCTACAATAAACAATAAAAAGACAATGATCTGATTTAAAAAATGGACAAAAGATTTGAATAGACATTTGTCCAAAGCAGAAATATAAATATTGAAAAAGCTCATGAAAAAATGTTCAACATCACTAGTGATTAGTGAAATGCAAAACAAAAATTACAATGGGCTATTATTTCCCACCTATTAGAATGGCCACTATTAAAAAGACAAAACTTTCAAGTGCTCAAGAGGATGTGGAGGGAGAGGAACACTCATTCACTGTTGGTGGGAATGTAGATTTGTACAGCCATTTTGGATGTCTGCTTGGCAGATCTTAAGGAATTTTAATATAGATTTGCCACATGACCTGGTCATGTCATTACTAGGTATATACTCAGAAGAACTGAGTGCAGTGACATGAACAGGCATCTGCACACAGATGTTCATAACACCATTTTTCACAACTGGCAAAAAATGGAAATAACCCAGTTTTCTATCAATGTATGAACAGATAAACAAATTGTGGTGTACACATATGATGGAATATTATTCAGTTGTAAGAAGAAATGAAGTTGCAAAACATATGATAACATGGATGAACCTGGAGCACATTATGTTGAGTGATGCAAGCCATACACAAAAGAGCAAATACTGTATGATTGTGCTATTATGAACTAAATATATTGTGTAAATTCATGGAGTTAATAACTTGAATATAGGTCACCAGAAAATAGAATGAATTTAGAGAATCAAAAACCAAGTTCTAATCTGTGCAGAATTGGTAAAAAGGTTGTTTGGAAGTGTATAGAAATGGTCAAAACACATCATAGTGTTTGTCACTAGTAGTGCTAATTTATGGGTATGATAGTGCTTGAAAGGGAAAGACTAAGGTCATGTATATTACTAGAAGGAAAGCTAAAAAGTGGAACATGGGATTATATAGCACAGCAAAACCTAATGTGAAATATGAATATGGGTAATATTGCATATATAAAATTGTTATTCTTATAGCCTGAAAAAACCTACATTAATGATACAAGATATTAATATCAGACAAACTACAACCAATGCAAGCTACAAACATTAGTGTATAGGAAGATATTACCCATCTTCATTGAAGGGTAGAAAAGGAAATAAATTAAATGTAAGAAACTAGACAAAAGGTACTACATATGGTTTGACTCCATGTATACAATATATAAATATAAATAAATTAAGGAGAAAGAAACAGCGTAGCGGCTTTGTATGACAGGGGAAGGTTAGAGATATTGAGAGGTGATTATTAAAAGGTAGAGTTTTGTTTTGCTGTTTATTATTATTATTGGATTAATGAAAATGCTCTAATATTGATTAAAGTGATGAATGCACAACTCTGAGACTATTCCAAAGACCATTTATTGTACACATTGGATGGGTTGTATGCTTTATGAATATGTATCAATAAAACTGACTTAAAAATAACATACTCCGTTTATTCCCCCAGTGTCTCAATTTTTTCAATTTATCTTCAAAGAAATTTTAGGTTATAGAAAAGTCATGTACCAAATAAAGATGACTACCATATACCCAACATCCTCCCCCTTTCCCCCCTTCCTCTATTAATAATATTGTATATGTGGATGGTACGTTTGTTACAGCTGATGTACAAATATTGAAACATAGCTACTAAGCATGGTCAATGGTTTACATTATGATTTACATTTTGGACCATACCCTTTTATACATTTTGATGAATTTTAACATGGCCTGTATCCATCATAGCAAGATCATGTAGAACACTTCCACCACCCCCAAAATGCCCCTGTTCCATCTATTCCACTCTTCCCTCCCCCTCTCCTCAGGACTCATGGCAAACACCAGGCTTCACTCTTTGCAGAAGCAGATTCATACTTACTTGCAACAACACTGAGGGCTTGACACACTGGCCTGTCATCCTCTATTGGGCACCACCCATGCTCTTGAGAGACTCCTGCCCCTCTATTTGAGAACATAGCCAGCCTCCCCAGGATGGGAGTCCACCACCTTCCTGCTAATTATATGGGTCTCCACCCACTGATATAACACACCATGACAAGATGAACACCTACACACTCCTTAGAAGCCTGCCTCAGGTGCGGCTTGTCCTGAATGCCCCCCACATCCAACACCCTAAACCAGAAACCCTAACTTGCCATATTGCCAGAAAAGCATCCCCAACATTGAAGGGAATGTATAGTCAGGGCAGATAGCTCAGGAGTTTGGTGCTTTGCCAGTGGGCCCTACTTTAGAAATTATGCTACTCAGTGTGACATAGTTGGACTCAGTTATGGTTTCCCTACACATGGCTCTTTTGTCCTTCTTTTTGAACCTATAATTAGTACTAGAGTTGGTAGGTATATGTATAAAAGACTTAAATCTTTGGGCTGTCCATGTGCCAGCTGGGCCCTGAATCTCAACAGAGTTGCAACACCTACTCTCCAGTTCATTGGTCTTACCCAGGACAGCTAAAAAGGAGGTGATGATGGACAACCACCATACCAAAGAACTGAGTGAGTCTACAACTGCAAGCAAGTAAGTCCCATCCATTAGTCCTATGGGATTATAGCCCCCTCTCAATTAGAAGTGGAGTGGACATCTCAACCCTGGAAGCCTCAGGATTGGGGAGCAAACTACGGACTAAAGTAAACTTACTAGTATTCTACTATAGATTTACTGTGATTCTAGCAATGGAAGAAAATATATCATTGATGTGGAGGCAGTGGCCACTGGAGGATCTGAGGGCAGGGAGAGAGAAAAAAAGGTGAAATGCTGAGGCATTTTTGGGACTTGGGAATTGTTTTGAATGACATTGCAATGACAAATACAGGCCATTATATATCTTGCCATACCTTACAAAATTGTGTGTGAAAGAGTGGAAACTACAATGTAAACTGTAATCCATGCTTAGTGGCAATGCTCCAAAATGTGTTCATCAATTGCAACGAATGTACCACATAATGAGGAATGTTGTTAATGAGGGAAAATATGGGAGATGCTGGGAGTGGGGCATGTGGGAATCCTTATATTATTTATGTAACATTTATATAACCTAAGTATCTTTTAAAATAACAATTAAAAAATAACAAATTCAAATAATCAGTGAGTCAAAGAGGAAATTACAAGAGAAATCAGTAAGTATTATCAGAAGAATGAAAGTGATCCACATATAAAAAGGTATTAATACAGGAAGGAGGAAAAGAGGAAGATATTGGGTATACGAGAGTCTCCTGTATTCTGTATGTGATTCTACTGTGACCTAAAACATCTTTGAAAACAAAATGAAAAATATTAAGACACTGGGGAATAAATGGAAGAAAATGCCACTGTACAGACAGGACACCAGATACTACAGGGATGAAAGACAAAATGTCAAAAAAATTTAAAAATATTTTTCATTAATTTTTAATATCCCAATCTTTTAATTTAATTTAATATTTAGTTTTTATACATTTTTAGATATTATATTTATTATATTTAAACTTATCACTATTATTTCATTTTCCTATTTATTGTATTTGGCTTTTTTAATGGCTTTGTTTATGAAGAAGCTTTGGATGACAGAAGGGCTACAACTGGGGCAGGGGAGGATCATTGGTGTGGGCTGTCAGTGATGGGAGATATATGGGATGAAGTTCACCTGGGCATACATATGAGGTATGTAAAAATGTTCAAATGTTCACTGGGCATTGTCACAGTAGGTGGAGACTCACAAAATAACCGAAAGAATATTGAATTTCCATCCTGGAGAGCTCTGCCACATTCTTTAATGGAGCAGCAACAGTCCACCAAGTGCAGGGGCAGTGACTGGTGAAGGAGGATGATACAGTGATGGGCCTTTGATTTTGATGACTATGCTTATGAGTCTTTGCTCTTGAAGTTGAAACTTAGCTTATTGTTGTGGGGTGCCTAAGAGTTACCTACTGAGAGCCTACTTGTTGCTCAAATGTGGCCGCTTTCTATGCCAAACTCAGCATATGAATGCATTATCTTCCCCCCAGCATGGGACATGATTCCTGGGGATGAGCCTCTCTGGCACTGAGGGATAACTATGAAATACCAAGTAGCAATGCAACTGGAAAAACACCTCGAATAAAAGGGGGGAAATGTAAAGACAAATGAGTTTATATGGCTAAGACTTCAAAATGACTCGGGAGGTCATCCCAGAGGTAACACTTATGCACATCTCAGCAGGATCTCAAAGACTGCCAAAGTGGATACTACCCCAAATAGTGGGTCTCCTGAGGGCTCTGGAGACACCCAGGTCCTATGGTCAGGCAGATAGCTCCGGAGTTTGGTACCTTGCCAGTGGGCCCTACTTTGGAGTTTGTGCTCCTGAGAGTGACAAGGTTGGACTCAATTATGTCTTCCCTACACATGACTCATCTGTCCCTTCTATTTAAACCTATACTTGGTGCAGTAGTTTGTAGTTGTATGCCCAAGAGACTTGAGTCATTGGGCTGTCCATGTGACAGCTGAGCCCAGAACCTCAGTGTAGCTGCAACACTTACTCTACAGCTCAGTGGACTCACCCAAGACAATTAACAAGGAGATGATGATGGACAATGGCCATCCCAAGGAACAGAGAGAGTCTGCAACTGCAAGCAAGATAGTGCTAAACATCTTCCCCATGGGATAAAAGCCCCCTCCTAATTAAAGATGGAGTGGACATCAGCACCCCAGAATCCTCAGGATTGGGGAAAGAACTATGGGCTAGAGTGTACTTACTGGTATTCTACTATAGACATACTGTGATTTTAGCAATGGGAGAAATTACAACATTGATGTGGAGCCAGTGGCCACTGGAGGCTCTGGAGGCAGGGGGAGGGAAAAACAGTTGTAATACAGGGGCTTTTTCGGGACTTGGGACTTGTCCTGAATGACACTGCAATGACAGATATAGGCCATTTTATATCATCACATAACATGCAGAACTGTGCCAGAGAGAGTGTAGACTCCAATGTGAACTATGGTCCATGCTTAATGGCAAAGCCCCAGGATGCGTTTCTCAACTGCAATGAATGTGCCACACTAATGAAGGATGTTTATGCGGGAGGGTGTGGGAGGTGTGGGTAGTGGGGCATATGGGAATTCCTATAGTTTTGGTGTAACATTTATGTAATCAAAGTATCTTTAAATTTTTTTTAAAATTATTATTATAACAAAAAGAAAATGATAACACAACATATCAAACTTACAAGATGCTGCAAAGGCTGTGCTGAGAAGGAAATTTATTGCCCTAAATACTAACATTAAAAAGTAAGAAAGAGGCAAAACCAAAGACCTCACTGATCAGAAAGAAAGAAATAACAAATATTAGAAGAGATGTGGTTCAAATTGAGAACCACAAACAAGAGAGAGAATCAACAAAACCAAAAGTTGGTTTGTTGAGATCAACAAAATTGTCAGACACTTGGCTAGATTGATAAAGAAAAAAAAGAAAGAGTCAAGATGCAAATAGATAAATCAGAAATGAGAAGGGAAACATTACTATTGATGCCACAGAAATAAGAAAGAACATAAGAAAATACTATGAACAACTGTTAGCCAACAAACTAGACATCTTAGATAAAATGCACAATTTCCTAGAAACACAAAACTACATACAATATCTCGGGAAGAAATAGAAGACCTGAACAAACCAAGCACAAGTAAAGATATTGAATCAAAACCTCTCAATAAAGAAAAGCCTAGGATCAGAAGTCTTTGCAGGTGAATTTTACCAATCATTTAAAGAAGAATTAATGACTGTCCTGCTCAAACTCTTCTAAAAAAATAGAAGATGAGGAAACACTATCTAACTCAATCTATGATGACAACATCACCCTAATACCAAAGCCAGATAAAGAAAGTACAAGAGTCAGGTAGTGTGCTTCCATCAATTTCATTTATCTTGCTGAATATGGTTTTGGGTATTCAGAGCAACATTCTATTCTAAAAAAAATTCATAATTGGATTTTCCAATTCAGTAAAAAATGCTGTTGTAAATTGTATTGACATTGCATTAAATCTGTAAATCAGTTTGTACAGGACAGATATATTAGTGATGTTTAGTATTCTAATCCATTAACATGGAAGCTACAGTGGTCAAAACTGCATGGAATTGGGACAGAGATAGACATACTGACCAAGGGAACAGAATTGAGACTGATTTTTTAAAATTTTAAAAAAGATACTTAGATTACATAAATGTTACACAAAAACTATAAGGATTTCCATATGCCCCACATCCCACATCTCCCACAACCTCCCACATAAACATTTTCATTAGCATGGCACATTCATTGCAATTGATAAACACATCCTGGGGCTTTGCCATTAAGCATGGACCATAGTTTGTGAACACAGTTCTGCATGCTATAGGATGATATAAAATGGTCTATATCTGTCATTGCAGTGTCACTCAGGATGACTCCTAAGTCCAGAAAAAGTCCCTGTATTACAACTGTTTCCCCCTCTCCCTGCCCCCATAGACTCCAATTGCCACTGGCTCCACATCAATGCTGCAATTTCTTCCATTGCTAGAACCACAATATGTCTATAGTAGAATACCAGTAAGTCCATTCTAGTCCATAGCTTTTCCCCCATATCCGAGGATTCTGGGATGGTGATGTCCACTCCACCTCCAATTGAGAAAGGGCTTATATCCCATGGGGATGATGGATGGGAATATCCTGCCTGTGGATGCAGACTCTCTCCGTTCCCTGGGACAGCCGTTGTCCATCATTATCTCCCCTCCTGTTGTCCCGGGTGAGTCCAATGAGCTGTACTGTAGGAGTTGCTGCTCCACTGAGGTTCTGGGCCCAGCTGGCACATGGATAGCCTAAAGACTTGAGTCTCTGGATGTACACCTACAAACTCCAGCACCAAGTATAGGTTTAAATAGAAGGGACAGATGAGCAACGTGCAGGGAAGATATAATTGAGTCCAACTTTGTCATTCTCAAGAGCACAAACTCCAAAGTAGGCAAGGCACTAAACTCCAGAGCTATCGAGTCTGACCACAGGACCTAGGTGTCTCCAGAGCCTTCAGAAGCCCCACTCTTTGGGGTGGCATCCACTTTGGAAGTCTATGAGATCCTGCTGAGATATGCTTAAGCATTACTTCTGGGATGACCTCCTGACTCATTTTGAAGTCTCTTTTGTCTTTAAATTTCCTTCTTTTATTCGAGGTCTTTTTCTAGTTGCATTGCCAGTTGGTGCTTCGTAGTTATCCCTCAGTGCCAGGGAGGCTCATCCTCATGATTCATGTCCCATGTTGGGGGGAAGGTAATGCATTTATATGCTGAGTTTGTCTTAGAGAAAAGCCACTTTTGAGCAACAAGGAGGCTCTCAGGAGGCAACACTTAGGCACCCCATAACAATAGGCTAAGTTTCACTTTCAAGAGCAAAGAGTCATAAGCCTAGTCATCAATATCAAGGGCCCATCAGCGGATCATCCACCTTTGCCAGTCACTACCAATGCACTTGGTAGACTGTTGCTGCTCCATTAGAGAATTTGGCAGAGCTCTCCAGAATAGGAATTCAGTATTCTCTCATTTACTGTGTGAGTCTCCACCCACTGTGACCATGCCCCATGAACATCTAAACATTTCTATATACCTTATATGTATGCTCAGGTGAACTTCCTTCCATGCATCCCCCATCCCTGACACCCCACACCAATGATCCTCCCCCGCCCTAGTTGTAACCCTTCTGTGATCCAAAGCTTTTTCAAAGATGAAACCATTACAATAGTTGAATACAATTAATAGGAAAATGAAACAATAATGATAAGTCTAAATATAAGAGATAAAATACATTTAAAAAATTAAATTAAATTGAATTAAAAGATTTGGATATTATAAAAAATGAAAAATATTAATTTTTTTTGACATTTTGCCCCTCATCACCACAATATCTGGTGTCCTGCCTGTACCATAGCACCTTCCCCCACTCATTCCCCAGTATCTCACTATTTTTCATTTTGCTTTCAAGGAAGATTTAGGTCACAGCAAAGTCACACACAGAATACAGGAGACTCTCATATACCCAATATCCACCCCCTTTCCTCCCCACCCCATATTAATACCTATTTATATGTGGATGATTCCTTTCCTATAACTGATACACAAATAGTGAAACATAGCTACTAAACATGGCCAATGGTTTACATTGTGTTTTACATTTTAGAGCATACACTTATAAATTTTGATGTTATTTACCATGTCCTGTGTCCATCATTTTAAGATCATATAGAACACTTCCACTGCCCACTAAACACCCCCTTTTTGATCTATTCTATTTCTCCCTCCCCCTTCCCTCGGGGCCCAAGGTGACCCCCTAGCTTCATTCCTTTGATGACAAGATTCATAGTCACATGCAACAAGACTGAGGTCTTCACACACTGGTTTGTCCTCCCTTATTAGGAACCACCCATACTCTCGAAAGACTCCCTCTCGCCTGTCTATTTGTGAACTATTGGTCCTCCCGAGGATGGTAGCCCAGCTCCTTCCTGCTCATTATGTGGGTCTCCAGTGATACAACACATCATGACAGAATGATCACTCACACACTCTCCAGAAGTCTGCTCCAGATGCGCCTTATCCCGACTCCTCCCCCATCCAACACCCTAAACCAGTAACCCTTCCTTGTCCTACTGCCATAAGAGCATTTCCAAATTTGTACTTTCAGCTACATACCCACAAATCCCCAGTGTTCACCTGGTCCCCCTCCCAACCCTCCCCCCAGTACCTTGGACCCTCTAACCCACCCTTTCCAATCTACCCACCTGTCAAACCTGCACCACCCAACCCAATAATATCAATACCCTACTGTCTTATCCCTTCAATACGCAACTACACTCTTTCATCTTACCATAGATTATGTCTATATGGGTGATGGTTCACAACCTTCTCCTCTCTTTCCATTTCTTATAAACCTATCTTCCAGATAATAGCTCTCTGAGAATGCCCAGTTTCCTTCCTTAGAATTGAGACTTCTTATATAGATCATTGCATATACAGTCAACTGATATTTGACAAGGTCACCAAGTACACTAAACTGAGACAAAATAGCCCCTTTAACAAATGGTGCTGGAAGAACTGGATATCCATATCCAAAATAATGATAAAAGATTACCATACAAAAATTAATGTCAATATGGGTCAAAGACCTAAATATAAGACTGGAGACCATAAAAAAAAAAAACAGAAGATAATGTAGGAAAGCATACATGAGATCTTGAAATAGAAAATGGTTTCATAAATTTTACACACAAAACATGAAAGACAAATGAAAAAAAATAGACAAATGGGGCATCCTCAAAATTAAAAATTTTTGTGCTGCAAAGGAGTATGCCAAGAAAGTGAAAAGATATCTTATCAATTGGAGAACTTGCTCTTGTGAAACTGAAACTTAGCACATATATATCTCCTAAGAGATACCTCCTGAACGTCTCCAGGTTGCTCAAATATGCCCTATCTCTAAGCTAAATACAGCATATAAACTCACGACCTTCCCCCTGGTGTGGGACATGACTCCGAAGGATGAGTCTTTCTGGCACGAAGAGATTATTACTAAGCACTAACCAGTGATGCATTTGGAAAAACACCTAGACCAAAAGGTGGAAATATAAAACACAAATGAGGTTTTATAGCTAAGAGATTTCAAAGTGAGTCAGGAGGTAATTCCAGAGGTTACACTTATGGACATCACAGGAGGCTCGCACTGACTGCCATAGTAAACAATACCTCAAGCAGGGGTGCTCCAGAGGGATCTAGAGACATCTAGACATGAAAGGCAGGGCAGACAAACCAGAAAATCAGCACCCCAACCAGTGGGTTTAACTGTGGAATATATGATAACCAATCTCCCCAATGTATCAGAGTTAGATACATGTATAATTTGCCCAAATATGGTTCTTCTGCCATTCATTTGAACTTATAATAGCACAATACCCATTAAATATATGTCCCAGAGATTTAAATCTTCAAGCTGTTCATATGCCAGTTGAGCAATGACTCTCAGCATTGTTGCAGCAAACAGTCTCCAGTTCATCGGATTCACCCAGAACAGCTAATAAATGGATGATGATGGGCAATGCCCATCCCTAAAAAAGAGAGTATCTACAACTGTAAGGAAGAGAGTTTGATCCATCTGCACCATGGGATCTAAGCCCCCATCCAACTGGAAGCAAAGTGGGCATCAACATCTTCAAATCCTCAAGACTGAGGAAGGGAAAAACATAAGTGGTGAAAGGAACTATGGACGAAAGTAGACTTATTATTTTTCTAGTAATGGAAGAACTTGTAACATTGATATAAAAAGAGTGGTCACTAGAGGTTTGAGGAGAGGGAAAGTGAAGAACAGGTGTAATATGGGACATTTTGGAGACATTGGAATTGTTGTGCATGACACTGCAATGACAGATACAGGCCATTATACATTTTGTCAAAACCTATAAAATTGTGCAGTGCAAAGTGTAAACCATAATGTAAGCTATAGACCATGCTTAGTAGCAATGTTTCAATATGTGTTCTGCGATTGTAAAGAAAAATGTACTCACACTAATAAAAGATGTGGTTAACAGCGGAAAGTGTAGGAGGAAAAGGGGGTGGGATGTATGGAAATATGCTACATTTTTTATGTAACATTTATGTAGTCTAAAGCTTCTTTAAAAGTAAAGTATTTTAAAAATAAAAAAATAAAAACATTTGCACTTCTAAGGAGTTTGTCAAGAATGTGAAAAGGCAGCCTACTCAATGGCAGAAAGTATTTGGGAACCACTTATCCAATAAGGGTCTAATATCCGGCATATATAAAGAAATCCCAACTCTCAAAAATAAAAACACAAATAACCAATTTATAAAATGGACAAGAGATTTCAATACACACTTCTTTCCTCCAAAGAGGAAATAGAAATGGCTAAAAAGCACATGAAAAGAAGCTCAACATCACTAGCTATTAGGGAAATGCAAATCAAAACTACAATGTGATATCACCTTACACCAATTAGACTGACAGCTTCTTAAAAAACAGAGAACTACAAGTGTTGGAGAGGATGTGGAGGAAAGGGAACCCTCAATTACTGCTGGTGGGAATGTAAAATAGTGCAGTCATTGTGGAGGATAGTTTGGCAGATCCTCGGGAAGCTAAGTATAGAATTCTCATATGATCCATCAGTCCCACAGCTGGGTATATTACCAGAAGAATTGAAAACAGGGACATGAGCAGATATATGCACACCAGTGTTCATAGTGTCATTATTCACTATTGTCAAAAGCTGGAAGCAATCCAAGTGTCTATCAACAGATGAATGGATAAGCAAAATGTGGTATAAACATACAATGGAATATTACTGAGCTGTAAGAAGGAATGAAGTAATGAAACATGTGATAATATGGATGTGTCTTGAAGACCTTATGTTGAGTGAAGTAAGCCAGTCACTAAAGGACAAATATTGCATGACCTTACTGATATGACCTAAGTATATTGAGTAGACTCATAGAGCAAGAGTCTGGAAGATAGGTTATCAAGAGACAGAAAGTAGACTGTGGTGAGTCGATGCTCAACATGGGGAAAATCCATGATAAGGTGGAAGGGGATGGTTTGGCAGTAGATGAGGGTGATGGTGGTGTGGGGATATGAATGGGAAAAACGATGCTGGAATGTGAAGGTGTGCAGAATGGGGGAATGAGTTGAACTATCCGTGTAACTGGCAGGAAGGCTGGAGGACGGAAAAGGTGAACTCTGGGGATTTGTAGGTTTGTGTTTGAAACTACAATGGTGGGAATGTTCTTTTGGCAAATATGGCAGGGGAGGGCCACTGATTCAAGGTGTAAGTGGTGTAGGGTATGTGGGAAAGTATGCACCAGACGCATGCTTCTATAGCATATGAATATTTTCATGTTGTCATAGTATGTTATCTCAGTGGGTGGAGACCCACTCAATAAATAAGACAATATTAAATTCCCATCAAGGGGAGTTCTGCTACATATTCAAATAGAGGGCATAGAGTCTCTCGAGTACTTAGACACTGCCTAATAAAAGAAAACAGACAAGAATGTTGAACCCTCAAAATTAATGCATGTAACTATGAATTTTGTTGTTCAAAAACTGAAACTTGTTTGCCATAGATTCCAAGGGGTGGGTGAGGGAAGAATCGGTGGAACATAGGGCATTTTGGGGCATTGGAATTAGTCTGCATGATCTTGCATTCACGGATACAGGCCATGAAACATTTTGTCAGAACCTATAAAAGTGCATGGTGCAAAATGTAATCCATAATGTAAAGCAGTGACCATGTTTAATAGTAATGCTTCGATATTTGCTCATCAATTGTAACAAATGTACCATACTCATCTAGGATATTGGTTGGGGGGATGTGAGGGGGGGGGCATATGGGAATCCCTTATATTATCTATGTACCTTTTCTGTAACCTAAAGTTTCTTGGAAAATAAAGTGAAAAAAATAAGACACAAGGGGAACATACAGAAGAAATTGTCAATATACCTAAAGGATAAAAGATCTCATGGATATGAAAGGCACAATGCAAAAAGAAAACTAAAAAAATTTTTAAATGTTTTCAAATTTTTTAATTTTGCTTTTTATTTTATTATTTTGCCTTTGTTTCTGGGGAGGCTTTGGATTGCAGAAGGGTTGTTCTGTGGCAGGGGGAATTACTGGTATGGGGTATCAGTGGTGGAGAGATGAGTGGGGAGGGGTGCACCTGGGCATGCCTCTGTGGAATATGAATGTGTTCATATGGTTATGGGGTGTTGTCTCTGTGGGTGAAGACACACATAATAAATGATAGAATAATGAATTACCATCCTGGGGAGTCCTTCTACAGTTTCTAATAGAATAGCAAGAAAATCTAGAGTACATGGACAGTTCCTAGCAAAGGAGGACAGACAATTACACCAGGCCCTTCATATTGATGAGCCTTTCCTTGTGAAAATGAAACTGAGCCTACTATTATATATTGACCAAGAGTTACCTCCTGAAAGGCTCCTTGCTGCTCAAATGTGGCCTCTCTCTAAGCCAAATTCAGCATATAAACTCACTACCTCCCCGCAGCATGGGACATGACCTCTATGATAAGTCTCCCTGGCACTCAGGGACTATTATACAGTGACCAGTAGCAATGCACTTGGAAATAACCTAGACCAAATGGGGGAAATATTAAATAAAAATGAGTTTTTATGGCTAAGATATTTCAAAGTGAGTTGGGAGGACATTCCAGAGATTACATTAATGCATGTCTCATGAGGATCTCACTGACTGCCACAGAAAACAGTGCCTCAAGCAGTGGTGCTCTTGAGAGCTCTAGAGACATCTAGACACTACAGGCAGGGAGACAACCCCAAGAAATCAGCACCCATTAGGTGGGCCTTGCCTTGGAAACTATGACAACCTATCTCCCCAATATATCAGAGTTAGGCTCATTTATTTTTGCCTAAACATGGTTCTACTGTCCCTTTTATTTCAACCTATAATTAGCATTATACCTGTTAAATATACATCCCATAGACTTAAATCTTCTGGCTGTTAATATTCTGGGTGAGTCCTAAATCTCAGCAGAGTGGCAGCCAACATCTACTCTCCAGTTCATCAGACTAACCCAAGACAACTAACAAAAGGATGATGATGGACAATTCCCATTTAAAAAACAGAGTATCTACAACTGCAGGTAAGACAGTTCCATTCATCTGCCCCATGGGATCTAAGCCCCCTGTAAAGTGGGCATCACAATCCCAAAATCCTCAAGATTAAGGAACAAACACACATAAGGAGGGAATGCAAATATGGACTTAAGTAGATTTTCTATTATTCAAGTAATGGAAGAAATTGTAACATTGTAATAAAGGCAGTGCTCACCAGATTTCTGATTGGAGGGAGAGGGAAAAATAGGTGTAACATCAGGTATTTTGGGGGCAATGGAATTGTTCTGCATATTTCAGTGACAGATACAAGCCAACATACATTTTGTCAAAATATACATTTTGAAATTGAGTGGTTCAAAGTGTAAACCATAAAGCAAACTATAGACCATACTTAGGTGGAATTCTTTAAAAAAAAATGTTAATCATAACAAAGGTACCATACTAATTAAAGGTTTTTAATGGGGAAAAGTATGGGACAGGGTGGGGATGGGGTATACTGGAATCCCCTATATTTTCAATGTAACATTGATGTGATCTAAAACTTCTTTAAAGATAAAGAAAAAATGAAAAATTAAAAAGGTAGTAAAGAAAGAAAACCTGTAGACTGATTTCTCTAATGACTATGGGTGCAAAAATCTTCAAGAAAACATTGGCAAATCGAGTCCAAACATGACATTAAAAGAATTATGCACCTGCTCAAGTGGGATTTATCATAGGTGTGCAAAGTGATTCAACACAAAAAAATAAATCAATGTTTTAAGTGGGGCTCCTGAGGGTTCTAGAGACATCTAGACATGATAAGCAGGACAGACTGGCTCAGCAATTTGGCACCATGTCAGTGGGCCTTATTTTGGAATTTATGCTCACCAGTGTAACAGAGTTAGACTCATTTATAGTTTTCCTACACATGGCTCTTCTACCCCTTTTATTTGAATGTATAATGAGCACTATACTTGGTTTTGTTTTGTTTTTCAGTTACTAGGGGTCAGGGATTGAACCCAGGACCTTGTACGCGAGAAGCTGGCCCTCAGCCATTAAGCCACATTGGCTTCCCTGAGTTGGTTTTTGCATTTGTTTTGCTTGTTGTTTGTTTTTGTTTTTCAGGAGTCACTGGGACCCAGTCCCAGGATCTCCAAGTGTTGAAGGCTGGTGCTCACTGGCTTGACCACATTTGCTCCCTATACTTTTAAAATATATATCCCAAAGGAGTTCTGGCAAGATGGTGTTGAGTTAGGTGTGCAATCCCCACTTCTCTTGCAAAAAATGGTTGAGAAGGTGCAAAATTCTACCTGAGTGAGCTGTTTTGGGAACACACAGAGCAGGAGGGGGTGGGGAGAGGACAGAGACAGGCCATTGACTAGTATGGTGCTGAAAACTATCAAAATTCCAACTCCCCTAAGGGAGGCAGGTGGTAGAAAGCCTCAATTAGCTTCCAAGGTCCTATTTTGGGTCCCTTGGGAGGAAGAGGGGTTTGGAAGAAGGTCGAGAGTAGTTTCCTTGCAGTGAGTTCGGTCACCACAGTCCCCTTTGAATCTCTGAAGGGAACTCGACCTGACCAGGAGAGGGAACAAGGGATCCACTCACACAGGTTGTCATGCCCAGCTTCCCTGGGAGAGAAAGCAATTAGAATAGAAAGGTGGCTGGGACAGAATGGCACCTAATCAGCAGGAATCTTGCCAACTGCAAAGATTCTAACCTGCCCGAGGGAAAGTGGGCAAGTAGCTTTCTGAAAGGCTAACAACCCAAAGAGAAAGTTTAGCTTAGTGGAGGGGTTCCCTCCTTGAATATATGTGGTCCCCGGTTTGAGTCAAGGTTCTTCTTAGAGAAATGATCCACTGGATTATCAGACATCCAGCTGATAATTTAGGACAGGGAACATATAGACACTCTTTTTGTATTAGCTTTTCTTGGATCTCTTATTTTTCTTTAAAAAAAGGGTTCCTTTTTAAAATTTAACTTAGTTTACTTGCTAAAAACCAGTTCAAGAGTTGCAGAGGGCAGGCTACAGGGTACCTGATTGATGAACACTGGCAGCCTGAGAAGCTCCTGGGGTCTATGAGTGAAGGCTGCTTTTCCATGATTTTTGTTTGTTTGCTGTTCTTTTTTCATTTTTTGTTTTTCCTTTTTTAATGTCTTTCTCCCCCTCCCCACTCTTTTAATTAGGTGCTGCTGTCTTTTTTCTTCTTTATTGTGATTCCCCTTCCTTTGTTTCCCCCCCCCTTTTTTTTTTTTTTTTGTTTATCAATTTGGCCTACCTACATTATTTCTTTTCCTTCCTTCATCTTTCTATCTTCTGCATTCTGTTGTTGTTCTTGCATTCCACCTCTTTTTGTTGGGTCTTCAATTTTCCTTGTTTTTATATCTCTCTCCTTTAGGTTTGCTTTCTTTTTTTACTTTTTTTCTGATTGTCATTTCTCTTTCCCTCTCTTCTCATCATTCTGGCCTTTTAATTCATCCTACATACATATTTTTCTCTATTTGGTTTCTCATCTCATTGTTTGCACTCCACTTTTTTTATTCTTATTCCTTTACACTTCTTACTTGAGTAAATTATTCATTTTCCTAGGATTTATACAGTTCTCACTTGACCTTTTGTTATTATTATTATAGTTATCCTTTTTCTATTCTTACCTTTTTCCTTTTCTGTGGCTCTAACTTTGTTTCAAGGGGACATAGACAACAGCAAAGAAATAGAATGAGAGGTATGAAGAGTCAAAGTAAAAACTTACCACACACACAGAAACAGCAACACAATAAAACCCTGGATTACACAAAGAAGCTAATCAACTGAACAAACCAATCAAGACAAACTGATGCCTAGACACCAACAAAAAATTACAACCTTTACTAAGAAACAGGAGGACATGGCACAGTCCAATGAAACAACTAAAAACAGGAGGGGATAAAGAACATGGAACAACTAATCAGAGATGTCCAAACAAATATCATGAATCAACTTAATGAAGTGAAGGAAGAGATTAAGAATATTAAGAAGACACTGGAAGAACACACTGAAGAAATTGTAAACATGCATAAAAAGATAACAGATTCCCATGTTGCCCACGTTCCATGTAATATTTTGGGTAATCTAAGCACCTCTTAAAATATATGTATATATATATATATATATATAAATAACATTTTTGTAAGCAAATACACATATATGCATATATATTTATATATCATTTTGCAAATGTTTCTATGTATTGTGAGAATTTTTATTTTTACCCACAATAAAAATAAATAAAAAAAAAAAGATAACAGATATAATGGTGATGAATGGTACAATACAATAAATCAAAAACACACTGGAGGCACATAACATCAGATTTGGACATGCAGAGGATATAATCAGTGATGTGAAAGACAGTATATCTGAAATCAAACAGATAATAGAACAGATAGATAAAAAGATAGAAAAAATAAAGCAGGGAGTCAGGGATTTAAATTACAGCATGAAACACACAAACATATGCTTTATAAGCATCCCAGGGGAGAAGAGAAGTGGAAGGGAAAAGAAGGTGTTTTGGAGGAAATAATGGTTGTAAATTTCCCAACTCTATTGAAGGATAAGTCCAGGCAGCACAGTGCACCCCAAACAGTATAAATCCCTACAGGCCTACTCTAAGACTTATACTTTTCAAATTGTTCAATGCTCAAGACAAGAGAGAATACTTAAAGCAGCAAGAGAAAAGAGAACCATCACATACAGGGAAAGCTTGATAAGATTAAGTACTGATTTCTCATCTGAAACCATGGAGGCAGGAAAGCCAAGAACTCTCTATCCAGAAAAACTGGCATTCAAAAATGAGAGATTCAAAATATCCACAGATAACAGAAATTAAGAGAATAGTCCAATAAGAAACCTGCACTTCAAGAAATACTAACGGGAGTTCTGCAGGTTGACAAGAAAAAAATAAGAGAGACTTGGAAGAGAGTGTAAGGACAACTAAAAAGATCATAAGAGAAATAAAAACAACATATGGCATACATAAACCTAAAGAAAATATGGCTAATGTAAGTAATTCCTTGACAGTAATAACATTAAATGTTAATAGATTAAACTCACCAATCAAGAGACACAGATTTGCAGAAAGGATAAGGAAATATGACCAATCTATATGCTGTCTATAAGAAACCCCTTAAACCCAGGGATGCAAAAGAGTCTGAAAGTGAATTGTTGGAAAACAATTCTACAAGCAAACAATAACCAAAAGAGGGTGAGAGTAGCTATGCTAATATTGGAAAAATAAACTTCAAATGCAAAACTATTGTAAGAGACAAAAACGGACACAACATATTAATAAAAAGAATAATCTATCAAGAAAAAAGAACAATCATAAACATTTATGCACCTAACCAGGGAACCTCAAAATACATGAGGCAAACACTGGAAAAACTAAGTGGAGAAATAGAGGCCTTTATAATTATACTGGGGATTTTAATACACCATTATCACCACTAGAAGGTACATCTGGACAGAGAATCAGTAAAAGAACAAAGACATTTAATAATTCATTAGAAGACCTGGACCTAATAGACATATACAGAACATTACACCCCATTGCAGTGGGATATACATTCTTCTCGAGTGCACATAGATCATTCTCCAGAATAGACCACATGCTAGGCCATAGAACAAATCTCAATGAATTCAGAAAGAATGAAATTATACAAAGTAATTTTTCTGACCACAATGGAATAAAGGTGGAAATCAATAAGGGACGAGAACCATATTAGGCACAAATATATGGAAGTTGAACAACACAGTCTTGGACAAATAGGGAGTCAAGGAGGAAATCACAAAAGAAATCAGTAATTATCTTGAAACAAATGAAAACGACAAAACAAAAATCACAAAACCTATGGGATACAGCAAAAGCTGTACTGTGAGGAGAATCCCTAGCCATAAATGTGTATATTAAAAAAGAAGAAAGAGCTAAAATCTAAGAACTAACTGCACACTTGGAGGAATTAGAAAATTAATAACAAACTAACCCCAAAGGAAGTAGAAAGAAGGAAATGACAAAAATTAGAACAGAAGAAAATGAAATTGAAACTTAGAAAGCATGAGAAAAAATGAACAAAACCAAAGCTGGTACTTCAAGAAGATCAATAAAATTGACAAACCCTTGGTTAGACTAATGAAGAAATAAGAGAGAAGATACAAATACATAAATTAAGAAATGAAGAAAGAGATATCACCACTCACCCCACAGAAATAAAGAGTATTATAAGAAAATACTTTGAAAAATTACATGACAACAAGATGGATAATTTAGAGGAAATGGACAAATTCCTAGAAACACACAAGCAGCCTACATTGATGAAAGAAGAAATTGATGAACTCAAAATACCAATCATAAGAAACAAAATAGAATTAGTCATCAAAAACTAAGAAGAGCTCAGCTTTTTTGGGACTTGGGAATTGTCCTTAGTGACATTGCAATGACAGATAAAGGCCATTTTATATCATCATATAACTTGCAGAACTGTTCAGGACAGAGTGGGATCTACAATGTGAACTACAATCCATGCTTAATGGCAAAGCCCCAGGATGTGTTTATCAATTGCAATTAATCTGCCACACTAATGAAGGATGTTTATGTGGGAGGTTGTGGGAGGTGTGGAAAGTGGGGCATATGGGAATCCCTGTATTTTTTGTGTGACATTTATGTAATCTAAGTATCTTTAAAACAAACAAACAAATAAATAAATAAATAAATAAATAAATAAATAAATAAATAGTCCAGGACCAGATGGCTTCACAGGTGAATTCTACCAAACATTTCAGAAAGAACTAATGCCAACCCTGCTTAAATTCTTCTGAAAAATAGAAGTGGAAAGAACATTGCCTAACTCAATCTATATTGCCAACATTACCCTAATACCAAAGCCAAACATCCAATAATACAGTGATAAAAGGAAAAAAGAATAATTTTTTTAAAAAAGGTATTTTTTTTTGTTTTTTTCCCATTTTTTTGACTATCCCAATCCACCAATTATATTTTATTTTTACTTTAGTTTTTTTTTTTCTTCCAAGTCTCCTTGTACTTATCTCTTGCATTTAGGCTTATCATTATTATTTCTTTTTCCTATTAATTTTATTTGGTTATTATATGGACTTCATGTTCAAGGAAGGTTTAAATCACAGAAGGGTTACAATGGGGGCTGCAGAGGCGCATTGGTGGGGGATGTCCGGAATGGGGGATTCATGGGAGTAAGTTCATCTGAATATACATGAAACATATATAAAATTGTTCAAATGATCAACGGATGGGGCATGGTCACGGTGGGTAGACAGTCACTCAATAAATGAGGGAATCTTAATTCCCAGCCTGGAAATCTCTGCCACATTCTCCAAGGGAGCAGCAACAGTCTCCTGAGTGCAGGGGCAGTGTCTGGCAAAAGAGGATGGCCCACAAATGGGTTCTTATTATTAATGACTAGCCTTATGAGTCTTTGCTCTTGTAATTGAAACCTAGCCTACTGTTATGGGGTGCCTAAAGGTTGCCACCTGAGAGCCTCCTTGTTGCCCAAATGTGGCCTCTCTCTAAGTCAAACTCAGCATATGAATGCATTACCTTCCCCCCAATGTGGGACATGACTCCTGGGGATGAGCCTCCCTGGCAACGAGGGATTAATACCAAGTGCCAACTGGCAACACGATTGGAAAAAGACCTTGAATAAAAGGGGGAAAAGGTAAAGAGAAATGAGTTCCTATGGCTAAGAGACTTCAAAGAGAGTCAGAAGGTCATCCCAGAGGTAATGCTTATGCACACCTCAGTAGGATCTCATAGAACAGCAAAGTGGATATCACCCCACACAGAGGGGCTCCTGAGGGCTCTGGAGACACCCAGGTCCTATATAAGGGGGGATAGCCCCAGAGATTGATGACTTATTAGTGGGCTCTACTTTGGAATCTGTGCTCCTGAGAGTGACACAGTTGGACTCAAATAAGTCCTCCCTGCACATGGTCCAACAGTCCCTTCCATTCAAACCTATATGTGATGCTGGAGTTTTTAGGTGTACTTCCAGAGGCTGGAGCCTCTGGCCTACCTATGTGCCAGCTGTGCCTGGAATCTTGGTGGAGCTGCAACTCCTACCCTACAGCTCAATGGACTCATCCAAGTCACCTGGTGAGGAGACAGCGATGGACAACGGCCATCCCAGGGAATGGAGAGGGCCTGCAGCTGCAGGCAGGATAATCCCATCCACTGTATCCATGGGATATAAGCCCTCTCTCACTTGGAGGTGGAGTGGACATCACAATCCCAGTCACCTCAGGATTGGGGGAAGAGCTATGGACTTGCGTGGACTTACTTGTATTCTGTTGTAGACATATTGTAATTCAAGCAATGGAAGAAATTATAACAGTGAGGTGGAGCCGGTGGCCACTGGATGCTTTCGGGGCAGGGAGGGGAAGGGCAGTTGAAAAACAGGGGCTTTTTCGGGACTTGGGGGTTGTCCTGGGTGGCGTTGCGGTGACAGATGTAGACCATTTTACATCAGCATATACCATGCAGAACTGTGTGGGAGAAAGTGTGGTCTACGATGTGAACTGTGGTCTATGCTTGGTGGCAAGGCCCCAGGATGTGTATATCCATTATGGGTGATGTGTCACATTGATGAAGGATGTTTGTGTGGAATGTTGTGGGAGGTGTGGGAGGTGGGGAATATGGGAATCCCTGTAATTTCTGTGTAATATCTAGCTAATCTAAGCACCTTAAATATATATATATATATATAAAATAACATTTATGTAAGCAAATGCACATATATGCATATATACTTATATATCATTTTACAAATATTGGTGAAAAATTAAATTTTTACCCAAAATAAAAAATAAGTAAATAAATAAATAAAAGGAATTACACACCAAAAAAACAAAATATGCCACAAGATAGGAAAATTACAGACCTATGTCTCTAGTAAACCTAGATGCTTAAATCTTTAACAAAATACTTCCTAATCATATTCAACAACACATCAAATGAATTATGCACCATGACAACACCCTTACTTAATAAAAAAGATCAAGAGATAGGAATACAAGGAAACTTCCTCAACTTGATAAAGGGTTTATACGAAAAATGCACAATTAACATCATATTGGAGAAATCATAAAAGCTTTCCCTGTAAGATCGTGAACAAGACAAGGATGCCTACTTTCACCACTCTTATTTAGAATTGTGTTAGAAGTTTGTGCTCGAGCACTTAGAGAAGAAAAAGATATAAAGGGCATCCAAATTGGAAAGGAAGAATTAAAAATTTCACTATCTGCAGACATGATCTTATATATAGAAAGCCCTGATAAATCTACAACAAATCTTCTAGAGTTTATAATGAATTCATTAAAGTCACAGGTTATAAGATCAATGTGCAAAAATCCGTAGCATTTCTGTACACCAATAATGAGCAGTCTGAGGAGACAATCAAGAAAAAAATCCCATTTACAATAGCAACTAAAAGAATCAAATACCTAGGAATAAATTTAGCTAAAGATGTAAATGATTTATATGCAGAAAACTACACAGCACTGTTAAGAGACATCAAAGAAGACTTAAATAAATGGAAGAATATTCCCTGTTCATGGATAGGAACACTGAACTTCAATAAGATGTCAACCCTACCCAAACTTATCTATAGATTTAATGCAATCCCAATAAAAATCTCCACAGCATTTTTTACTGAATTGGAAAAACTAACTATGAAATTTATCTGCAAGGGCAAGAGGACCTGAATAGACAAAGATATATTGAAAAAGAAAATAAAAATCAGAGGAGTCATACTACCTGACTTTAAAACATACCACAAAGCTACAGTGGTCAATGCTGCAAGTTATTGGCGTAAGGATAGACATACTGACCAATGGAACCAAAAGGAGAGTTCTGATATAGATCTGTGTATATACATTCAACTGATATTTGACAAGGTCTCTAAGCCCATACAACTGGGAGAGAATGGCCCCTTCAACAAATGGTGCTTGGAGAACTGAATATCCATATCCAAAAAAATGTGAGAGGAACACCGTCTCAAACCTTTAAAAGAATTAACTCAAGATCTTTATGGTCTTGGATCAAAGTTCTAAATATAAGAGCCAAAGCCATAAAGACCTTGGAAGATAATGTAAGGAAACATCTACAGGACCTTGTAATAGGAAATGGTTTCATGAACTTCACACCTAAAGCATGAGCATTGAAAGAAAAAATAGATAAATGGGTCCTCTTCAAAAATAAAAACTTTGCACCTCAAAGGAGTTTGTGAAGAAAGTGAAAAAGCAGCCTACTCAATGGGAGAAAATATTTGGTAACCATATATCTGATAGTAGCCTAATATCCTGCATATATAAAGAAATCCTACACTTTGAAAATAAAAAGACAAACATCCCATTTTAAAAATGGGCAAATGATTTGAATTGACATTTCCCCAAAGAAGAAAAAGAAATGGCTAAAAAATCACATGAAAAGATGCTCAACATCACTAGCTATTAGGGAAATGCAAATCAAAACTACAATGACATATCATCTGACCCCCATTGGACTGGTGGCTATTAAAAAACAGAGGACTATAAGTGTTTGAGAGGATATGGAAGAATGGGAACATTCATCCACTGCTGATAGGAATATAGAATGGTGCAACCATTATGGAGGACAGTATGGCAATTTCTCAGGCAACTAACTATAGAACTGCCTTATGATTCAGCAATTCCACTGCTGGGTATATACTCTGAAGAACTGAAAGCAAGGACATGAACAGATATATGCACAACAATGTTCATAGCAGCATTATTCATTATTGCCAAAAGTTGGAGTCAAACCAAATGCCTTCAACTGATAAATGGATAAGCAATATGTGGTATATACATACAATGGAATATTTCAGCTCTAAGAAGGAATACAGTATTAACACATGGGATAACATTTATGAAATTTGAGGACCTTATATTGAGTGAAGGAAGCCAGGCACTGAAGGACAACTATTGCATGACCTCACTGATGTGAATTAAGCAAACTGAGCAGACCCACAGAGCTAGAGTCTGGAGGATAGGATTACAGGAAATAGAAAAGGAAAAGATGGCTGTGATCCAATGCCCATATGGGCAAAACCTATGATAAGGTGGATGTGTGTATTTATGCAGTGGAGGGGCATGACATTGGTGCAATGATACTATTGGGTTAGGCAGTACAGGTATGTAATGGGGGTAGTGTGTGGAGGGGGTGTTAGACTGTCCATGGAACTTGGGGGATGATTGGGTGAGGGAGTAAGTGAACACTAGGGATTGGTGTGTACATGTTTGAAACTACAATGTTGGGCATGCTCTTTTGGCAATAAGACAAGGTAGAGTTACTGGTTAAGGCCTTGTATGTGGGGGCCATTAGGGACAGGGTGCAACTGGGACAGGCTTCCAGGGAGTGTGTGAGTGTTCATCGTGACATAGTGTGTTATTTCAGTTGGTGGAGACCCACACACTGAGCAGGAAGGTGTTGGACTCCCATACTGTGGAGGCCCGCTATGTCCTCAAATAAAGGGGTGGGATATTCTTGACAGCATGGGCAGTGCCCAATAAGGGAGGACAGACCAGTATGTCAATCCCTCAGTGTTGTGGCAAGTAACTATGAATCTGATCCTGCAATGAGTGAAGCCTGGTGGTTGCCATGGGTCCCGAGGGGAGTGGGAGAGAGGAATAAAATAGATGGAACAGGCAGCATTTTAAGGGTGATGGAAGTGTTCTAAATGATCTTGCAATGATGGATACAGGCCATGTTAAGTTTCCTCATAATTTATAAAAGTGTATGGTCCAAAATGTAAACAATAATGTAAACCATTGACCATGGTTTTTAGATATGTTTCAGTATTTGTACATCAATTGTAACAAATGTACCATCCACATATAAAATATTATTAACAGGGGAAGGGGGAAAAGGGGGAGGATGCTGTATATATGGGTGTCCCTTATATTCTGTATGTGTCTTTGCTGTGATCTAAAACTTCTTTAAAGACAAAATGAAACAAGTAAGACAGCGGGGGAATAAATGGAAGAAAATGTCACTACCATCAGGACAACAGATCTTACTGTGATGAAAGGCAAAATGTCAAAACAATTTTTAAAAATATTTTTTATTATCCCAATTTAAAAAAAATTAAATTTTTTGGTATTTTAATTCCTATTTTTAAAACTATCATTATTATTTTATTTTCTTATTAATTTTATTTGGCTATTTTATTGGCTTCATTTTTAAAGAAGTTTTGATCACAGAAGTGTTGCAACTGTGGCAGGGATGGACCATTTTTGTGGGGTGTCAGTGTTATGGGGGATACATGGGAAGAGGTTCACCTAGGCATACATATAAGGCATATAAATGTCTTCAAATGTTCATGGGACATTGTCACAGTGGGTGGAGATTCACACAGTAACTAAAAGAATATTGAATTCCCATCCTGCAGAGCCCTGCCATCTCTCTGTTGAAACAGCAAGAATTCCAGAAAGTAAAGAGGCAATGGCTAGTGAAGGAGGATGGTCCATTGATGGGCCCTTGATATTGATGACTGTGCTTATGAACCTTTACTCTTGAAATTTAAATTTAGCCTAGTATTATAGGGTACCTAAGCATTACCTCCTGAGAGCCTCCTTGTTGCTCAAATGTGGCCTCTCTCTAAGCCAAACTCAGGATATAAAAACAATAATTTCCTCCCAGCATGGTACATAACTCTCAGGTATGAGCCTCCTTGGCATTGAGGGGTTACTGCCAAGTACCAACTAACAATGCAACTGGAAAAAGACCTTGACCAGAAGGTGGAAAAGATAGAAACAAATTAGTTTACATGGTTAAGAGACTCCGAAATGTGTCCGCAGGTCATTCCAGAGGTTACACTTATGCATGTCTCAGCAGGATTTCATTGACTGCCAAATTATACACTGCCCCAAAGAGCAGGGTTCCTGAGAGCTCTGGAGCACCCAGGCACTATGGTCAGGACAGATAGCTCATTAGTTTGGTTCCTTGCCAGTGGACCCTGCTTGAGGTTTGTGTTCCCCAGTGTGACAGAATTGGACTTAGTTGTGTTTTCCTTACACATGGCTCTTCAGTCCCTTCTATTTGAACCTATAATTAGTGATGGAGTTGATATGTGTACGTACAAGAGACTTGAATCTTTGGGCTGTTCATATGCCAGCTGGGCCCTGAGCCTCAACAGAGTTACAACACCCACTCTCCAGTTCATTGGACTCACCCAGGACAGCTAACAAGGAGATAATGATAGGCAACCACCATACCAAGGACTCAAGAGAGTGTCCAACTGCAAGTGAGTCCCTTCCAATGGCCATATGGGACTGAAGCCCCCTCTCATTTACAGGTGGAATGTGCATCACCATCCCAGAATCCTAGGATTGGGGAATGAACTATGGACTAGAGTGGGCTTACTGGTATTTTACTATAGACTTATTGTGATTCTAGCAATGGAAGAACTTATATCATTGATGTGGAGACAGTGGCCACTGGAGGTTCTGAGGTCAGGGAGAGGGAAAACAGGTGTAATAAGGGGGCATTTTGGGGACTTGGGAATTGTCCTGAATGACATTGCAATGACAGATACAGGCCATTTTATATCTTGCCATAGCCTACAGAATTGTGTGGGAGAGAGTGCAAACTACAATGTAAACTATAATCCATGCTTAGTGGCAATGCTCCAAAATGTGTTCATCAATTGCAATGAATGTACGACACTAATGAGGGATGTTGTTAATGTGGGTAAATGAGGGCAGTGTGGGGGACAGGGCTTATGGGAATCCCCTATATTTTTTATGTAACATTTATGTAATATAAATATCTTTTTTTATTAAAATTTTTTTAAAATAAGGAAAAGGAACGGTTTACCAAGACATTTACATGTTCAATACCCCTCTGCATATGATCTGGAATAGAATAGATATCATCATAATCTTCAGGCACATATCTAGAATATGAGAGTATAATTACACAGTTAATACTAATAAATGCCCAAGTTCCTCTCCGAGTTGCATTTAATAAGATATAGGGAAGCGGCTGTGGCTCAATCAGTAGGGCTCCCGTTTACCATATGGGAGGCCCCGGGTTCGGTTCCCGGGGCCTCCTGGTGAAGGCAAGCCCGCCCGCACGGCGTGGTTAGCTGACCCAGCGAGCACAAGCAGCAAGGGGGGGATAAATGAATAAATAAATAAAATCTTAAAAAAAAAAAAATAAGATATAATCTCCTGGTTTGCAATGCCATACATGTTATCTCTCCATAGGAACAGGACATAATGCCAATTGTGTTTGAGTTCTACACACAGTACTCTGATAATTGTTGTTCCACTTGGTATGAACTTCATATAGCCAGCATGCTGCAGTATCATTGACCCTAGAGAGAAGCTAGGAAGTTAAGGCTCCAGTATTTCACTGGCCTGGTGCATAGTGCCCTTCAGCACTATGAAACAGCCAGCCTGTAGGCAATGTCCTTTGCACATCTGGCCATATCCAGCCATTGCTGCCTGCTGCAGGAGTCTGAAACTGCACTGTACTCTCCATACATTTCAGAAGCATGTTCAGAAATGTAGTAGATACTTTTATTGTATTAAGAGTCAATGACCAACTTAGCCAATAACACAAGTAGAGAGGCAACATGCAGTGTACTGAAGGCCTGGTTTAAATATACAAGAGAGTATAATGATATTGAAATCTGTCTCTTTTGATTTTTCTATACTTTCCAAACACTTCCAATGCGATGTATAACATATCAAATGAACTTAACTCTTTTAGTACTTTGCTTTTTAATTTTACACCTTTACCATGATGATGATGATGATGTAAATTAACAGGTATTTTGCTTTAGCAGTACAGGAAAAACTACTTTTTCAATCATTTTATAAAAACTGAAGATTCCCAGTGGAATCAAGATTAACTTTCTTTACCACCACTTTAATATGCAGAATGAGGTGGCCTCTGACAGGTTTCCCTGTTATGAAATTCCTTGTTGTTATTAATATAAATTTAGGTTTCTATTTAATAATGGCTTCCTGGAATTAGCCATTTAAATGCTTCAGTTTAGATGTTTTTACAAACACCTTATAATTAACCATAACTACATAGACTGGTTACTTTACTTTAAAATAAGCTTATTAAATTAAAATTAGCAAAGCAACCAATGAAGTTTACTTTTATCCATTTAAGAGAGAACAGGTCTATGTTTCCTTATTTAACTTAATTTCATTAGACATGAATTTACCACTTTCATCTTAAATATTTAATGCATATAATTTTGATTTATCTAATGTGTATTCTATAAACCTAGGGAGCTTACACCCAAGCTAAATAAAATTGAACCATTACAGTTTATGACAGACTGTTGTTTTTCCTTCCTTTACAGGAAACTAAAACATGCTTTCTCTAATAAAATTCTAAAACTGTGAATAATCTTAATAGCATACTGACGGCTAGGTTCTGGAATATAATTGTTTAATTTATTTTAATTATAATTTAGAAAAGATCTTTCCATAGCTTTTGAGGATTTTTCCTTGACTTACTGAAATTTGACAATTGGATTATTAACCACCCTTATCTTAAGGCTGGTAAAATGTTTAAATTGGGGAACTACAGGGTAAACTGATTCTTAATTCCCCAGCCAGAAGATTGAGTTTTATTCTGCCACACCTAGGCCCTCCCTCAGAGCTCTTGCAAAGAGAAGGCCTTGGGGCTTGTGTAGGTCAAAGAGATCAGGAAAATCTTGTTCCCACTCCCAATAGTTTCTATATTCAGATTCATATGACTTTTATATCTTGTTTAATGTAATTTGGGCTCTAGGAATATTCATTTATTTATATAACCACATATTTAATTTTGAACAATTTGAATAGAGCTCTTTTAAGAATTTTCATTTGTTAATTATATATTACCATCACAATGTATGAAGATATTCACTAAGCAAATAGGCAGACACTAATAGACACCAAAAACACAAATCACTGAAGTTACTTAAAACTATCATTCTTTTACAAAATAAGTTTAACTGTAAAATAGCATTTAAAAGATTTCTTTGAAGGCTACTCCTAATTACTCCAATTTTCACTGTGACCATGCAGTTTTGTACAAGAATTTTGTTCCTTTTAATTATTGGCTTATAACCAAACAGTCCCCAATGCTTTAAAATAAAATTTACATTTTATTTTACTTCAGAGCTTTGCTTATTTCCCATTTTGACTTTGGAAGAACTTGGATGAAAAACACTAATTCCAGTATATACTCATTGAGGTCATTGAAACCTCAGGGAAACTGGTTTATCTCATGAATCGCTGCTTTAAGGAACATCAGCACTCAAGGTGGGAAGCACCCCTCCTCAGTCCTCAGCCATTGGACTGGAAGAGTGAACATCCAACCCTGAGGGTTGAGAATTCCACCAGGCAGCAAATACCTGGGTCATGAGAGAAAACTGGTTCACTAATACCAGTGGAAGGACAGGATACTGGGGTGTCTTAAATTTGCCTTTCCCTGAGCCATGGGGGACAGAAGTTGTCATGAAATAATCATAAGCAAAGGCAAGGGGTAAGGCTAGACCTGTAGATGTCAGCTGTTGTGATGGTAATTATAAATTGAGTTGACCTTTGTTTATAGCAGTTCATTTTACCTTTTTATTACTATTTTTTCATCTTTGTTTTGAATTGTTCACAAACATTTCCTACACAATCCAACATACAACAGAGAAAATGGTACATCTTTTTCTTTCATTTTGCATACAACGGAAAAACAAGAATATATATATATTTTACAAAGTTTAACTAATAAGACACTAGCAGGTTGACAGTTGAAGCCTAGATGAGAAATAATCTAATAAAAGTAATCAGAATTTATTCAGTCACTTCCATAACCAACTATTATTCTGATTAATAAAACTTGCTGCCCATCAGGCTTCTTGGTATATATGCTTATACCATTAACTCAATTTGTAGCACTGCTCCCCACCTTGGTTCTTCACAATTAGTAACAGAAAACTGTTGCAAAGTAGGGGGCAACCATTTACAAAAACAAACAAATAAAAAACCCCAAATTATTATAAGCATGAATATATATGATGGAATATATCTTCCCAAACCATCAAATCACCAGAACTGAATTTGCCAATGTATTTTGCCTATGTCCAAGAAGAGATGCACTTACATCCAACAGAGGAGCTGAAAATCAAACTTAGTGTTTGGTTTAGGGGTGGGGTGGAAGAATTTAGCCATTTGAAAAATGGCTATCTTAAAAAGAAAAATGACCACCAAAAATAGGTTCACTAAATTTATTTTAAAAATCATAAAACGTTTCTTACAAAAGAGCATTACATTCTGCACACTGCTCTGAATAGATGCGAGGGACATGTGGACTATTGTTACTCTTCCTCTCTGCCCCACCCCCCATATTTCCCAAATGTTACAGTGACCACAAAGCAAGGTGTTCACAATAATTACATGGGGGGGATCTTTACTACCAACAATGAACAAAAAATAAAATTCACTCACTCTGCTACTGTTTCAAAATTTCAATGTTAGTTTTTTTGCACACCCTTCCCCACCCCCCACCCTGTTTGAAAGGAACTAAAACATTACATCTGGTGAACAGCAAAGATTTCACTACACCTCAAATGCAGAACACCTATGAAGCAGAGGAATGTTGGCTTTTTAAACTACACAAGTAACTATTCCCAAAGATTTGGCTGGATCTATTATTGGGAAAGGTGGTCAGCGGATTAAACAAATCCGTCATGAGTCGGGAGCTTCAATCAAAATTGATGAGCCTTTAGAAGGATCTGAAGATCGGATCATTACCATTACAGGAACACAGGACCAGATACAGAATGCACAGTATTTGCTGCAGAACAGTGTGAAGCAGTATGCAGTTGTTGAAGGATTCTAATGCAAGATATTTTTTTCTTTTTTATAGTGTGAAGCAGTATTCTGGAAAGTTTTTCTAAGACTAGTGAAGAACTGAAGGAGTCCTGCATCTTTTTTTTTTATTACTATTTTTTATATTATTCTTAATTATTTTTATTTTTTAATTTTTTAACAATTAAAAAAATTTTTTAAAGATACTTCGATTACATAAATGTTACACAAAAAATATAGGGATACCCATAAGCCCCACACCCGACACCTGCCACAACCTCCCACATAAACATCCTTCATTAGTGTGGCACATCACCTGCAATGGATAAACACATCTTGGAGCTTTGCCATTAAGCATGGACCACATTGTAGTCCACACTCTCTCGCACACAATTCTCAATGTAATATGATGATATAAAAGGTCTATATCTGTCATTGCAGTGTCACTCAGGACAATTCCCAAGTCCAGAAAAATCCCCTGTATTACAATTGCTTTTCTCTCTCCCTGCCCCCAGAGCATCCAGTGGCCACTGACTCCACATTAATGTTGTAATTTCTTCCATTGCTTGAAGCACAATATGTCTATAATAGAATACCAATAAACCCACTCTAGTCCATAGCTCTTCCCCCATCCTGAATAGTCTAGGATGGTGATGTCCACTCCACCTCCAATTGAGAGGAGGCTTATATCCCATGGATAAGAAGGATGGGATTATCCTGCCTGCAGCTTCAGACTCTCTCCATTCCCTTGGATGGCCATTGTCCTTTATCATCTCCCCTCTTGGGTGAGTCCATTGAGCTGTAGAGTAGGAGTTGCAGCTCCACAGAGATTCCGGCCCCAGCTGGACATGATTAGCACAAAGACTCCAGTCTCTGGATGTACACCTACAAACACCAGCACCACATATAGGTTTGAATAGAAGGACAGATGAACCATGTGCAGGGAATACATATTTGAGTACAACTCTGTCACTCTCAGGAGCACTAATTCCAAAGTAGGGCCTACTGGCAAGACACCAAACTCCAGAGCTATCTGCTCTGGCATAGGACCTGGGTGCCTCCTGAGCCCTCAGGAGCCCCTCTATTTGGGGTGATTTCCACTTTGGAAGTCTATGAGGTCCTACTGAGAGGTGTGTAAACATTACCTCTGGGATGACCTCCCAACTCACTTTGAAGTCTCTTAGCCATATGAACTCATTTGTCTTTACTTTTTCCCCCTTTTATTCAAGGTTTTTTTTCCAGTCGCACTGCCAGTTGGCACTTAATAGTAATCCCTCGGTGCCAGGGAAGCTCATCCCTGGGAGTCATGTCCCATGCTGGGAGGTAGGTAATGCATTCATATGCTGAGTTTGGCTTAGAGAGAGGCCACATATGAGCAACAAGGAGGCTCTCAGAAGGCAACTGTTAGGCACCCCATAACAATAGGCTAAGTTTCAATTTCAAGAACAAAGACTCATAAGGCTAGTCATCAATAACAAGGGCCCATCAGTGGATAATCCTCCTTTTCCAGACACTGTCCCTGCCTTTGGGGGACTGTTGATGCTCCGTTAGAGAATGTGGCAGAGCTCTCCAAGAAGGGAATTCAGTGTTCTCTCATTTATTGAGTGATTCTCCACCCACTGTGACAATGCCCCATGCACATTTGAACAATTTTATATACCTTATATGTATGTTCAGGTGAATTTCCTCCCATGCACCCCCCATCCCTGACACCCCCCACCAACAATCCTATCCCACCCCAGTTGTAACCCTTCTGTGATCCAAAGCTTCTTTAAAGATGAAGCCAATACAATAGCCAAATACAATTAATAGGAAAATGAAATAATAATGATAAGTTTAAATGTAAGAGGTAAAATACATGAAAACTTAAAAAAAAAATTAAAAAGAAAATAAAATTTTAAAACTGGGATATTTAAAAAAGAAAAAATTTTTTGACATTTTACCTTTTATCACTGCAATATCTGGCTTCCAGTCTCTACCATGGCACCTTCCCCCTGTCATTCTCCAGTGTCTCATTATTTTCATTTTATTTTCAAAGAAGTTTTAGGTCAAAGCAAAGTCACACACAGAATACAGGAGACTCTCACATACCCATCACTCACCTCCTTTCCTCCTTCCCATATTAATAACTTTTTATATGTACATGGTAGCATTGTTATAACTGATATACAATTAGTGAAACATAGCTACTAAATATTATCAATGGTTTACATTATGGTTTACATTTTAGACCATATACTTTTTAAAATTTTGATATTTACCATGTCCTGTGCCCATCACTGTAAGGTAATGAAGACCATTTCCACTGACCACTAAATACCCCCTGTTTGATCTATTGTGTTCCTCCCTCCCCATCCCCCTGGCACCCACGACGACCCCCTGGTTTGACTCATTGGATGACAAGATTCATAGTTACTTGCCACAAGAGGTCTTGACACACTGGTTTGTCCTCCCCTATTAGGAACTTCCCTTGCTCTTGAGAGACCTCTGCTTGCCTATTTCTGAATTAATCGGTCCTCCCAAAGATGGGAATCCAACTCCTTCCTGCTCATTATGTGGGTCTCCACCCACAGATATAACACATTATGACAGAATGAACACTCACAAACTCCCTAGAAGCCTGCTCCAGGTGCACCCTGTCCTGAATGCCCCCCACAACAAACACCCTAAACCAGTGACCCTTCCTTGTCATATTGCCATAAGAGCATTCCCACCTCTGTACTTTCAACCTCATACCCACAAATGCCAAGTTTTCACCTGGTCCCTCTCTCAACTTCCCCCCCAGTATCTTGGGTATTATAACCCACCCTTCCCAATCTACCCACCTGTCAACACTGCAACACCCAACCCAATAATATCACTACCTTCCTGTCCTATCCCTTCAATACACAACCACACTCTATCTCTTTACCATAGATTATGTCCATATAAGTGATGGCTCAAAACCTTCTCTTCTCTTTCTCTTTCTTGTAAACCTAACTTTCAGACAACAGTTCTCTGAGACTGCTCAATTTCCTTAATTCATATCAGTGAGGTCATGTACTGTTCATCCTTAAATGCCTGGCTAGCTTCACTCAACATAAGGTCTTCAAGATTCATCCTTCTTATCCCATGTGTAGGCACTTTAATCCTTCTTACAGCTGAGTATTATTCCATTTTATGTACGTATCACATTTTGTTTATCCATTAATCTGCCAATGGGCACCTGGGTTGATTTCAACTTTTAACAATAGTGAACAATGACGCTATGAACTTTGGTGTGCATATATCTGTTTGTATCTTTGCTTTCAATTCTTCTGGGTATATACCCACCAGTGGAATCGCTGGATCATAGGAAATATGTATAGTTAGTTTTTTGAGGAACCACCATTCCATCCTCCACAGTGCCTGGACCATTCAACAATCACACCAGCGGTGGATGAGGGTTCCCATTCCTCCACATCATCTCCAACACTTATAGTCTGCTGTTTTTTTAATAGCCGCTATTTCAATGGGTGTAAGATGGTACCTCATTGTAGTTTTGGTTTGCATTTCCCTAATAGCTAGTGATGTCGAGGATCTTTTCATGTGCTTTTTAGCCATTTGTGTTTCTTCCTTGGAGAAGTGTCTTTTTAGGTCACTTGCCCATTTTTTAAATGGGTTGTTTGTCTTTTTATTTTTGAGGTGTAGGATTTCTTTATATATGCAGGATATTTGGCTCCTATCAGATATATGGTTGCCAAATATTTTCTCCCATTGGGTAGGCTGCCTTTTAATTTTCTTGATAATACCCTTTGGGGTGCAAAAGTTTTTAATTTTGAGGAGATCCCATTTATCTATTTTTTCTTTTGCTGCTCGTGCTTTGGGTGTGAAGTTCATGAAACCATTTACTATTACAAGGTCCTGTAGATGCTCCCTTACATTTTCTTACAAGATCTTTATGGTCTTGGCTGTTATATTTAGATCTTTGATCCATCTTGAGTTGATTTTTTTTTTTTTTAAAGATTTTATTTATTTATTCATTTATCCCCCCCTTGCTGCTTGTGCTCACTGGGTCAGCTAACCACGCCGTGCAGGCAGGCTTGCCTTCACCAGGAGGCCCCAGGAACCGAACCAGGGGCCTCCCATATGGTAAACGGGAGCCCTACTGATTGAGCTACAGCCGCTTCCCGAGTTGATTTTTGTATAAGGTACACAATGATGTTCCCCTCTCATTCTTTTGGATATGGATATCCAGTTCTCCAAGCACCACTTGTTGAAGAGGCCGTTCTCTCCCAACTGAGTGGGGTTGGTGGCCTTGTTGAATATGAGATGACAGTATATGCTAGGATCTATATCAGAACTCTCAATTTGGTTCCATTGGTCAGTATGTCTATCCTTGTGCCAATACCATGCAATTCGACCACTGTGGCTTTGTAGTATGTTTTAAAGTTAGGTAGTGTGATACCTCCAACTTCATTTTTCTTTTTCAATATGTCTTTGGTGATTTGAGGCCTCTTACCCATCCAAATAAATTTTATGGTTAGTTTTTCCAATTCATTAAAAAATACAGTGTTGATTTTTATTGGGATTGCATTAAATCTGTAGATTAGTTTTGGTGGGATAGACATCTTGATGATGCTTAGTCTTCCTATCCATGAATAGGAAATATTCTTCCATTTATTTAAGTCTTCTTTGATTTCCTTTAACAGTGTTGTGTAGTTTTCTGTATATAAGTCCTTTACATCTTTAGTTAAATTTATTCCTAGGTATTTGATGCTTTTAGTTACTATTGTAAATGGTATTTTTTTTCTGATTTCCTCCTCAGATTGCTCATTGATCTTATAGCCTGCAAATTTACTGAACTCCTTTATAAGTTCTAGAAGTCTTGTTGTAGATTTCTCAGGGCTTTCTATGAATGGGATCATGTAGTGTGCAAATAATTCTTGTTTTTTATGTGAGACTTTTCTCCCTCTGGTGTCTTCCCTATTAAAGGTTCCTTCCCTGGGTAGTCAGGTAGGTTCAATCCTGAATGTTGGGTCAATCCAGAAAAGCCCATTTTGCTAGTTGGTTCAGCCAAAAGAAAATGTATTCATTGCTCACACTTTTTGCCAACAGTTCTGCTGTAGTCTTTCTCTCCCTCTTTTTCCTCCTGTGTGTTCTTTTGCATGCAGCATGTAGCATGACACAGCAGCTTGTGTTCTATCTGGGTCTCTGCAGACTTGGATCTCTTTGCCTTCATATGTGTGGGGTTCTAATTCACTACTGTGAGTGGTTCTGTAGTCTGAATCCACAGCTTGATTGACCCAGACCATGATGCCGCTGTGAAACTCCAAAGCTGCATGTGACTTAGGGGGTGGGGGTATGGACTGGTGGATCCAGGATGGATATTTCCTTCCCACTCTTGGAAATTAT
>JAKSZT010054178.1:0-18584 GCA_026826555.1 Tolypeutes matacus
GCTCAATGGACTCATCCAAGTCACCTGGTGAGGAGACAACGATGGGAAATGGCCATCCCAGGGAATGGAGAGGGCCTGCATCTGCAGGCAGGATCATCCCACCCACCATATCCATGGAATCTAAGCCCTCTCTCACTTGGAGTTGGAGTGGACATCACCATCCCAGTCGCCTCTGGATTGGGGGAAGAACTATGGACTAGAGTGGACTTGATGGTATTCTCTTGCTCACATATGGTGATTCTTGCAATGCAAGAAATTATAACAATGAGGTGGAAAAGAAAAAAAGGAAAGTATAGTGAAAAAGTACAAAAGGAAATAATTTTTCCAAATTAATGTGCACCTAATACATGGTCTCAAAAAAAGACAAAGTATTGACTGAACCAAAAGGAAAGACAAATCAATTGCTATAATGGGAGACTGTACATCCTTCTGGCAAAAGTTGGTAAAATAAGCAGAGGAAAAAAATGAGTAAAATTATAGAAGATCTGACCAATATAATTAACTAAATTGACCTGTGGACTTATACCCTACAATTGTAGGATTTTTTTTTTCCAGTACATATGGGGCATTTAGAAAATCACCCATATATTGCACCATAAAGGAAGTGTCAACAAATAAAAGATTGGAATCATATGCAACATTGAAAAGGGGCACACGGGAGCTTCTTGGATTTTATAGCCTACCATGTATGGCAGTAACATGAATAGCCACTTTATAATAATTTATTACCTATATGTCTACATATTTTTCACAATAAGTTTCAATACATCTGAACTATACAATGAGTGCTCTGTGGTCAAAATGAGATTATGTGGAAGAAATTACAACATTGATGTGGAGGCAGTGGCCACTGGAGGCTCTGAGGGCAGGGAGAGGGAAAAACAGGTGTAATAATATGAGGGCTTTTTGAGACTTGGGAATCATCCTGAATGACATTGCAATTTCAGATATAGGCCACTATATATCTTCCCATAACCCGCAGAATTGTGTGGGAGACACTGTAAACCACAATGTGAGCTATGGTTTATGTTCAGTGGCAATGCCCCAGGATGCGTTTATCAATTGCAATGAATGTGCCACACCAATGAAGGATGGTGTTTATGTGGGAGGGTGTGGGAGATGTGGGGAGTAGAATCCCTTTATTTTGTGTGTAAAATTTATGTAATCTAAGTATCTTTTAAAAAAATAAAAAATGTATTTAAAAAAAAAAAAAAAAAAAAAGAAAGTGAATGGCTGGAAAACCATTTTACAAGCTAACAATAGCCAAAAAAGGGCAGGAGTAACTATTCTAATATCAGACAAAATAGACTTTAAATGCAAAACTATTGTAAGAGACAAAGATGGACACTACCTATTAGTAAAAGGAGTAATCTCTCAAGAAGAGAGAACAATCATCAACATTTACGCACCTAATCGAGGTGCCTCAAAATACGTGCGGCAAACTCTAGAAAAACTAAGAGGAGAAATAAATTCCTCTACAATTATAGCAGGGGACTTCAACACACCACTATCATCATTAGACAGAACATCTTGGCAGAGAATCAATAAAGAAACTAAGGCACTCAACAATACATTAGAAGATTTGGACTTAATAGACATATACACAACAATACACCCAAATACAGCGGGATTTACATTCTTCTCGAGTGCACATGGAACATACTCCAAAATAGACCACATGCTAGGCCACAAAACAACACTCAATGAATTCAGAAAGATTGAGATTAAACAAAGTAATTTCTCGGACCACAACGGAATGATGTTGGAAATCAATAAGGGCCAGAGAAACAGGTTAGGCACAAGGATATGGAAGTTAAACAACACACTCTTAGACAAACAGTGGGTCAAAGAGGAAATTTCAAATGACATCAGTAACTACTTTGAAACTAATGAAAACGACGACACAACATATCAAAACCTATGGGATGCAGCGAAAGCAGTACTGAGAGGGAAGTTCATAGCCATAAATTCATATATAAAAAAATAAGAAAGAGCTAAAATTGAAGACCTAACTGCACACTTGGAGGAATTGGAAAAACAACAACAAACTAAACCTAAAGGAAGTAGAAAGCAGGAAATAACCAAGATTAGAGCAGAACTAAATGAAACAGAGAATAAGAAAGCACTGGAAATAATAAACAAAACCAAAGGCTGGTTCTTCGAGAATATCAACAAAATTGACAAACCCTTAGCCAGACTAACAAAGAAAAAGAGAGAACAGATGCAAATACATAAAATAAGGAATGAGCAAGGTGATATCACTACTGACCACATAGAAATAAAGAGTATAATAAGAGGATACTTTGAAAAATTATATGCTAACAAGAATGATAATTTAGAGGAAATGGACAAGTTTCTAGAAACCCACAAACAGCCGACATTGATGAAAGAAGAAATAGATGAACTCAACAGCCCAATTACAAGTAAAGAGATAGACTCAGTCATTAAAAACCTCCCAACTGAGAAGAGTCCAGGACCAGATGGCTTCACAGCTGAATTCTACCAAACATTCCGGAAAGAGCTAACACAAACTCTACTTAAGCTCTTCCAAAAAATAGAAGTAGAAGGAATATTACCTAACTCATTCTATGATGCCAACATTACCCTAATAGCAAAAGCAAATAAAGATGCCACAAGAAAGGAAAATTACAGACCAATTTCTCTAATGAACCTAGATGCTAAAATCCTTAACAAAATACTTGCTAATCGCATTAAACAACATATCAAAAGGATTATACACCATGACCAAGTGGGTTTCATCCCAGGTATGCAAGGATGGTTCAACATAAGAAAATCAATCAATGTAACACACCACATAAACAGACTAAAAGAAAAAAAATCACGTGATCATCTCTATAGATGCAGAAAAAGCATTCGACAAAATACAGCACTCTTTCCTCATAAAAACACTACAAAAGATAGGAATAGATGGAAACTTTCTGAAAATGATAAAGGGTATATATGAAAAACCCAAAGCTACCATCATTTTCAACGGTGAAATCCTAAAAGCATTCCCTCTGAGATCGGGAACAAGACAAGGATGCCCACTATCACCACTCCTATTTAACATTGTCTTAGACGTACTTGCACGAGCACTGAGACAAGAAAAGGACATAAAAGGCATCCAGATTGGAAAAGAAGAAGTAAAAATTTCATTATTTGCAGATGACATGATCCTATACATAGAAAGCCCTGAGAAATCGACAACAAGGCTTCTAGAACTTATAAAGGAGTTCAGTAATGTTGCAGGCTATAAGATCAACGCTCAAAAATCAGTAGCATTTCTGTACACCAATAACCAGCAAACTGAGGAGGAAATTAGGAAGAAAATACCATTTATAATAGTAAATAAAAGAATCAAATACCTAGGTATAAATTTAAATAAAGATGTAAAGGACTTATATACAGAAAACTACACAACACTGTTAAAGGAAATCAAATAAGAAGTAAATAAATGGAAAAATATTCCCTGTTCATGGATGGGAAGACTAAACATCATCAAGATGTCTATCCTACCCAAACTAATCCACAGAATTAATGCAATCCCAATAAAAGTCAACACTATATTTTTTAAGGAACTGGAAAAACGAACCACAAAATATATTTGGAGAGGCAAGAGGCCCCAAATTGCCAAAGATGTATTGAAAAAGAAAAATGAAGTTGGAGGTATCACATTACCTGACTTTAAAATATACTACAAAGCTACAGTGATCAAAAATGTGTGGTATTGGCACAAGGATAGACCTACTGACCAATGGAACCGAATTGAGAGTTCTGATATAGATCCTCGCATATACAGTCACCTGATATTTGACAAGGCCATGATGCCCACTCAGTTGGGAGAGAGTGGCCTCTTTAACAAGTGGTGCTTGGAGAACTGGATATCCATATCCAAAAGAATGAGAGAAGAATATCATCTCACACCTTATAAAAAAATCAACTCAAGATGGATCAAAGATCTAAAAATAAGAGCCAAAACCATAAAAACCTTGGAAGATAATGTAGGGAAGCATCTACAGGACCTTGTAATAGGAAATGGTTTCATGAACTTCACAGTCAAAGCACGAGCAGCAAGAGAAAAAATTGATAAATGGGATCTCCTCAAAATTAAAAACTTTTGCAACTCAAAGGATGTTATTAAGAAAATAAAAAGGCAGCCTATGCAATGGGAAAAAATATTCGGCAACCATATATCTGATAGGAGCCTAATATCCTGCATATATAAAGAAATCCTACACCTTGAAAATAATCGGACAAACAACCCATTTAAAAAATGGGCAAGTGACCTGAAAAGACACTTCTCCAAGGAAGAAATACAAATGGCTAAAAAGCACATGAAAAAATGCTCAACATCACTTGCTATCAGGGAAATGCAAATCAAAACTACAATGAGATACCATCTTACACCCATCAGAATGGCAGCTATTAAAAAAACAGGACACACTAAATGTTGGAGAGGATGTGGAGGAATAGGAAGCCTCATCCACTGCTGGTGGGACTGCGGTATGGTCCAGCCACTGTGGAGGACAGTTTGGCCGTTCCTCAGAAAACTAGCAATAGATCTTCCGTATGATCCAGCAATTCCACTGCTGGGTATATACCCAGAAGAACTGAAAACAAAAATACAAACAGATATATGCACCAATGTTCATAGCGGCATTGTTCACCATTGCCAAAAGTTGAATCAGCCCCGGTGCCCATCAACAGATGAATGGATAAGCAAAATGTGGTACATACATACAATGGAATATTACTCAGCTGTAAGGTGGAACAAAGTGCTAACACATGGAATAACGTGGATGTATCTTGAAGACCTCATGTTGAGTGAAGCAAGCCAGGCACTGAAGGATGAACAGTGTATGACCTCACTGATCTGAACTGAGGAAAGTGAGCAGTCTCTGAGAACCATTGTCTGAAAGATAGGTTAACAAAGGAGAGTAAGAGAAGAGCAGGCTTTGAGCCATCACCCATATGGACATAATCTATGGTAAAGGGATAGAGTGTGGTTGCATGTTGGGGGATGGTGCAGATGAGTGGTGGTGTTCCTGGGTTTGGTGGGGCAGCACTGGGGGATGGGTGGATTAGGAAGGACAGGTTCAAATCCCCAGGGAATGTAACTGTGAATCTTGGCATTCCATGGGTTGGAAGAGGGGGATATCATGGGCCCTGGGGGGCTGGGGGGAAGGGAACAGTCAAGATCTAATGGGTTGTTTTGTGGTCATGGGGAAGGTTTCTCATTACCTTACAGTAATGGACACAGGACATGGTAAATATCATCAAAATTATTAAATTGTATCATCTAAATTGTAAACTATACTCTAAATCACTGACAGTGTTTAGTTGCTATATTTTGCTATCTGTATAACAGTTAAAACAATGCTAACAACCAAAAAAAGGGGGGTGGTTAATATGGGGTGGGAAAGGGGGGGTGGTTAGGTATCTGGGAGTCTCCGGCACTCCGTGTGTGACATTGCTGTGACCTAAAACTTCTTTGAAAATTAAATGAAAAATTGGGAGACAATGGGGATTGAGAGGAGGAAGGTGTCATGGCACACCAGACATCCGATAACAAAGTGATAAAAGGCAGAAAAAAAAAAGAAAAGAGAAAGGAAAAAAAAATGAATATATATATATATATATATATTTTAAAGGCATTTCCTTTGCTGTGTTGCCCATTCTTTGAATGTCCCAATCCACTAATTATATTTTATTTTGTTTTGTTCTTTGTTTGATTATTTGTTTTTTTTCCTTCTCTTTTTTTTCCCCCCTGAGTCTCCTTATGTTTGTCTCTTGCATGTAAACTCATCATACTTGTTTTTTTTTCCTAGTAAGTGTATTTGATTATTTTATGGACTAAATGTTCATGGAGGATTTGGATCACAGAAGGGTTACAATGGGTACTGCGGGGGATTATTGGGGGGGGTGTCTGCGGGGGTTTCTTGGGCGTTGGTTCATCCGAATATACATGAAAGATATACAAAATCGTTCAAAGGATAGGGGGATGGGGAATGGTCATGATGGGTGGATAATCACACAATAAATGAGGGAATCTGAATTCCTAGCCTGGAGAGCTCTGCCACAGTCTCCAAGGGAGCAGCAATAGTCCTCTGAGTGTAGGGACAGTGTCTGTCAAAATAGGATGACCCACTGATGTGTTGTTGTTTTTTTATTGATGACTACCTTTGTGAGTCTTTGCTCTTGTAAATGAGGCTTAGCCTGCAGTTGTGGGGTGCCTAAGGGTTGCCACCTGAGAGCCTCCTTCTTGCTCAAATGTGGCCTCTCTCTAAGCCAAACTCAGCATATGATTGCATTACCTTCCCTCCAACGTGGAACATGACTCCCGTGGATGAGCCTCCCTTGCAACAAGGGATTAATACCAAGTGCCAACTGGCAACACAACTGGAAAAAGACCTTGAATAAAAGGGCGAAATGGTAAAGGCAAAGGAGTTCAAGTGGCTAAGAGGCTTCAAAGAGAGTCGGGAGGTCATCCCAGAAGTAACTCTTACTCACACCTCATTAGGAGCTCATAGAACATCTAAGTGCCTATCACCCCACACACAGGGGTTCCTGAGAGCTCCGGAGACACCCAGGTCCTATATAAGGGGGGATAACCCCAGAGACTAATGCCTTATCAGTGGGCTCTATTATGGAATCTGTGCTCCTGAGAGTGACAGAATTGGACTCAAATAAGTCCTCCCTGCACATGGTTCACCAGTCCCTTCTATTCAAACCTATATGTGATGCTGGAGTTTTTAGGTATACTTCCAGAGACTGGAGCCTCTGGACTACCTATGTGCCAGGTGTGCATGAAATCTCGGTGGAGCTGCAACTCCTACCCTACAGCTCAATGGACTCATCCAAGTCACCTGGTGAGGAGACAACGATGGGCAATGGCCATCCCAGGGAATGGAGAGGGCCTGCATCTGCAGGCAGGACCATCCCACCCACCATATCCATGGGATATAAGCCCTCTCTCACTTGGAGTTGGAGTGGACATCACCCTCCCAGTCACCTCAGGATTGGGGGAAGAACTATGGACTAGAGTGGACTGGATGGTGTTCTCTTGTTCACATATGGTGATTCTAGCAATGGAAGAAATTATAACAATGAGGTGGAGCCAGTGGCCACTTGACACTTTTGGGGTAGGGAGGGGATGAGCAGTTGAAATACAGGGGCTTCTTTGGGAGTTAGAGGTTGTCCTGAGTACCGTTGTGGCAACAAATGTAGGCCATTTTAAATCAGCACACACCACTCAGAACTGAGTGGGAGAGAGTGTGGTCTATGGTGTGAACTGTGGTCTATGGTTGGTGGCAAGGCTCCAGGATGTGTAAGTTCATTGAGGGTGGTGGGCCACACATATGGGAGATATTTGTGTGGAATGTGGTGGGAGGTGTGGGAGGTGGGCAACATGGGAATCCCATTACACACAGAACCACCGTGTAATATTTTGGGTAATCTAAGTACCTCTTAAAATATATGTATATATATATATAACATTTTTGTAAGCAAATACACATATATGTATATATATTTATATATCATTTTGCAAATGTTTGTATGTATTGTGAGAATTTTGATATTTACCCACAATAAAAATAAATAAAAAATTTTTAAAAAAGGAAAAAAAAAATCCATCCTGAGATGCACCAGAGTTTTCTACCAGGCATAGCATATTCTGAGCCACAGACTCAGCATACAAATATATAAAAAGGCTGTATATGTCATGTTCAATATTATCAGAAGGGGATTTAATTTTACACTTAATTTGTTGGGACTACTCTAACACAAGGAAGACAATGTAGTATCCATTGCCCTCCATAACCTAAGAGTCTGTACATTCTGGCAGCACTTCCTGGGGGTTCATGTTTTATGTAAAAAAAAAAAAAAAAAAAAAGTTTGCTTTTACATAAATAAGTCAACCTGTTGTGAATAATATACAGAATGTAAAAAATGCAGTTCATGTCCACCACGAATTTGGATAAATAAGGACTTTATGAATTTTAAGTTAATTTATGTTAGGAAATGTGTTTGGTAGCTAGTTGCCATCGCTCCTCCAAGCAGCTCTGATCACACGGCTGGAAGAGATCCTGTTACCTATTTCAAATGTTATCTATTTTTTAATGGCACCATTTTGGAGTGGGTTGACATCTCTTAGGCTGTTTCTCCTTCTTCCCTGCAGAATGAAATGCAGCAAAAATGGAATTTGATTTTACATGCAGAATATCAGATACTGCTATATTATATGATACTATTTTCCCAACAAAAATATGCATAAATACCTATCATCACAATATGGAATTTTTTTTTACTCTGATTCACACAGGCTAAGCCAGCATTCTGAAGGTTACATTAATTAGCTATTTTATAACTCAGAAATGAATTCCATAATAGTTGCCTTTTTACTTGAGTATCTTATTTTTAAAAGTTTCAGCAGTAAACAAGTAATATGTATTTAACTTCAGCCTACATCCAGGAACTCAAAAAAAAAAAAAAAAAGTAATGTTCTTTTTCTTCCTTTTAATTTTCTCTCTAAAGTTTGACACTTTATTTTATGAATTTCTGAAGCTCTATGCTGGTATTTCTAAGCATGTGTTTTAATTAATATATCCTTAATGAAGTAACAAAGTCAATAAAAAACTTAAGTATTTCTAAAAAAAAAAAAAAAAAAATTAGGTGCTGCTAGCCTGTCTCTTCTTTGCTGTGCTTCTTCTTCAGTGATTTCCCAATCTCTGTCTATATTGATTTTGTATCCCAAGCTATCTCCTATGCTTCCTTCATCTTTCTGCCTTCTGCTTTCTGTTGTGGTTCTTACATACCATGTTTTTTCATTAGCCCACAAGTTAAGGGTGTCAATTTCTATTCTATCTATTCTGTTATTTTCTTTTTTAATTAATATTAACTTTTTACTTTCAGCCCTTTCTTTACTCTTTCTCTCCCTCTTCATCATTCTAGCCTTCTAAATCATTATATATATATTTCTCTATTTAGTTTTCCAGTCCATTGTAGGTACTCCACTTTTTTTCCTATTACTCTGCACTGACAACATTAGCTAAATATTTCTTTCACTAAGTCTTATACAGCCCTTCTTCTAACTTTTATCAATATTACTATTATCCTACTTCCTTTCTCACATCTTTTGATTCCTCTGAGCCTAACCTTTTGCCCTTAAGGGAACATAGAAAGAAACAAGGAAATAATATGTGAAGAAAAAGTGTCAAAGAGAAAACTTAACACACACACAGAACCACCAGCTAGAAAAAAACTCTAGAGCAGAGAGAGAAGCTAATCAACAGAATAAACCCATCAAGATAAAGTGATGACTAGAGGGCAAGAAAAAAATCACAAACCACACTGAGAAACAGGAAGACAGAAACAGGAAAAATTACAAACCACACTGAGAAACAGTCCAATGAAAAAACTAAAAACCAGGAAGAGAGGCAGAACATCAAACAACTAATCAAAGCTCTCCAAACAAATATCATGACCAACTTAATGAAGTGAAGGAAGGGATTAAGGATATAAAGAAGACACTGGAAGAACATACTGAAGAAATTGTAAACATACATAAAAAGATAAAGGATTGATGGTGATCAATGGCACAATGCAAGAAATCAAAAATACTCTGGATTCACATAACAGCAGATTTGAACAGGCAGAAGAAATAATTAGTGATGTGGAAGACAATACATCTGAAATCAAACAGATAGTAAAAGAGATAGACAAAAAGATAGAAAAAAACCCCATCAGGACTCAGAGAATTAACCGACAACACAAAACACACAAACATATGCATTATGGGCATCCCAGAAGAAGAGAAGGGAAAGGGAACAGAAGGAGTGTTGAAGGAAATAATGGGTGAAAACTTCCCAGCCTATTGAGAGAGATGGATGTGCAGATCCAGGAAGCACAGCGCACCCCAAACAGTATAAATCCCAACAGGCCAACTCCAAGACCTTTACTTGTCAAAATGTCCAATGCTCAAGACAAAGAGAAAATACTCAAGGCAGCAAGAGAAAAGAGAACCATCACATACAAGGGAAGCACAATAAGATTAAGTGTTGATTTCTCATCTGAAACCCTGGAGGCAAGAAGACAGTGGTATGACATAGTCAAAGTAGTAAAAGAAAAAAAAATTCCAACCACAAATTCTCTATCCAGAAAAACTGGCATTCAAAAATGATGGAGAGTTCAAAATATTCACAGATAAACAGAAATAAAGAGAGTATGGCAATAAGAAACTTGCACTTCAAGAAATACTAAATGAAGTTCTACAAGTTGAAAGGAAAAAACAAGAGAGAGAGAGTTGAAAGAGAGTTTAAAAACAACCAAAAGGACAAAAAGAAAAACAGAACAACATATGACATACATTAACCCAAAGAAAATTTGGCTGAAGTAAGAAATTCATTGCAAGTAATAACACTGAATGTTAATGGATTAAACTCACCAGTCAAGAGACACAGATTGGCAGAATGGATAAGGAAATTGATCCATCTATATGCTGTCTACAAGAAACCTAACTTCGACCCAGGTATTCAAGGAAGCTGAAAGTGGATGGTTGGAAAACAAATTTACAAGTCAACAATACCCCAAAAAAGGGCAGGAGTAGCTATTCTAATATCAGACAAAATAGACTTTAAATGTAAAACTATTGTAAGAGACAAAGATGGATACTATATATTAGTAAAAGGGGTAATCTCTCAAGAAGAGAGAACAATCATAAACATTTATGCACCTAATTGGGGTGTCTCAAAATACATGAGGAAAACTCGGGAAAAAATAAGTGGAGAAATAAATGCCTCTACAAGTATAGTGGGGGACTTTAATACACCATTACCATCATTAGACAGAACATCTAGACAGAGAATCAATAAAAAAACAAAGACTCTGAACAATACATTAGAAGTCCTGGACTTAATAAACATATACAGAACAGTACACCCAAATACAGCAGGATTTACATTCTTCTCTATTGCACATGGATCATACTCCAAGATAGACCACATGCTAGTCCACAGAACAACACTCAATGAATTCAGAAAGATTGAGATTATACAAAGTAATTTCTCTGACCACAGTGGAATGAAATTGGAAATCACTAAAGCCTGAGAATCAGATTAGGCACAAAGATATGGAAATTAAACAACACACTCTTAGACAAATATGGGTCAAGGACGAAATCCCAAAACAAATCAGTAACTACCTTGAAACTAATGAGAATGACAATACAACATATCAAAACCTATGGGATTCAGGGAAAGCTGTCCTGAGAGGGAAGTTCATAGCCATAAATGCATATAATAAAAAAGAAGAAAGAGCTAAAATTGAAGACCTAACTGTACACCTGGGGGAATTGAAAAAACAAAAACAAACTAAACCTAAAGGAGGTAGAAAGAAGGAAATAACAAAGATTTCAACAGAACTAAATGAAATAGAGAATAAGAAAGCACTAGAAAAATAAACAAAACCAAAAGCTGGTTCTTCGAGAAGATCAATAAAATTGACAAACCCTTAGCCAGACTAACAAAGAAAAAGAGAGAAAAGATGCAAATACACAAAATAAGAAATGAGCAAGGGGATATCTCTACTGACCCCACGGAAATAAAGTATATCATAAGAGGATACTTTAAAAAATTATATGACAACAAGAACAATAATTTAGAGGAAATGGACAAGTTTCTAGAAACTCACAAACAGTCTACATTGATGAAAGAGGAAATTGATAAACTCAACAGTCCAATTACAAGTAAAGAGATAGAATCAGTCATCAAAACCCTCCCAACTAAGGAGACCCCAGGACCAGCTGGCATCACAGCTGAATTCTACCAAACATTGCAGAAAGAGCTAACACCAATTCTGCTTAAGTTCTTCCAAAAATAGAAGTAGAAGAAATATTGCCTAACTCACTCTATGATGCCAACATTACCCTCATACCAAAAGCAAACAAAGATACCACAAGAAAAGAAAATTATGGACCAATTTCTCTAATGAACCTAGATGCTAAAATCCTCGACAAAATACTTGCTAATAGCATTCAACAACATATCAAAAGGATTATACACCATGACCAAGTGGATTTCTTCCCAGGTATGCAAGGATGGTTCAATATAAGAAAATCAATCAATGTAATACACCACATAAACAGATTGAAAGAAAAAAATCACATGATCATCTCTATAGATGAAGAAAAAGCAATCGACAAAATACAGCACCCTTTTCTGATAAAAACACTGCAAAAGATAGGAATAGAAAGAAACTTTCTGAATATGAAAAAGGGTATGTATGAAAAACCCAAAGCTAACATCATCTTCAATGGTGAAATCCTAAAAGCCTTCTCTCTGAGATCAGGAACAAGACAAGGATGCCCACTATCATCACTCCCATTTAACATTGTCTTAGAAGTACTTACTCAAGCACTGAGGCAAGAAAAACATATAAAAAGCATCGAGATTGGAAAAGAAGAAGTAAAAATTTCACTATTTGCAGACAACATGATCCTATACTAGAAAGCCCTGAGATTTCTACAACAAAGCTTCTAGAACTTATAAAGGATTTCAGTATTGTTGCAGGCTATGAAATCAATGCTCAAAAATCAGTAGCATTTCTGTACACCAATAACGAGCAATCTGAGGAGGATATCCAGAAAAAAATACCATTTAAAATAGTAACTAAAGAATCAGATACCTAGGAATAAATTTAACTAAAGATGTAAAGGACTTATATACATAAAACTACACAACACTGTTAAAGAAAATCAAAGAAGACTTAAATAAATGGAAGAATATTCTCTCTTCATGGATAGGAAGACTAAACATCATCAAGATGTCTATCCTACCCAAACTAATCTACAGATTTAATGCAATCCCAATAAAAATCAACACTATTTTTTAAGGAACTGGAAAAAGTAACTACAAAATATATTTGGAAAAGTAAGAGGTCCTGAATCGCCAAAACATATTAAAAAAGAAAAATGAAGTCGGAGGTATCACACTCTCTGGCTTTAAAACATAATACAAAGCTACAGTGCTCAAAACTCCATGGTATTGGCACAAGGATAGACATACTGACCAATGGAACCGGATTGAGAGTTCTGATATAGATCCTCGCATATACAGTCATCTGATATTTGACAAGGCCACCAAGCCCACTCAGTTGGGAGAGAAGGGCCTCTTTAACAAGTGGTATTTGGAGAACTGGATATCCATATCGAAAAGAATGAGAGAGGACTACCATCTCACACCTTATACAAAAATCAATTCAAGAAGGATCAAAGATCTAAATATAAGAGCCAAAGCCATAAAGACCTTGGAAGTTAATGTAGGGAAGCATCTACAGGACCTTGTAATAGAAATGATTTCATGAACTTCACACCCAAAGCACAAGCAGCAAAAGAAAAAATAGATAAATGGGATCTCCTCAAAATTAAAAACTCTGCACCTCAAAGGATGTTATCAAGAAAATAAAAAGGCAGCCTACCCAATGAGAGAAAATATTTGGCAGTGATATTTATGATAGGAGCCTAATATCCTGCATTATAAAGAAATCCTACACCTCGAAAATAAAAAGACAAACAACCTGTTTAAAAAATGGGCAACTGACCTGAAAAGACACTTCTCCAAGGAAGAAATACAAATGGCTAAAAAGCACATGAAAAAATGTTCGACATTGCTAGCTATTGGGAAATGCAAATCAAAACTACAATGAGCTACCATCTTACACTCATCAGAATGGCAGCTATTAAAAAAAAACAGCAGACTATAAATGTTCAAGAGGATGTGGAGGAATATGAACCCTAATCCACTGATGGTGGGATTGTGGAATGGTTCAGTCACTGTGGAGGACAGTTTCATGGTTCCTCAGAAAAGTAACAATAGATCTTCCATATGATCCAGCAATTCCACTGCTGGGTGTATACTCAGAAGTATTGAAAGCAAAGTCACGAACAGATATATGCATACCAATGTTCATAGTGGCATGTTCACAATTGCCAAAAGTTGGAATCAGCACCAGTGCCCATCAACAGATGAATGGATAAACAAAATGTGGTACATGCGTACAGTGTAATATTCCTCAGCTGTAAGAAGGAACAAAGTGCTAACACATGGAATAACATGGATGAATCTTGAAGACCTTATGTTGAGTGAAGCAAGCCAGGCATTGAATGATGAATAGTATATGAACTCACTGATTTGAATTGAGGAAAGTGAGCAGTCTTTGAAAACCATTGTCTGAAAGATAGTTTAACAAGGGAGAGAAAGAGAAAAGAAGGTTGTGAGCCATCACGCATATGGACATAATGTATGGTAAAGTGATAAAGTATATTTGCCTATTGAAGGATAGGACAGGTGGGTAAAGGCATTACTGGGTTTGGTGGTGTAGGGTTGACACGTGGGTAGATTAGGAAGGGCGGGTTAGAATACCCAGCATACTGGGGGGAGAGTTGGGAGGGGGACTAGGTGAGCATGGGATTTGTGGGTGTGATGTTGAAAGTGCAGAAGTGGGAATGCTTTTATGGCAGTATGACAAGGTAGTGTCACTGGTTTAGGGTATAGATTGGGGGCCCATACAGGAAGGGGTACATCTGGAGTAGGCTTCTGTGGAATGTGTGAGTGTTCATCCTGTCATAAGGTGTTATGTCTGGGAGTGGAGACCCACACAGTGAGTGGAAGAAGATGGACCCCATCTTTGGGAGGACCGATTCACCCAGAAACAGACAGGTGGATATCTCTTAGGCACAAAGGTGGATCCTAATAGGAGAGAATAATCAGCATGTCAAGACCTCTTGTTGCATGTAACTATGAATCTTGTCATCCAATGAGTCAAGACAGGGGAGTGTCATGAGCCCCAGATAGATGGGGAGGAAGGAACAGAAAAGATCAAATAGGGGGTATTTAGTGGTCATGGGAAATGTTTTTCATTACCTTACAGAAATAAACACAGGACATGGTAAATATCATCAAAAATTATTAAACTGTACTGTCTAAATTGTAAACTATACTGTAAACCATTGACAATGTTTAATAGCTATGCTTCAATATCTGTATAACAGTTATTACAATGCTACCATCCACATAAAAAAGGTTTTAATATGGGGTGAGGAAAGGGGGAGGAGGTTGGGTATATGGGAGTCTCTAGTATTCTGTGTGTGACTTTGCTGTGACCTAAAACTTCTTTGAAAATTAAATGAAAATTCAGGAGACACTCGGGAGTGAGAGGAGGCAGGTGCCACAGTACAGACTGGACACCCGATAATGCAGTGACAAAAGGAAAAATGTAAAAAAAAAATTAATTTTTTTTGTTTTTTCCCATTTATTGAATATCCCAATCCTTTAATTATATTTTATTTCTAGTGTTTTTTAAAAGTTACCATGTATTTTATCTCTTATATTTAAACTTATCTTTATTATTTCATTTTCCTATTAATTGTATTTGGCTATTATATGGGCTTCATCTTTAAGGAAGGTTTGGATAACAGAAGGGTTACAATGGGGGTGGGAAAGGATCCTTGTTGGGGGTGTCAGGGATGGGGATTTCATGGGAGGAAGTTCACCTAAATATACATAAAAGATTGTTTCAATGATCAATGGGTGGGGCATGGTCACAGTGGATGGAGAATCACTCAATAAATGAAAGAATACTGAATCCCCAGCCTGGAGAGCTCTGCCACATTCTCCAAGGGAGCAGCAACAGTCCCCTAAGTGCAAGGGCAATGTCTGGCAAAGGAGGATGGTCCACTAATGAGTTCTTGTTATTGATGACTAGCCCTATGAGTCTCTGCTCTTGTAATTGAAACTTAGCCTACTGTTATGGGGTGCCTAAGGGTTACCACCTGAGAGCCTCCTTGTTGCTCAAATGTGGCCTCTCTCTAAGCCAAACTCAGCATATGTATGCATTACCTTTCCCCCCAACGTGGCACATGACTCCTTGGGACGAGCCTCCCTGGCAATGAGGGATTAATACCAAGTGTCAACCGACAATACAACTGGAAAAAGACCTTGAATAAAGGGGGGGGAAAGGTAAAGACAAATGAGTTCATGTGGCTAAGAGACTTCAAAGAGAGTCGGGAGGTCATCCCAGAGGTAACGCTTAGGCACACCTCAGCAGGATCTCATAGAACACCAAAGTGGATATCATCCCACACAGAGGGGTTCCTGAGGCCTCTGGAGACACCCAGGTCCTATATAAGGGGGTATAGCTCCAGATACTGATGCCGTATCAGTGGGCTAAACTTTGGGATCTGTGCTCCTGAGAGTGACAGAGTTGGACTCAAATAAGTCCTTCCTGCACATGGTCCATCAGTCCTGTCTATTCAAACCTATATGTGATGCTGGAGTTTGTATGTGTACTTCCAGAGACTGGAGCCTCCTGCCTGCCCATGTGCCAGCTGTTCCTGGAATCTCGGTGGAACTGCAACTCCTACTCTACAGCTCAATGGACTCATCCAAGTCACCTGGTGAGGAGACGATGATGGACAACGGCCATCCCAGGGAATGGAGAGAGCCTGCAGCTGCAGGCAGGATAATCCCATTCACCATATCCATGGGATATAAGCTCCTTCTCTCTTGGAGGTCGAGTGGACATCACCATCCCAAACTCCTCAGGATTGGGGGAAGAGCTATGGACTAGAGTGGACTTAATGGTATTCTGTTGTAGACATAATGTGATTCAAGCAATGGAAGAAATTACAGCAGTGAGGTGGAACCAGTGGCCACTGGACGCTTTTGGGGCACAGAAGGGAGAAGCAGTTGTAATACAAGTGCTTTTTCAGGACTTGGGTATTATCCTGAGTAACATTACAATGACAGATATAGGGCATTTTACATCAGCATATAACATGCAGAACTTTGTGGGAGAGAGTGCAGTTTACAATGTGAACTATAGTTCATGCTTAGTGGCAAAGCTCCAGGTTGTGTATATCCATTGCAGGTGATGTGCCACACTAATGAAAGATGTTTATGTGGGATGTTATGGGAGGTGTGGGAGGTGGGGAACATGGAAATCCCTGTAATTTTTGTGTAACATTTATGTAACATTTTGTGTAACATTTATGAATTTTCAACAAAATTAAAATAATTATAATAATAATAAAAAGACAACATAAAATGAAAAAGCAAAGTATGAACTAAGAAAGAGATGAGGATATACAATAATGAGAACTCTCCTGTATCATAGTGGTGATGGGAGTTTAAAGTTGTTACAACCACTTTGAAATTGTGTGACATTATCTATAAAGCTAAAGATATGCATGACAGGTGACCAAACACCTGTTAAACCCCATAGAAATGTGTACACATGTGCACCAACAAACATGTACAGGAATGATCACAGCATCATTATTTGTTAAATTAGCCAAAGATTAGAAATAGTTAGATGTCCATCAACCATAGAATAGATAAATGTGGCATATACTCATACAATAGAACATAGTATATTGCAATGAAAAATTGAATTAAATACACTCACTTGCATTAACAGTGATGATTCTCACAGACATATTGTTGAGTGAAAGAATCAGATACAGAAGAGCACATAGTGTGTGCCTCAAACAGACAAAGCTAATCTATAGAACTTAGGGAAATATATTTGGGTGGTAACTACAACCAAATATAAAAGCAAAAACATGATTAATCTAAAGATCAGAACTGGTTCTTTTGTGAGAGGGAAAGGGTGGTGAATAGGTTGGGTGACTTCTGGGTTACCGACAATATTCTAATTGTTGACCAAAGTGGTTAATAAGAGGAATTTTTTTGTGATAATAATTCATAGATTGTATACTTTTCTATGTGTTTTTTTAATATGTTTCTATTGAAGTATATCACTCATACATTAACATGTATAAACAAATGTATAATAAAGATTGTGAAGTTACAAAAAAAAATCAGTAATGTTTCTATATAATAGTAATGTGCAGCCTGAGGAGATATCAAGAAAAAATTCCATTTACAGTAACAGCTCAAAGAATCAAATATTTAGTAAAAAACAACCAAGGATGCAAAAGTCTTGTACACAGTAAACTACTACATATTGCTAGTAGAAATCAAAGAAGACCTAAACAAATGGAAGGACAGTCTATGTACATGAATTGAAGGAATAAATATCATTAACATTTCAATTCTACTGAAAATTATTACAGATTCAATGGTATTCTAATCAAAATTTCCAATTGCTACATTACAGAAATGGCAATGCCAATTATCAAACTTATTTGGAAGGATAAATGGCCGTGAATAGCCAAAAATTCATTGTAAAGGAAGAAAGAAGTTGGAGGAGGCACATTTCCTGACTTTAAAACATATGGCAAAGCTACAGTAGTCAAAACAGCATGGTACTGACACAAGGATAGATATGTAAATCAATGGAATCAAATTGAGAGTTCAGTAGTCCACCCTCACATGTCTGGCCAATTGACTTTTTTTTTTTTTTTACTGGGAGGTACCAGGAATCAAACCCAGGTCCCTCCATATGGGAGACGGACGCCCAACCATTTAAAACACATCCGTCCCCCTGGTCAATTGATTTTTGACAAGGTTGCCAAGTCTACTCAATTGGGAAATAATATCCTCTTCAACAAATTTTTTTTTTTTTTT
>JAKSZT010054178.1:18684-68161 GCA_026826555.1 Tolypeutes matacus
TATTTTCTTATCCATTCTGCCAATCTGTGTCTTTTGATTGGTGAATTTAATCCATTAACATTCAGTGTTATTACTCGTAACGAATTTCTTACTTCAGTCATTTTTTCTTTGGGTTAATGTATGTCATATGTTGTTTTGTTTCCCTTTTTGAGTTTTCCGTTTTTTTTAAACTCGCCTCCAACTCTCTCTCCTTTGTTTTTTCCTTTCAATTTGTAGAGATTCCTTTAGTATTTCTTGAAGTGCTGGTTTCTTCTTGACATACTCTCTTAATTGCTGTTTATCTGTGAATATTTTGAACTCTCCGTCATTTTTGAATGCCAATTTTGCTGGATAGAGAATTCGTGGCTGGAAGTTTTTTTCTTTTAGTGTTTTGACTATGTCATACCACTGTCTTCTTGCCTCCATGGTTTCAGCTGAGAAATCAGCACTTAATCTTATTGTGCTTCCCTTGTATGTGATGGTTCTCTTTTCTCTTGCTGCCTTGAGTATTTTCTCTTTGTCTTGAGCATTGGACAATTTCACAAGTATTTGTCTTGGAGTTGGCCTGTTGGGATTTATAGTATTTGGGGTGCGCTGTGCTTCCTGGATCTGCACATCCATCTCTCTCAATAGAGTTGGGAAGTTTTCAGCCATAACTTCCTTCAACACTCCTTCTGTTCCCTTTCCCTTCTCTTCTCCTTCTGGGATGCCCATAATGCGTGTGTTTGTGCATCTTGCATTATCGGTTAATTCCCTGAGACCATACTGGATTTTTTCTATCTTTTTGTCTATCTTTTCTACAATCTCTTTGATTTCAACTGTATTGTCTTCCATATCACTAATTCTTTCCTCTGCCTGTTCAATTCTGCTGCCATGTGAGTCCAGCGTCCTTTTCATTTCTTGTCTTGTGTCTTTGTTCACGATCCACCTTTTTAGGTGTGTTAGCTATTTCTTCAGTATGTTCTCCCAGTGTCTTCTTTATATCCTTAATCTCTTCCTTCAGTTCTTTAAGTTGGTCCATGATATTTGTTTGGATAGCTTTGATTAGTTGTTCGATGTACTGCATTGCTTCCTGGTTTTTATTTTGTGCACTGGACTGGTCCATGTTTTCCAGTTTCTCAGAGTCATTTGTATTTTTCTGTTGCCCTCTGGTCATCATATTATCTTGATGGGTTTGTTCAGTTGATTAGCTTTTCTCTATGCTCTAGAATTTTATTTAGGTGTTGGTTCTGCGTGTGAGTTAAGTTTTCTCTTTGGCAGTTTTTCTTCTTATTTTATTTCCTTACTTCTTTCTATGTTCCCTTGAAGGCAAAAGGTTAGGACCAGAGGAATCAAAAGATGTAAGGAAGGCAGAATGATAATAGAAATGTTGATAAAAGTTAGAAGAGGGGCAAAATGAGACTCAATGAGATGAATATTTAACTTGTGTAGGCAGTGTAGAGTACTAGGAAAAAATATGGAGTTCCTATAATGGACTGGGAAAACAAATGGAGGAATATATATATATAGTGATTTAGAAGCTAGAATTATGAGGAGGTAGAGAAATAGTAGAGAAAGGTCTGAAAGGAAAAAGTTAATACTAATAAAAAAAAAAAAGAAAAGAAAAAAGAAGAAGGAAACAAGGGGGGTCAATGATTCCCCTAGGGTCCACGTGGATCCTTCCTGCCTACTTGTGTTTATCAATGAATTTCCCCACAGGGTTCTATATGCAGGTCCTGAAGCAGCTTTTAGCTATTAAACTAAATTAAAAAGAATTTATTTTTCAATTGTTGAGGTGACCTCACTTTTTTTTTTTTTTTTTTTTTTTTAGCCAAATGCAGGACCCAAAATAATTCCTCTTCTAGACCTACCCCCTTACGGAAGGGACCCTAGCTGGGCCCGTGGAAATTAATCAAGCACGTCCCACTTTCCGGACTCCCCAGGTTAGCTGAAACTCTGATGTTAGTCAGTGAAAATTGCTAAAGACGGCGGATTCCGCCCCTTCCGGCGCCGAGCTCCAGCGTCACCGGGCTGCTCAGTAAATCAGTTTGAGTGCAGATTCGCGTCTGCTCTCAGCCTGTTGCTGCTTCAGTTCGGCTTATCTGCTCCCCAAAGCTATGGGGCGGTGCAGGCAGCCAGATCGATGTCTAAAAATATAAAATACCCTTCCCTGTCTTCCAACCGAACCCTCCCTTCTTTGGGAAGTGTCCCTTCCTCCTGGCTCCGCAGTGGCCCGGGTCTTATCCCTGGGTGGCTAGGGAGATCAGCTGCTTTGCCCGACCAAAATCCCCCCTCCGGTTCACTGGGTGCTGACTAGCTTGTTTGCTCTGCTCACATAAGGTCCAAGGGGCGCCAGGCAGCCAGCTCCCCAGAAAATAAAACTTTTTCGCCCCCGCCCGCGGCTCCAAATGGCCGTTTTATTTTTTATTTCCGTAACCGCGGGGCTCAGCCGCCTGTGCCAACCTCCACCGGCAGCCTCAAAACTCACGAATCTCCACCGTTCGGTCCACGCCGCCAATCCGCGCAGATAGATGTCCCAAGCTTCTCACTCCACGCGTGCACAGCACAGACCCCCGGGCAGGACCCCGTCCCCAATCCGCCTTGCTCTGGGAGCTTGCAGTGTGCGCCCTCCTACACCAACGCCATCTTGCCCCTCTCCCGAGAAATTGCTTTATATAATCTCAATCTTTCTGAATTCATTGAGATTTTTTTTTTTTCATTCTAGTATGGGGTTTATCTTGGAGTATGATCAATGTGCACTTGAGAAGAATATATATCCATTGTATTTGGGGGTCGTGCTCTGTATATGTCTCTGAGGTCCAGATCCACTAGTGTATTATTCAGAGACTTTTTTCTTTACTGATTCTCTGTCAAGATGTTTTGTTTAATGGTGATAATGCTGTATTAAATTCCCCCCCACTATAATTGTAGACTCAACTATTTCTCCACTTAGTTTTCCCACTGTTTGCCTCATGTATTTTGCGATGCCCTGATTAGGTGCATAAATGTTTATGTTTGTTCTCTCTTCTTGAAAGATTACCCCTTTTACTAATATATAGTGTCTGTCTTTGTCTCTTACAATATTTTGGCATTTAAACAGTATTTTCTCTGATATCAGTATAGCTACTCTGCCATTTTTTGTTATTCTTTGCTTGTAAAATTATTTTCCAGCCATTCACTTTGAGCCTCCTTGAATTCCTGGGTCTAAGCTGGGTTGATTGTAGACAGCATATAGATGGGTCATATTTCCTTATCTATTCTGCCAATCTGTGTCTCTCTACTGGAGTTTAATCTTTTAACATTCAGTGTTATTACTCTCAAGGAATTACTTTCATTATCCATATTTTCTTTGGGCTTATGTTTGTCATATTTTTTTTTTTGTCTTTTTAGTTGTTCTTACACTCTCCTCCAACTCTCTCTTTCTCCTGTTTTTTCCTTTTACCCTGCAGAACTCCTTTTTGTGTTTCTTGAAGCACTGGTTTCTTGTTGGCTTACTCTCTTATTTTCTGTTTATCTGTGAATATTTTGAACTCTCCATACTTTTTGAATGCCAGCTTTGCTGGATAGACAATTCTTGACTGGAAGTTTTTTCTTTTAGTACCTTGACTATGTCATGTCATACCACTGCCTTCTTGCCCCCATGGTTTCAGATAAGAAATCAACACTTAATCATGTCGATCTTCCCTTTATGTGAAGGTTCCCTTTTCTCTTGCTGCCTTCAGTATTTTCTCTTTGTGTTGAGCATTGGACATTTCGACAGGCATATGTCTTGGAGTAGGCCTGTTGGGATTTATACTGTTTGGGATGCGCTGTGTTCCTGGACATGTACATCCATCTCCTTCAATAGGGTTGGGAAGCTTTCAGCCATTATTTCCTACAATACTACTTCTATTCCCTTTCCCTTCTTTTCTTCCTCTGGGATGCCTATAATGCATATGTTTGTGCATTTTGTGCTGTCGTTTAAATCCTTAAGTCACTGCTGGATTTTTTCTATCTTTTTATCTATTTTTTCTACTATCTTTTCGATTTCAGATGTACTGTCTTCCACATGACTAATTCTTCTGCTTGTTCAAATCTGCTGTTATGTGATTCCAGTGTCTTTTTGATTTCTTGGATTGTGCCATGCATTGCCATCATATCAGTTATCTTTTTATGTATGTTTATAATTTCTTCAGTATATTCTCCCAGTGTCTTCTGTATATCCTTATTCTTTTCCTTCACTTCATTAAATTGGTCCATGATATTTGTTTGGACACCTTTGATTAGTTGTTCAATGTTCTGCATCTCTTCCTAATTTTTATTTGTTCATTGTTCTTGTCCATGTCTTTTTGTTTCTTCACATGATTTGTAATTTTTTGATGCTCTCTGGTCACCTTTTTATCTTGATTGGTTTATTCAGTTGATTAGCTTCTCTCTCTACACTAGAGCTTTATTTAGCTGCTGATTTTGTGTGTATGTTAAATTTTCTCTTTGATCCTTTGTTCTTCTTGGGCTATTTCCTTGCTGTTTTCTATGTTCCCTTAAAGTAAAAAGTTTAGGGACAGAAAAAGCAAAAGAGGTAATAAAAAGGATAATAGTATTAAAATTTAGAAATGGGACCATATAAAACTTAGTAAAATGAATATTTAACTCATGTAAGCAGTGTAGAGTAATAGGAATAAGAAAGTGGAGTACTTACAATGAAATGCAAAACCGAATAGAGAAAAATGTATAGAATGATTTAAAATGCCAGAATGATGAGGAGAGAGATAAAGAGAAAAGAAAGGACAGAAAGAAAAAAAGTTAATAAAAAAGAAAACAAAATAGACAAAGTAGAACTAGAAACCAGAAAAGTTGAGGACTAATAAATAAAGGTGGAATGTAAGAACCACAACAGAAAGCAGAAGATAGAAAGATGAAGGAAGGAAAAGAGATGGCATTGGTAGACAAAATCAGTATACACAGAAAATGGTAAATCAAGGAAGAAGAAGCACAGCAAAGAAGAAACAAGCTAGTAGCACCTAATTTTTTTTTTAAATGGGATGGAAAGGGAAAGAAAAACAAGAAACAATAACAGAAAAAAAAAAAAAAAACACACAAGCAAGCAGTCAAATAAACCTAAGGAAGAACAGCATTCCTTTTTGGGCCTTTGTGGAGCTTCTCAAGCTGCTGATGTTCATCAATCAATTACCGTGCAGCCTTCTCTCTGCAGTTTTTGAGGCAGTTAAAAAAATTAAAACTAAGTTAAAAAAATTTTTTTTAAATAACCTTTTTTTAAAAAAATAAATAAATAAGGGATCCAAAGGAAGCTAGTATAAATATAATGTCTATGTTTTCCCTGTCCTAAAATATCAGCTGGATGTTAAATATCCCTGTGGATCACTACTTTTAGAGAAGTTTGGAATAGAACTAGGGACCTCATATATTCAAGGCAGAAACTCCTCTACTGAGCTACGCTTTCTAATTGGGTCAATTAACTCTTCAGAAAGCTATTTAGTCACTTTTCCTTGGGCAAGTTTGACTCTTCCTAGGGCAGCAGGATTCAACAGTCTGTGTAAACAGATCCCCCCTCCCCTCTCCTGGTCAGGTTGGGTTCCCTTTTGAAATTCAAATGGGCCCCTGATGATGAGGTCACCCCACAGAAATTATCTCAACCCTCTTCTAGACCACCCCCTCCTCCCAGAGTACCCTAAATAGGTTCTTGGAAACTTATTAAGCGCTTCCCACTGTCTGTCTCCTTTAGGGGAGTTGAAATTTTGATAGTTTTCAGTGCAGAACTATTAAATTGACTGATTCTGCCCCCTCTCAGGCTAAGTTTCTGTATCCCAGGGCAGTTAGATTAATCAGGCTTCCTCAGTAGATTAGCCTCTCCCCTCTGACTGGTGCCACCTCGAGCCAGCTGGTGTGCTCCCCAAAGCTCAAAGGGGGTCCAGGCAACCAAACCCACAGAAAGGAAACCCCTCTCCACCCTTTGCCAGAACTCTCTCTCTCTTAGAGAATGCTACCTCTTGCTGAGTGGCCAGTGGGAGCCGGGGCTCACCCTGGCCCTTTGCCCTGAGGGTGGGGCTTAGCCTTCCATGATTTCCTGGCAAGGAGCTAAAAACTCATGGTTTTATCTTGAACAATCTATCTCCCTGTCCAGTTCCCTCCATATTGATGCCCCAAAGGGTCCCACTCTGTGCGCTCCCAGAACAGCTCACTTGGGCAGGATCTTATCCCCACTCAGCGGTCTTTTGTGAGAGGGATGGTGTGTGCCCACTTAAACTGACGTCATCTTGCCTAGCCTCCTCTCCCTCAGTTTTGAAGGATAATTTTTCTGGATATAGAATTCTTGGTGGCAGATTTTTTTCTTTCAGTAAATTAAACTTTTTTATATCAATGTCCTCTCACCTCCAAGGTTTCAAATGAGAAATCAGCACTTAATCTTAGTGAGTTACCTTTTTATGTGGTGGAAATCTTTTCTCTTTCTGCTTTCAAGATTCTCTTTTTATCTTTCATGTTTATCTATCTGAATAGAATGTGTCACTGAATGGGCCTACTGGGAATTATTTTTTTGGAATATGCTGGGCTTCCTGGACAAGTCCAACTATGTCCATAATAAGAGTTGAAAAATGTTTGGCCATTATTTCCTCAAACACTCCTTCTGCTCCTTTACTTCATTTTGTCCCTCTGATACACCCATAATGTGTATCTTTCTACATTTTGTCTTGTCATTCAATTCCCCGAGTCCCTTCTGAATTTTTTTCCATTTTTTGTCTGTTCTGCTATGTGATTTCATATGTCATATTTTCTGCTTGACTAATTTGTCCCTCTGCCTGTTTAAATCTGCAGATGTGTGATTCTAGTGTATCTTTAATTTCCTCCATTGTGCCTTTCATTACCATAAAATCTGTCATTTTTTGTTTATGTTTACAGTTTCTTCTGTATGTTCCCCCAGTGTTATTTTTAACTTTTACTAATTAAAAGACTATTTTAATGGCAGCAAAGACAAATGACGTCTCCTCCTCAAATGGATTTTAAACATTTTCAAACTTAAAAATAATAAGCCCTTTCTTACTAAACTATATAAATAATTAAATGCTTATATATAGTTAATTATAGTGCTTTCCACTGTATATTTAATAATGATAAAATGTTACAGATTTTATTTAAGGCAATCACATACTATTTATAGGTAGTTATCATAAGTTCACTTCTCCCAAGACCTATAAACTTTAGTTTTAAATCCATAAGTCTACCACAGTGACTTATACTTGTAAATGGTTTAAATTATGCATTTACATTAATTGGATGTTTCGATTTCATGTGTACTTTTACATTTTTGATGTGACATTTTTTCTACTGTTAACAAATTGTCTTCATCTTCCCACAGCATAAGATGATTGTCTTGAGCCTGAGCAACATAGCAGGTGTCTTCTATATTTTGGTTGGTGACTTGCACTTGGGAATGCTCTTGGCTTTAATAGAATTCTGTTACAAGTCCAGGGAGGAAGCAAAGAGAATGACGTTGGTAAAGTATGTGCAGACTTTTAACCCAACGTCTTTTTTTTATTAATAAATTTTTCAAAACAATATTTAGTTTACATAAATGTTACATAAAAAATATAGGGATTCCCATATGCCCCATCTCCCACAACTCACACACCCTCCCACCTAAACATCCTTCATTAGTGTGGCACATTACCAGCAATGGATAAACACATTCTGGGGCTTTGCCATTAATCATGGACCATAGTTCACATTGTAGACCACACTCTTTCCACACAGTTCTGCATGTTATATGATGATATAAATTGGCCTATATCTGTTGTTGCAGTGTCACTCAGGACAATTCCCAAGTCCTGAAAAAGCCCCTGTATTACAACTGCTTTTCCCTCTCCCTGCCCCCAGAGCATCCAGTTACCACTGGCTCCACATCAATGTTGTAATTTCTTCCATTGCTTGAATCACAATATGTCTATAATGGAATACCAGAAAATCCACTCTAGTCCATAGTTCTTCCCCCAATCCTGAAGAGTCTGGGATGGTGATGTTCACTCCACCTCCAGTTGAGAGGGGGCTTATATATCATGGATAAGATGGATGAGATTATCTTGCCTGCAGCTACAGACTCTCTCCATTCCCTGTGATGGCCGTTGTCCATCATCATCTTCCAGGTGTCCTGGGTGAGTCCACTGAGCTGTAGAGTAGGAGTTGCAGCTCCACTGAGATTCCGGGCCCAGCTGGCACAAGGACAGCCCAAGGACTCGAGTCTCTGGATGGATGTACACCTACAAACTCCAGCACCAAGTATAGGTTTGAATAAAAGGGACAGATGAACCCTATGCAGGGAAATCATATTTGAGTCCAACTCAGTCACTCTCAGGAGCACAAACTCCAAAGTAGGCACCACTGGCAAATTAACTCAACTTTTTTACAGAATACCCAGAATTTAGCAACCTATAGAGAAGGTTACAATGTATATGGAATCAAATATAATAAAATTTAAGGTTAGGAATTAAGGCATATTAGAGTGAGTGGGTGATTCATCCTGTAAACACAATGTTGTGACCTGTTTGTCCAATGGTGGTATTGCTTGCTTCCTGTTAGAGCTTTATATTTTGAAAACTTCAGTGAAAAATGGTTCAGTTTTGCAGATGTACTGTTCAAAACTCTATGTTGCCAATAGATATCTGTATTGCAAAGCCAGAAAGGCAAAAATAAATTTCCAAAATTGCTTTAAGAAATGACTTAAACAATAATATTCTAAAATTTGGGAGAAATTGGAGATTGGACTTGGATTTCCTTGCACATAGAAAAGTTAATCTTCTCTGTAACAATCCAATTTTAGGATAAATGTTTATGAAATTAGCACAAAACCTGTTCCAAATGATAAAAGGCTAGACATTTTGCCTATTTTTGATAAGGTCATATTGTTCTTTGAGGAACAATATAGGTAAAAATTCCAAAGAAGTGTCATATACTTAGTAAATGCTCAATGGATTATATCTTCTACTACAATTTGTTTTACTTTAGCATTATTCTATTTTTTTGGAAATTTTTTATTTGATAAGTTGTGAGTTAACAAAACCATCATGCATACAATACAGGATTCCCATACATCACCCTACCAACAACTTACGTTGTTGTGACACATTTGTTACTAATTAAGAAAAAACATCATCAAAATATTATTGCTTTCTATTGTCCATAGCTAACATTTGGTTTATTTTTACCACAAACCATCCTATTATTAGCATCATGTATTAGTATTGTATATTTGTTATAGTTCATGAATGAACATTCTCAAATATGTACAATTAGCCATAGTCCATCATTCACCATGGAGTTCACTGTGTTTTTATGGTTCCCCACCTTGTACAATCCATCCAAAGTGTACACTCAGTGGCTCTCAGTTTCATCACAGAATTGTGCTGTCATCAACTCAGTCCATTTCAGAACATTTTCATTACTCCAAAAGGCCTTAAAAGGGGAAGTGATTTCAGCATTCAGAGAGCAAATTCCCATCTGTACTTTGGACAGCCAGTGTATCTTGGGGAACTCATCAAGGACCTTCATCAGAGACCCTGGTTTGCAACCTGCCCTACAGAATATAGACTAGATCCCCATGGTTGCATGAGATAATTTTATAAAATCTCATACTATTTATAAATATATGTTTCCCTGGAGAACCTTAACTAATACAATATACAACTGCTGTAATAAGAGGAAATTGAAAAGAGTACCATGAGCAAAATGCTAGTCAACTGTGTGTATTCATATCTCTGCCTTTTCCACTATTTCTTTTTTCTGATGCTCCAAGATTTGTTCTTTAAAATTTCTTATATGTTTAAAGAACATCTTTTTTTTTTAATTTTCATTAAACTTTTTATTATGAAATAATTTCAAACGTACAGGTCAGTTGCAAAAACAAGACAAAACCCAAGCAGAGAACTCCAACATACTCCCCACCCATATACCCAGATCTACCAACTTAACATTTTACCATATGCACCATATCACTTATCTATGTATTTATCTATACATCCATCTATCATCTATTTTCTAAATATTTGAGAGTACATCTTTTAACCAATATTTAGGGGCCATGTTTTATTTGGCCATGATTCTATGATAAATACATCACCATGGGTTGGTTAAAAAAACAACCATTTATTGGCTCATGGATTGAGAGGCTAGAAGTCTAATATTAAGGCTTTGTTTTCTACCTAGAATCTGTATCATTCTGGTGCCAGCTTGCCACAGTCATTTGGCTTTCTTTGTTTACATCTCTGCTTTTTTCACATGGTGATCTCTAATCTCCTTGTATCTTCTCTTCCTGTTTCCTTTCACATCTTGCTTCTCCTGTGTGGTCTTCTAAGACTGACTATGTCTAAATTTCCTCTTTTTATAAAGTAATACAAATTAATGGCCACTCTGAATCTGTTGGGCTACAACATATCTAAAACCAATATCTTCACAAGCTCTTATTTAAAAATGAGTTAATACCCATAGGAATTTGGATTAAGATTATGAACCTGCCTTTGTTTGGTTGAGATAACTGAACCTATATCTGCTAGCAACACGTTTTTCAGTTTCCTTTTTCTGTCAATGTCTTTATTTCCCCTTCATTCCTGAAAGTGAATTTTACTGGATATAGAATTCACAATCGACATTTCTTTTCTTTCAGCACTTAAAAAATATTGTGTCACTTCATTCTAGCCTCCCTAGTTTCAGATGAGAAATTCACTATCATTCTCGGTGTTATTTCCCTATAGGTAAGGTGTGATTTCTCTCTGGGCTCTTTCAAGGTTTTTTCTTCGGGGGAGGGGATTTCTTTTTAGAAATTTAATTTTGATGGGTTTGGATGGATTTCTTTGGGTTTATTTTGTTTAGGACTCACTCAGCTTGAATCTGTAGGTTTGTGTCTTTCTCAAAATTTAGGGCATTTTAAGTTCTTAGTTCTTAAAATACTCTTTTAGCTTCATTCTCTATCTACTCTCCTTCTAAGGCTCCAAAGATACAAATGGTGTATACTTTATTATTGTCCTGCTGATCTCCAAGGTTTTTTTCTTTTAAGTCTATTTACTTCACATTTTACAGATTGTGTAAATTCTGTTGATCTTTCCTAAAGATCTGTCCTCTATGATCTCCACTATACTATTATTATGTCTATGTAGCAATTTTTAAAAATTTCTCTCATTTTATTTTCTACAATTTCCATTTACTGCTTTTTATAACATATTTCTATGGTGAGATTTCTTGTTTTCATTAATTTCAGCATATTTTGCAATTCATTATTGAAACCAATTTATGGCAACTGCTTTAAAATCTTTTGTAGATAATTGCAAAATCAGTTGAATGCCTTTTCTCTTTCAAGTTGTGATTTTCTTGGTTGTTAATATTGCAGGTGATTTTTTTTTGTATCTGGGATATTTTCTTTATTATATTAGGTGACTCTAGGTCCTATCTATTTTTCATTTTAGCATTTATTCACTTTGTTTAACATGCTTGTACAAGCCTTTTTATTTGCCTTTTTTCCAATGAAAGTTCAGTTTTCAGAACCTTTGTTGTGTCATTTTGTCCTGCATTTTTTATCTAGTCATGACTGGTGCTTCCTGAGGGGTAAGGTTGGTTGACCCAGGCCAGGCTTCTGGGTGTATCCTAGTATAAGAAAGACCTCTCAAGCCCTTGGAGATAAAAAGGCTTCTGAACCAAGTCTCTTGTTGCTGGGTCACTCTTTCTTGTGTCCACGGGTGACCTCTGTATCATTCTGTTGGAAAGGAGGCTATCAGGCCTGAAGGGTCAAAGAAACTTCCTCAGTCCATCATTTGTCATGAAAGGATCCCCTTTACACTTCCATCTCTCTACCCAGTGCCTCTAGGTGGAAAAGGGGAGGCTTAGATCCAAGGAAGAAGGAAAGAAATTCCATTGGCTGCATATTATCAGCAGGGCTCCCAATTGCAGCTCTGTACCAATTGATCACCTTTGCCAGTGCCACCAGACTTGTCTGGTATTGATTAGCTTTCTGCTATATTTAAGGGAGAAAAGAGTCTAACTGAACTGCCAGCTGTTGTTCAGTTGTGGGTCAGGAGGTGCCAGGCATTGTTCATTTACTTCTGTTCATGTGATGATCACAATATGCCATGCCACTCTGTTATCTTTAGAGTCCTGGATACCTAACTAGTATGTATTCTTCTTTCTACCATTCATAGTTTTCCTTTAGTTACCTTGCATTTTTCCAGGAATTTTAGTTGTGCTTAAGCGAAAGGTTCAAGGAGACATGAGTCTATACCATCTTGTACATAATGGAAGTTTTTACTCTCTAAGATTTATGAAAGTATTTGTCAAAGAAGGAGAATAGAATATATTTTATTTATTAGTTCTTAGTTTGTTTGATAACTTTAAAATATTTAAAGATACAGTATATGAACATTCATTTTTAGTAAAGCCCTAGGCCTTGCAAATGTCAGGAATGGGACTACATATGGGAAAGTCTTAAACAACTTTAGGATTGAATCTAGAATCTAGATAATAGGCCAAGGAAATTCTATCTACATACATAAAACAAGTTTTATTTAATAATTTCCCAAAGATTCAATTGGCAGCTGGCTCTTAAAATCCAGTATTGAAGGGAGTCTTACTGATGAAAAGGGGCACTACATTGGTCTATGTTTTCTCCTTTGTAAGATAGGTGAAATAATAGTACATTATCACAGAGTTAATATAATTACACATGAGATAATCCATATAAACCAGTTGCTTAGCCAATGACTGGCATGTAGCCAGTGCTGGAAAAGTGTTATCTATTATTACTGATTCAAGTATTTCCTCAACAGTAAGTATTAGTACTAGCTATTAAAATTAAAAGAATGGATTTTAAACAATTTATTGAATTATCTCTTTTCATTTAGCATCTCTCTGTAACCAGAGAAAGTCTTTGGGTTGCACACTGTAATTAGATTCAATGTAGCACAAGTTAAGGAAGAAGGAAGGAAAGGAAGACATTGGCATTTATATGCAATCAATATCACAAAAGAGTGTGATGTCAGTAAGATGGTGGAGTAAGGAGTTCCAAGTTAACACCACCGACACAGAATCATCAGAAAACCAGCAGGAACTGTCACAACCAAATTTCCCATATCTCTGGAAGACAATCAAAGGTAAACAGCAACCAAGAAAACACTGAATAAGAAAAAATGGTATGAAAACTGCATAGCACTTTCACTTACCCTGACCTCACTCCATCCATTCCCTGGCATGGCACAACAGTCTATGAGACTGATGGCAGCCTGTGTTCCTAATGTAGCAATCTGCTTTAATCAAAGATATTACATCAGTTCATCTAAATAAGTACAAAAGTCTAAAGGAAATCAGAAAAATGATACATGAACAAAAGGGGTATTAGAAATTTAAGAAAACAAAGAAACAGAAATTCTGGAGAAGAAAAATATAATAACTGAAATAAAGATTCTCTAGAGAGATTCAACAGGAGATTTAAACAGCAGAAAAAGAATAAGATCGAATTATGGGAGTATGATAGAGTAAAAAGTTCCAGGAATTCATCCCCTCATCAAAACATCTATTGAAATGGCAGGAACTGTCTGAATCAACTACTTTGAAATTCTAGAGTCTGGTGTAACACTTTGTAGCATCCAGGGGAAAGTGAAGAAAAGAGGTTAGTAAATTGTGATAAATACTGGTGAGTTTTACCTTCCCTGCAGCAGCTACCACTCCCCTTACCCCAAACTTATGACAGGCATCAGTGGGGACTGGAGATTGGGCTCCTGGGGCAGCTTGATAAAGTCCTAGTGTGCTAATCTCCAGGTGTGTGTGGTCTGATTGCACATCTCTACTTTTGATCAGCTGTTTCAGATTACTGAGCGTCAGCTCTGAGGAGAGCCATTCTTCAAACCTCCCTCTGAGAAATGCAGCAGAAGACTCTTAAAGAGAGTAACCTTCTTCAAAACCACAGAAAACAGTTAAAAGGATGCATTAACCAGGAAATTGCTGCACAAGGATCTGTGCTCCTGAGAGTGACAGAATTAGACTCAAATAAGTCCTCCCTGCACATGGTTCACCAGTCCCTTCTTTCAAACCTATATGTGATGCTGGAGTTTTTAGGTATACTTCCAGAGACGGGAGCCTCTGGCCTACCTATGTCCCAGGTGTGCATGAAATCTCGGTGGAGCTGCAACTCCTACCCTACAGCTCAATGGACTCCTCCAAGTCACCTGGTGAGGAGACAACGATGGGCAACGGCCATCCCAGGGAATGGAGAGGGCCTGCATCTGCAGGCAGGATCATCCCACCCACCATATCCATGGGATATAAGCCCTCTCTCACTCGGAGTTGGAGTGGACATCACCATCCCAGTCCCCTCAGGATTGGGGGAAGAACTATGGACTAGAGTGGACTTGATGGTATTCTCTTGTTCACATATGGTGATTCTAGCAATGCAAGAAATTATAACAATGAGGTTGGAGCCAGTGTCCACTTGACACTTTTGGGGTAAGGGAAGGAATGAGCAGTTGAAATTCAGGGGCTTCTTTGGGAGTTGGAGGTTGTCCTGAGTACTGTTGTGGCAACGGATGTAGGCCATTTTAAATCAGCACACACCACTCAGAACTGAGTGGGAGAGAGTGTGGTCTACAGTGTGAACTGTGGTCTATGGTTGGTGGCAAGGCTCCAGGATGTGTAAGTTCATTGAGGGTGGTGGGCCACACTTGTGGGAGATGTTTGTGTGGAATGTGGTGGGAGGTGTGGGAGGTGGGCAACATGGGAATCCCAGTGGGTTCTGTGTAATATTTTGGGTAATCTAAGCACCTCTTAAAATATATGTATATATATATATATATATAAATAACATTTTTGTAAGCAAATACACATATATGTATATATATTTATATATCATTTTGCAAATGTTTGTATGTATTGTGAGAATTTTGATTTTTACCCACAATAAAAATAAATTAAAAAAAAAAAGCCATAGAAGAAACTCCTGGTGCCCTTTCTGGACCCTCTCCACTTCCTCCACAATGCAGGGTGAAACTAACTTAAACTCATGTTTTGGGTCCCCAGCCATGTTTCTAAAGACATCAAGATGGTCCCTGTGCACATACTGGGGTGCATGTATGTCAGTGCCTATCAATCAGGTGGAAGTCTGAGAAACTGAGCTTGGGAGCATGTATCAGACTTGCCCTCCTGTGGATTGTCCTGAGGGCAAAGAAGCAGTTTGTAGATAGATGGAACAATGAAAGAAACAATTAAGTTGAAACAACCTGTAACAAAGGACTATCTGCATTAAGTTTGAGAGCATCCAGGATGGGGAGGAGGGTTATTTCAAAGGGAGTAGTGGCACCATTCACTTGAATTCCTGTAAACTGTACATGGGGAATTCCTAGGGTCTCCAACAAGCATAAGCCCAGGACAAGACATAGTTTCCATGGCCACAGTTTCATATAAGTGAGAAAGGACCATGCACTTCCCATTTGCTTTAGATTGATCTTCTTGATAGGAGGGGTAAGCTCCGAAGGAGACAACCAGCCAAAGCAGAGTCAACTTGCAAATACAGTAAAAGGTGCCTTTTTCTGGGTTTGCTTTGATTAGGTAGTACCATTCAAGAAAATTCCTGTGATATTAGTAGCCGGGTAAAAACCTAAGGATCAGGGATATCAAGGATTAAATCCAAAAGGTAACACCCAAAGATATTTAAAAATGTGCCGTGAGCAATAAAAAGTTTACAAGACAAACAAAGATACAGGAAATGATGACTTATCCGAAGGAAAAAGATAAAAGTTGAGACAGCATCAATGTAGAGGACTAAATTTTGGACTTACCAGAGATTTAAAAAAAAAATTATCCTCAATATGCTCATGGAGGTAAAGGAAAATATGAAGAAAAAACTAAATGAAATGAAGAAAACAGTGAATGAATCATATGGGAATCTGTAAAGAGAAATAATGAAATTGAGGAACACAATAACTGAAATGAGTTTCCCTAGATTGTTACAACAGCATATTATGCACAAATGATTTTTGACAAGGCCTCACAAGTCCACTCAATTGGGGCAGAATATCTCTTCAACAAATGGTGCTGTGAATATTGTATGTACATATGCAAAAGAATGAAGTTAGACCCCTACCTCACACCATTTACAAAATCAACTCAAAATGGATCAGACATATATATATATGAACCAAAACTATAAAACTTCTAGAAGAAAACACAGGCATCTTGATTAACTTTGTTAGACAATGATTTCTCAGACTTTATACCCAAAGCGCAAGCAAAAAAACAAAAGTAGATAAATGGTACGGCATTGTAATTTAAAACTTTTGTGCATCAAAAGACATTATCATGGAAGTAAAAAGACTCAATGGGTGAAAATGTTTGGAAACCACATGTCTGATAAGGGTTATATTTCCAAAACATAAAGAAACCCTAGAGCTCAGCAATAAAAATAAAACAACCCAACTAAAAACGGGCAAAGGACTTGAATTGGATATTTCTCCAAAAAAAAAATACCAATGGTCCCAAAACACATAAAAGGATGCTCAATATCCTTATCCATAAAGGAAATGTAAATGAAAACCAAAATGAGTCACCATTTCACACACAAACTGGAATGTCTATTATTAAGAAATCTCATATTACAAGTATTAAAGGAGATGTGGAGAAATAGGAACACTCATTCATTTTTGGTAGGAATGTAAGTGTAGCCACTGTGGAAGATGCTTTTGCAGTTCCTAAGATAATTAAGTGTAGAATTACATATGACCCAGCAATTCAACTCCTAAGTATATATTTCAAAAATTTAGAGCAGGGACTCAGATATTTGCACACTAATGTATATAGTGTCATTATTCACACTTGCCAAATGAGGAAAGTAACCCAAGTGACCATCAAATGATGAATGCATAAATAAAATGTGGTATATAAATACAATGGAATATTATTTAGGAGTGAGAAAAAATGAGGTTGTGATGTATGTGAAAACATAGATGTTCCTTTAAGGCATCATGTTGAATGAAAGAAGCAAGACACAATAAGACAAATATTGTATCATCTCACTGATGTGAAATAATTATAACATATTTATTGTGTCAGCAACTAGAATATAGGGCCAGGGGGATGCTTGGAGTTCTCACACTTCCCAATTTCAATATTTAACACAAATCCACTGTGATCAAAACAATGTGGTTCAGGCACATAGGTAGACATATAGAACATTGTAATATAATTGAGGGAACAGAAATAAATCCACACATTAGCCAACTTATTTTCAACAAGGGTGCCATATATAATAAATGGGGAAATAATAATTTCTTCAATGAATAGTATTGGGGAAACAGAATATTGACATGCAAAAGAAGGAAGTTTGACTCCCTAGATCACACCATATATGAAATTTTACTTAAAATGGATCAAGGATCTAAGCATAAGAGATAAAACCATAAAAATTCTAGAAGAAAACATAAGGGGGGACTTTTATAACCTTAGGTATGGTAATGAATTCTTAGATATGACAACCAAAGAACTAGCAATACAATAAAATTAGATAAATAAAACTTCATCAAATTTAAAATATTCATGCATCAAAGGATGTTATCAGAAAAGTGAAAAAATATACTATAGAATGAGAGAAAATAGTTGAAAATTATATTCTGATAAGGGTTTACTATCCAGAATATACAATGTACTGAGACAACTCAACAACAAAAGCTTAGCAATAACTTAAAACATGGGCTAAGGAATTGAATAGATATAACTCCAAAGAAGGTATACATATGGTTAATAAGCACATGAAAATGTACTCAGCATCATTATTTATCAGTAAAACACTAATCAAAACCATAATATGATACCACTTCAAACCTACTAGGATCGTTATTATTTTTTAAATGAGAAATACTAGTGTAGGCAAGGATGCAAAGAAATTGGAACCCTTGTACACTGTTGGCACAATTTCAAAATAGTGCAGCCACTGTGGAAAGCAATTTGGCATTTCCTCAAAAAGTTAATTCTATCATTAGCATGTGATTCAGCAATTTCACTTCTAGGTATATCCCTAAAAGAATTTAATGCAAAGATTCAAACTGATATTTGTACACCAATGTTCACAATAGCCAAAAATTTGAAACAATATAAATATCCATCAACAGATGCCTGGATATACAAATGTGTGATATCCATTCAATGGAATAGTATTTATCAATGAAAAGGAATGAAGTTCTGATACATGTTACAACATGGAGCAACCTTGAAGACATCATGCTGAGTGAAATAAGACAAATATATATTGTATGATCTCACTTATATAAAAAACTAGAATATTCAAACTAATAGAGACAGAAAGAAGATTAGAGTTTTCCATGGTTTGGTAGGGTGGCAAATGGGGAGTTGATGCTTACTTGGTACAAAATTGTTGTTTGGGGGTCAGGAAAATGTCTTAGCAATGGATGGTGGTGATGGTAGTGCAGCATTGTGAATGTAAATAATACCACTGAAATGTACATTTCAAAGTAGTTAAAATTGGAAATTTTGTGGTTTATATATATTACCACTACATCTATATGTGTTATGTGTATGTGTGTGTGTTTGTGTGTATATATATACACACACACAAATATATATACACAATTCTTGCACCTCAGCTAGGTGAATATCAAACTGCTGTATGATCCAGCAATCCCTTCACTCAATATATATTCAGAAGAATTGAAAACAAGGACACAAACTGACATTTGCACACCAATATTCATAGCAGCATTATTCACAATTGCCAAAAGATAGAAACAGCCTGTGTCCATCAACTGATGTATGGATAAACAAAGTGTGGTATATACATATGATGGAATATTATGCTGCTGTAGGAAGGAATGAAATTGGGACACATATGAACTTTGAGGACATTGTGATGAGTGAAATAAGCCAGACACTAAAGGACAAATAGTGTATGGTCTCACTAATATGAAATAAATACAAAGAATAAGCACAAGGAGTTAAACCCTAGTGTATAGGTTACTAAAAGATAGGATGAGTGTTGATAATGTGTACTGATGCTTGACATATGTAGAATTTTTAATTAGCTTGATTGTAAACATGTGCAAATGCATAAAGTTGATAGTAATGCATTATATTGAGTATCACTACCACTGCTGATTTATAAATGTGATTGTGGCTGAAAGGGGCAGTATGTGGATGTAAATGTCAATTGAAAGGGAATGTGAGAATAAACTAGAAGCTATATAACTTAGTTCTTTCGGTGGTGGCTAAAGATTGTGGTTAATAGTATAAATATAAGCATGTTCTTCTTTTATAAAATGTTAAAGATATGGTGATAACCGGGAAAATTACAACTAATGTAACTTATGGATTATAGTAATAGTAATATTGTAATATTTTTGCAGCAATGACAAAGTAGATATTACATCAATTTTATGGGGAAGCAGTAGTGGGTATAAGGGCATACGGGATTTTTCCTTTTGGAATAGTGAAAATGTTCTGAAATTGACTGAAGTAATGAAGCACAACTCTGTGATGAAAATGAGAGCCATTGAGTGTACACTTTAATAGATTATAGAAAGCATGGGACTGTATAACACTGTGACTCCAGTGGTGGAAGATGGACTGTGGATAACAGAGCAAATAATGAGAACATTTTCTCATGAAATATAAGAAATACTAATACAGATTCTTAATAATCAGGTGGGTTGGGGAAAAATATACAAAGTGTAAGATATGGGCTATAGTTAGTAGTAATATTTTGACAATGTTCTTTCATAATTTGCAAAAAATATTTCATGATAATGCAAGGTGTTTGTTGCAGGTGATGTATGAGAGCTCTGTATGATGATATGCAGGTTTGTTTTGTAAGTTCACAACTTTTATTATGCACTTATTGTTTATGTATGTTCATGTATGAATGATACTCTTCAATAATTTTTTAAATGAAAAAATGTTTTTTGACTAACTGAATGGAAGGTTACATCAAAATATTACAGTAAAGTTCCATGCTAGGAACAATCTTGTTAGAATGAAATAATATTTTTTCTATTATGATAAGTGGTTCACCTGATTTCAAAAAGTCACTGGAAATAATATCCTTATTTTTGACATTCATCAAAGTAAATACCATTCGAGATTGAACAAACTTTCTACTGCCTGTGCTATGGTTTTAAAATGAGTGGTGTTTCATGTGTTCCATAAAATGAAAAAAAAAATACTTTATAAGCCATATCACAAATATTAATACCTAAATAAAAGCTTTCTTCATAAGTTGTTTCAAAAGTCTGATCAAAGCACAAATCAAGTTTTATTATTTTCAAAATGGTCAAATGCTCAAAAATCCACTTGGCTTTTTGTTAGTTATTTTGGCTTTGTTTTGTTTTTTCAAGAGAAAATGATCCTAGCTACTCTGCTACTATAAGATATTGCTGATATATCCTGTTAAACGTTCAGAACAATTTTGGGGGGAAGTAACTGTTCCAGTGTAATAAATAAAGGAAACAATAAGGGACATTTTTAGACCTTATTAAAAGATAGAACCATTGTGGGATAATGAAAATACCTCAGCAGTATCAAGGTAAGTACATAAAACAAAGCATAGCACTATTTTCAATTTGTCAAGGCTGCAACTGCTTGGGAGACAGTAATCTGGAAGGGGATTTGCCAATCAAGATATAATAAGGTTGGTTGCATACACACAGGATGTAATGATGCATCCCAGGACAACTCTCTTCATGGTAAACAAGGAAGAGGCTGTTCCTATTTCTTTAATGGGTGAAATCCTGAAGGGAGTGGTGTATACAGTATGATCACTATGAGGACCAGAGACCAACTGCATGCAGGTTTGAGTCTTATACTACAATGCCAATGGGACCATTGAATATTAGAACACATTCATAGTTTATATAGCTGTGTCTGCCTATCCACACTAAAAAGCTCTTCAAAGTTTAATCAATGTATTTCAACTGCATTAGTCATGGGATTCAAATCCCCTTCCAGATTACTCTTTAATTCTTATAAGAGACAAAATACAATTGAACAAGAAAAAGACACATTTCCTGATTATGGACACTAAAAAAATGAAGAGTTAATGTGGACCAAAAACAATATAAAGAAGATAAACAGACTGATATGGCAGCAAAGAATTTTTATGATATTGAAGCTAAGTTGGCATCATTTCAAATTAGTATGCTATGGACGTAGGTTGTGTAATACAAACCCCAAGTTAATGCAAAAAAAATATTTTTAAAATATACAGAAAAAGAAATTAGAACGGGATCAGACAGATTTATCACAAAAGATCAAATATACAGAAAAAGAGTCTGCAATGAAGGAAGAGAAAATAGATATGATATATATAAACCAAAGGAGAATATTGTTGAAGAGGCACTGCCTTTACAGTAATAACCCTGAATGTTAATGGATAAAAGCCAACAATCAAAAGATTCAGATTGGAAGAATGGATTAAAAACAATAAATCAACTATATGTTGCTTACAATAGTCTCCTCTTAGACCCAATGACACAAATACATTGAAAGTGAAAGGCTGGAAAAAGTTATTCCACCCAAACAGTATACAAAAAAGATCTGGTGTAGTAATACTAATATCACACAAAATAGATTATAAATTCAAAACTGTAATGAGACAAAAAAGGATATTTTATATTAATAAAAGGGCTAATAACCAAGAAATAACAATCATAAATATTTATGCATCTAACCAGGGTTCCCAAAATATATGAGGCAAACACTAGCAAAACTGAAGGAAGAAATAGGTTTCTCTACAATATTAGTTGGAGACTTTAATAGATCACTATCATCAATGGATAGAACATCTAGATAAAGTATCAATGAAGAAAGAGAGAACATGAATAATATGACAAATGAGCTAGACCTAACAGACATATCCAGATCATTCCACTCTAAAAGAGCAGGATATACATACTTTGCAAGTGCTCATGGATCATTCTCCAGGAAAGACTACATGCAGTGTGAAAAAAAAGAGATCTCAATAAATTTAAAAAGATGGCAATTACACAAAGCACTTTATCAGATCATAATAGAATGTATCTGGAAAATTCAAATTGATTTAAATATTCAATGATATCCCAATAAAAATTCCAACAGCCTTTTTGCAGAAATGGAAACGTCAATTATCAAATTTATTTCTAAGTGTAAGGGGCCCAAAATAAATAAAAATATCTTTAAAAAGAAGAGAGAAGTTGGAGGATTCTCACCTCCTGTCTTTAAAGCATATTACATAGAGTGTTAAAAGGAGCATGGTGATCATGAACAAGAAGAGGATGCCCACTCTCACCATTATTATTCAATATTATGCTTGCAGTTCTAGCTAGAGCAATTAAGCTAGATAAAGAAATAAAAGACACCCAAATAGGAAAGGGAGAAGTAAAACTTTCACTATTCGCTGATGATATGATCCTATATTTAGAAAATCCTGAATAATACACAACAAAGCTATTAGAATTGATAGATAAGTTCAGCAAAGTGGCAGGATACAAGATTAATATGTAAAAATCAGTAGTGTTTTTATAAACTGCTGATGAGCAATCTGAGGTGGAAGTCAGAGAACTAATTCCATTTATAACATGGACTAAAATTTAACTAAAATGAATAAAGTTAACTAAAGATGTAAAAGACTTGTACATAGAAAATTTCTCAACATTATTAAAGGAAATCAAAGAAGACCTAAATAAATGGAAGAATATTTCATGTTCATGGATTGGAAGACTAAACATCATTAAGATGTCTGTCCTAACCAAATTGATTTACAAATTTAATGCAATCACAATAAAAATTACAACATTTTTTTCCTGAATTAGAAAAGCTAATGATGAAATTTGGAAAGGCAAGGGTCCCCAAATACCCAAAAAAACATATTGAAAAAGAAAAAATGGAATTGTAGGAAACACATCACCTGACTTTGAAGCATACTACAAAGCAACAGTGGTCAAAACTGCTTTGTATTAAATATCTTTTTTAAAATAAAAAAATATATATTAAAAACATATTGCGTTGTATTAAGGAAGCAGATGTGGCTCAGGAGACTGAGCTCCTACCTACCACATGGGAGATCTGGGTTCGGTTCCTCATGCCTCCTGGAAAAGACATGCAAGACAGCAAGCTGGCGTGACAGGCTGAGACGATGGACTGGTGCGGCAAGCTGATGCAGAAAGATGAAGCAATGAGATGATGCAACCAAGAGACAGAAAGAGGAAAACACAATGAGAAATGCGCAGGGCAGGGAGAAGAGGTGGCTTGGGCAATTAGGCATCTCCCTCTCACATGGGAGGTCCTGGATTTGATTCCCGGTGCCTTCCAAAAAAAGACCAGCACACAACAAAAACAGATGCAGTGAATGCAAACAATGAGGAGGTAGGGAGAAATAAATAAATAAAATAAATCTTAAAAAACTGCATGGTATTGGCACAATGATAGATATACTGATCAATGGACTGAATCGAGAGTTCTGATATTAATCCTGGCATATATGATCATCTGATATTCGATTAGGTCTTCAAGCCCACTCAATTGGGACAGAATGGCCTCTTCAAAAAATGGTGCTTGTAAAACTGGATATCCAAATGTAAAAGAATGAGAGAGGATCACCATCTCACATCATATACAAAAATTAGCACAAGATGGATGAAAGATCTGAATATAAGCACCAAGAAGATAAATCTCCTAGAAGATAATGTAGGGAAGCATCTCCAACATCTTGTAGTAAGAAATAGTTTCATAAACTTTACACCCAAAGCATGAGCAATGAAAGACAAAATAGATAAATGGGACCTCCTCAAAATTAAAAAAAATTGCCCTTCAAAGGAGTTTGTCAGGAAAATGACAAGGGATAAAATATTATTTGATAAGGGCCTAATATCCAGCATGTATAAAGAAATTGTACATCTCAAAAACAAAAAGACAAACAACACATTTAAAAAATTGGCAACAGAGTTGAATAGACACTTTTCCAAAGAAGAAATAAAAATAGCTAAAAAGCACACAAAAAGATACTCAACATGGCTAGCTCTTATGGAAAAGCAAATCAAAACTACAATTAGATATCATCTTACACCTTTCAGACTGGCAGCTCTTTAAAATAGAGAACTACACGTGTTGGAAAGGATGTGGAGGAAAGGGAACACTTTTCCACTGCTGGTGAGAATGTAGAATGTTCCAGCCATTTTGGAGGATGATTTGGCAGTTCCTCAAAAAACTAACAATAGAACTTCTCTATGATCTAGCAACCCCACTGCTGGGTATATACACAGAAAAATTGAAAGCAGGGACACAAACAGATATATGTACACCAATGTTCATAGCTGCATTATTCACTATTGCCAAAAGTTGGAAACCAACCAAATGCCCTTCAACAGATGAATGGATAAACAAATTGTGGTATATACATACAATGGAATATTACTAGGCTGTAAGGAGTGCAGTATTAACACATGGGATGACATGGATGAATCTTGAAGACTTTATGCTGAGTGAAGTATACCAGTCACTAAAGGACAAATATTACATAACTTCACTCATATAACTTAAGCAAATTGAGCAGATTTACAAAGCTAGAGTCTGGAAGATAGGTTATCAGGGCAGGAAGTGAGTAAAGTGTGGTCATCCGAAGCTCAATATGGGCAAAAACTGACATAAGGTGAAATGGGGTGGTTGAGCAGAGGATGGGGGTGATGTTGGTCCAGGGATGTGAGGGAAATCGATGGTGCTGGAATGTGGGGGGGAGAGGTTAAGGGGGTTGGTTTGGCCTATCCATGGAACTGGGGAGAGGTCTAGAAGAAGGAACAGGTGAAGTCTGGGGATTTGTAGTTATGTGGTTAAAGCTACAATGATGGGCTTGGGGGTGGGATAGAGCACACCTGGGGTATGCTTCTATGGAATATGAAAATGTTCATCTTGTCATAGTCTCAGTGGGTGGAGATCCACACAACAACAAAGAAAATATTAAACTCCTATCCCGGGGAGTACTGCTATGCTTTACAGAGGCAAGAATCTCTTGAGAACATAGGCAGTGCCTGAAAAACAAAGCAGACTGATATGTCAAGTCCTCAATATTAATACATGCAACTATGAACCTCATTCTTAAAAAATTGAAACTTAGTGGTTACCATAGGTTCCGAGGGGAAGGGGAGGTAAGAATAGAATAGAGGGAGCATAGGGCATTTTTAGGGAATTGTAATTGTTCTACATGATCTGGCATTGATGGATATAGGCCATTATAACTTTTGTCAAAACATATAAAAGTGTACGGTGCAAAATGTCATCAATAATGTAAACTACCATGGTTAGTAGCAATGCTTCAATATTTATTCATCAATTGTAACAAATGTACCATACTCATGTAAAATGTTATCAATAGGGGAAAATGTGAGAAGGTGAGAAGTTGGGGTATAGGGTAATCCCCTATATTTTCTATGTGAATTTTCTGTAACCTAATGCTTCATTAAAAAAAAAAAAGACACTGGAGGAAAATGCAGAAGAAAATGTCACTATATAAAATATAACATAACTTATGGTGATGTAATACACAATGAATTTTTTTGGAATTTATTTGTTTTTTTATTATGTTTTGCTTTGTTTTGGGGGAGGTTCTTGATTTCAGAAGGGTCACAACTGTGGCAGGAGAAAATCACTGCTACAGGGTGTTGGTGATGGGTGATGTGTGGGGAGGAGTGCACAGCTTTATGGATTATGAATATGTTGAAGTGGTCATGGGGTGTTTTCTCACTGGTTGGAGACCCACCTGCTACATTCTCCAATAGAGCAGCAAGAATCCTTCAAGTATGTGGGCAATGCCTACTGAAGAAGGACAGACCAATATGCCAGGCCCTTTTTATTGATGCTTGAACTTATGAACCTCATTCCTGTGAAACTGAAACATAGCTTAGTATTATATACTGCCTAAGAGTTACCTCCTGAAAGCCTCCTTGTTACTCAAATGTGGCTTCTATCTAAGACAAACTCAGAATATAAACTCACTACCTATTCCAGGGGGGGACATGACTCCCAGGGATGAGTCCCCTGGCACCAAGGGATTATTACCCAGCACCAACTACTGATACATTTGGAGAAAGACCTTGACCAAAGGGGGGAAATATTAAATACAAATGATTTTTTATGGCTAAGATATTTCAAAGTAAGTCTGGGGTTCAATTCATAGTTTATGCTTATGTATGTCTCAGGAGGATCTCATTGAATGCCACAGTAAACTATGCCACATCAGGGGTGCTCCTGCAAGCTGTAGAGACATCTAGACACTATCGATATGGCAGGTAATCTCAGGAATTTGGCAACCTGTCAGGGGTCCTTAATTTGGAATATATTCTTTCCAATGTAACAGTTAGACTCATTCATAATTTCCCTACACATGGCTCTTCTGCCACTTTTATTGAACCTATAATTAGCACTATATGCATTAAATATATGTACCAGAGACTTAAATCTTCTGGTTGTTCATATGCCATTAATGATATTTAGTCTTCCAGTCCATGAACATGAAATGCCCTTTCTTTTGTTTTGTTCTTCTTTGGTTTCTTTTAGCAATGCTTTGTAGTTTTCTGAATGCAGGTCCTTTATGTCCTTGTTTAAGCTTATTCCTAAATATTTGGTCATTTTTGTGTCTAATATAAATGGAAGTTTTTCCTCACCTCCTCCTCAGATTGCTTATCTGTAGTATATGGAAACGCTGTTAATTTTTGCATATTAATCTTGAATCTTGCCAGTTTCCTGAACTTGTCTATTAGTTCTGGTAGCTTTTCTGTGGATTTTTCAGGATTTTCTAGATATAGGATAATATCATTAATAATGAATGATTTACTTCTTCCTTTCTTATTTGATTGCATTTCTTGATGCACTAATGGCTTGAATGATAGATTTATTTATTATTAATATGCAGAAAGGGAAATGAAACCATCAAATTCATAACTAATTTAACATAATTTTTTCATCACAAGTTCACTTTGATACAAATGACAATGTCTCATGGGTTCCCAGGTACATGGGAACCACCCTGCAGTGACAGGATTTATTCTACTGGGATTAACAGATGAACCAAAACTTGAAGTCATTCTCTCTGAGGTCATCCTATGCATCTACCTGGGGACCAAATCTGGCAATCTCAGCACAATCGTTCTTATTTTTAATTTTTTAATTTTTAAAAAAGATATTTAGATTACATAAATGGTACATAAAAAATATAGGGGATTCCCATATGCCCTGCTCCCCACAGTGCCCACATTTACCCACATAAACAACATCCTTTGTTAGTGTGGTACATTCATTGCAATTGATGAACAAATTTTGGAGCATTGCCACTAAGCATGGATTATAATTACATTGTAGTTTACACTCTCTCCCACACAATTCTGTAGGTTATGGCAAGATATATAATAGCCTATATCTGTCATTGCAATGTCATTCAGGACAATTCCCAAGTCCCAAAAATGCCCCTGTATTACACCTGTTTTCCCTTTCCCTGACCTCAGAACCTCCAGTGGCCACTGCCTCCACATCAATGATACAAGTTCTTCCGTTGCTAGAATAACAAGTCTTATTAGTAGAATGCCAGTAAGTCCACTCTAGTCCATAATTCACTCCTGAATCCTGAGGATTCTGGGATGGTGATGCCCACTCCACCTCTAATTGAAAGGTCTTTCAGTTCCATATGGCCAATGGGTGGATCTCTCTTGCTTGCAGTTGTAGACTCAGTTCCTTGGTATACTGGTTATCCATCATCACTACCTTTTTAGTTGTCCTGGATGAGTCCAATGAATTGGAGAATAGGTGTTGCAACTCTGCTGAGGCTCACAGCCTAACTGGCACATGGGCAACCCAAAGATTCAAGTCTCTTGGAGGTACACCTACCAATTACAGCACCAACTATAGGTTAACATAGACGGGACAGAAGAGCCATGTGGAGGGAAACCACAACTGAGTCTAATTTTGTCACACTGGAGAGCACAAATCCCAAAGTACGGCACACTGGCAAGTCACAAAACCCATGAGCTATCTGCCTTGACCATAGTGCCTGAGTGTCTCCAGAGCCCTCAGGAGCCCCACTATTTGGGGTAGTGTCTAATTTGGCAGTCAATGAGATCCTGCCAAGATGTGCATATGCATAACCTCTGAAATGACCTCCCAAGTCACTTTGAAGTCTCTTAGCCATATGAACTCATTTGTCTTTAACTTTTCCCGCTTTGGTCAAGGTCTTTTTCCAGTTGCATTTCTAGTTAGTGCTTAGTAGTAATCCTTCAGTGCCAGGGAAGCTCATCCCTGGGAGCCATGTCCCACACTGGGGGGAAATTACTGCATATATCTGCTGAGTTTGGCTTAGAGAGAGGCCACATTTGAGCAACAAGGAGGCTCTCAGGAGGTAATGCTTAAGTACCCTATAATAATAGGCTAAGTTTCAATTTCAAGAGTAAAGGTTCATAAGAACAGTCATCAATATCAAGGGCTCATTAATGGACCATCCTCCTTCACTAGCCATTGCTTCTGTCCTTGGCAGGTTCTTGCTGTTCCATTAGAGAATGTGGCAGAGCTCCCCAAGATGGTAATTCAATATTCTTTCAGTTATTGTGTGACTTTCCACCCACCGTGACAATGCTCCATGACATTTGAACATATTTATATGCCCTATATGTATGCCCAGGTGAATCTCCTCCCATGTACCACCCCATCACTGACACCCCAAACAAATGGTCCTACCCTTCCACAGTTGTAACCCTTCTGTGATCCAAAACTTCTTCCAAAATGAGGCCAATAAAATAACCAAATGCAATTAATAAGAAAATGAAATCATAATAGTTTTAAAAATAAGAAATAAATTACAAAAAAAAATTAAAAATTAAAAAAAAATTGGGGATAGTAAAAAATAATGAAAAAATATATTTTTTTGATATTTTGCCTTTCATCACTGTAATACCTGTTGTCCTGTATGTACAGTGACATTTTTTCCTTTTATTCCCCCAATATCTTACATTTTTCATTTTGTTTTCAAAGTTTTAGGTCACAGCAAAGTCACGTACAGAATATAGGGGATTCCCATACATCCAACATCTTCCCCTATTTCCCCACTCCCCTATTAATAACATTTTATATGTGGATGGTACATTTGTTAAAATTGATGTATAAATATTGAAGCATAGCTACCAACCATGGTCAATGGTTTACATTATGGTTTACATTTTGGACCATACAGTTTTTTAAATTTTGATGAAACTTATCACGGCCTGTATCCATCAAAGCAAGATCATGTAGAACACTTCCAACACCCTCAACAGATTGTGTTGATTTTAACTTTTGGCAATAATGAAAAATTCTACTATGAACATTGGTGTGCATATATCTGTTCATGTCCTTGCTTTCAAATCTTCTGGGTATATACTTAGCAGTGGAATTCCTGGATCATGTGGCACTTGTATAGTTAGTTTTCTGAGGAACCGCAATACTGCCCTCCACAATGGTTACACCATTCCACAATCCCACCAGCAGTGAATGAGGGTTCCCATTACTCCATATCCTCTCCAACACTTGCAGTCTTCAGTTTTTTTTTTTTAACAGCCACCAGACTAATTGGTGTAAGATGATCTCTCATTGTAGTTTTGATTTGCATTTCCCTAATAGCTAGTGATGTTGAACATATTATCATGTGCTTTTTAGCAATTTCTGTTTCTTTTTTTGGGATTTGTCTATTCAAATCACTTGCACATTTTTAAAATGGTTTTTTTGTCTTTTTATTTTCAAGGTGTAAGTTTCCTTTATATATGCAGGATGTTAGGCTCCTATCAGATATGTGGTTACCAAATATTTTCTCCCATTAAGTAGGCTGCTATTTAGGTTTCTTGATGAACTCCTTTGATGTGCAAAGGTTTTTAATTTTGAGGAGGTCTCATTTATCTACTTTTTTCTTTTGCTGTTCATGATTTAAGTGTAATGTTCATGAAACCATTTTCTATTACAAGATCCTGTAGATGCTTCCCTACAATATCTTCCAAGGTCTTCATGGTCTTGGCTTTTATATTTAGATCTTTGATCCATCTTGAGTTAATATTTGTACAAGGTGTGAGAAAGTGTTCCTCTCTCATTTGAATATGGACATCCAGTTCTCCAAGCACCATTTGCTGAAGAGGCGATTCAATCCCAGTTGAATGGGCTTGGTGGCCTTGTCGAATATTAGTTGACTGTATATGCAGGGATCTATATCAGAATTCTTAATTCAATTCCATTGGTCAGTATGTCTATCCTTGTGCCAATACCATGCATTTTTTACCATTGTAGCTTTGTAGTACATTTTAGAATCAGGTAGTGTGATTCCTCAGATTTCATTTTTCTTTTTCAATATGTTTATTACTATTTGGGGCCTCTTGCCCTTTCAGATAAATTTCATAATTTTTCCAATTCAGTAAAACATGCTGTGGTGATTTTTATTGGGATTGCACTAAATCTGTAGATTAATTTGTGTAGGATAGATATAATAATGATATATAGTCTCCTATCCAAAAACAGGGAATATTCTTCCATTTACTTAAGTCTTCTTTGTTTTCCTTTAACAGTGTTGTGTAGTTTTCTGCATATAAGTTATTTACATCTTTAGTTATATTTATTTCTAGGTATTTGATTCATTTAGTTGCTCATGTAAATGGGATTTTTTTTCTTGATTTCTTCCTCTGAATGCTCATTCTTGTTATACAGAAATGCTATTGATTTTTTCACATGAATTGTATAACCTGCGACTTTGCTGAATTTATTTATAAGCTCTAGAAGCTTTGTTGTAGATTTCTCAGGGCTTTTTATGTATAGGATCCTGTCATCTACAAATAGTGAAATTTTTAATTCTTCCTTTCCAATTTCAAGGCTTTTTATACCTTTTTCTTCTCTAAGTGCTCAAGCAAGTACTTCTAACACAATGTTAAATAGGAGTGATGAAAGTGGGCATCCTTGTCTTGTTCCTGATCTTAGAGGGAAAGACTTTAGGATTTTTCCATTTAATATGTTAGCTGCATGTTTTTCATATAAACCCTTTATCATGTTGAGTAAGTTTCCTTCTGTTCCTATATTTGGTAGTGCTTTCATCAGGAAAAGGTGTTGTATTTTATCGAATGATTTTTCTGCATCTATAGAGATGATCATTTGATTTTTTTCTTTTAATCTGTTTATGTGGTGTATTACATTGATTGATTTTCTTATGTTGAACCATCCTTGCACACCCAGAAAGAAACCCACTTAGTCATGGTGTATAATTCATTTGATGTATTGTTGAATGTGATTAGCAAGTATTTTTTGAGGATTTTAGCATCTAGGTTCATTAGAGAGATTGGTCTAAAGTTTTTCTTCCCTATGGTGACTTTGTTTGGATTTGGTATTAGGGTGATGTTCACATCATAGAATGAGTTAGGCAATGTTCCCTCTCCTTCTATTTTTTGGAAGAGTTTAAGTAGGATTGGTATTCGTTTCTTAGTAGAATTCACCTCTGTAGCCATCTGTCCTTTGGCTTTTCTTAGATGAGAAGTTTTTGATGAATAATTCTATCTTGTTACTTGTGATAGGACTTTTGAGTTCAGCAATTTATTCTATCATCAATGTAAGCTGCTTGTGTGTTTCTAGGAATTTGCCTATTTCCTCTAAATTATATATCTTGTTGGCATATAATTTTTCAAACTATCCTCTCATGATATTCTTTATTTCTGTGGGGTCAGTGGTGATATCTCCTTCCTCATTTCTTATTTTATGTATTTGCATCTCCTCTCTTTTTTTCTTTGTCAGTTTAGCTAAGGGTTTGTCAATTTTATTGATCTTGAAGAACCAGCTTTTGGTTTTGATTATTTTTTCTAGTGCTTTCTTATTTGCGATTACATTTAGTTCTGCTCTAATCTTTGTTATTTCCTTCTTTCTACTTATTTTGGGGCTAGAGGTGGTTCTTTTTATAATTCCTTCAGGTGTGCAGTTATGTCTTTAATTTTAGCTTTTTCTTCTTTTTAAATACAGGCCTTTATGTCTATTAATTTTCCTTTCAGTACAGCTTTTGCTGCATCTCATAGGTTTTGATATAGTGTGTTGTCATTTTCTTTCCTTTCAAGGTAGTTACTGATTTCTTTTACAATTTCTTCCTTGATTCACTCTTTGTCCAAGGGTGTGTTCTTTAACTTACATATTTTTGTGCCTAATCTGGTGTTCTGTCCCTTATTGATGTCCAGCTTCATTCCATTGTGGTCAAAGAAATTACTTTGTAAAATTTCAGTCTTTCTGAATTCATTGAGAGTTCTTCTGTGACCTAGCACATGGTCTTTCCTGGAGAATGATCCAGGTGCACTCAAGAATAATGTATATCCTGCTCTATTGGGGTGTAATGTTCTATATATGTCTATTAAGTCCAGATCCTCTAATGTATTATTCAATGTCTTTGTTCCTTTATTGATTCTCTGTTGAGATGTTTTGTCTAATGGTAATAATGGCTAATTAAAATCCAGCATTATAATTGTAGAGGCATCTATTTCTCCACTTAGTTTTTCCAATGTTTGCCTCATGTATTTTGAGGTGCCCTGGTTAGGAGCAAAAATGTTTATGATTGTTCTTCCTGCTTGGTAGATTATGCCTTTATTAATATATAATGTCTTTTTTGTCTCTTTCGATAGTTTTACGTTTAAAGTCTAATTTGTCTGATATTAGTAAAGAAAATCCCACCCTTTTTTTGTTATTGTTTGCTTGTAGAATTGTTTTCCATCCATTCACTTTCAGCCTTCTTGCATCCCGGGGTCTAAAGTTGGTATCTTGTAGAAAGCATATATGGGTTGTATTTCCTTATCCATTCTACCAATCTGTGTCTCTTGACTGTTGAGTTTAATCCATTAACATTCAATGTTATTACTGTCAAGGAATTACTTATCCATTCTACCAATCTGTGTCTCTTGACTGTTGAGTTTAATCCATTAACATTCAATGTAATTACTGTCAATGAATTACTTACATTAGCCATATTTTGTCTAGGTTTATGTATGCTATATGTTGTTTTTATTTCTCTTTTTATCTTTTTAGTTGTTCTTATCTTCTCCTCCGCCTCTCTTTCTCCTCTTTTTTTCCTTTCAACCTGTAGAACTCCCTTTATATTTCTTGAAGTGGGGTTTGTTATTGACATACTCTTAATTTCTGTTCATTTGTGAATATTTTGAAGTTTCAATCATTTTTGAATGCCAATTTTTCTGGATAGAGAATTCTTGGCTAGAAGTTTTTTTTTTTCTTTTAGCACCTTAATAATGTCATACCAATGTCTTCTTTCCTCAATGGTTTCAACTGAAAAATCAGCACTTAATACTATAGAGCTTCCTTTGTATGTGATGGTTCTCTTTTCTCTTCTGAGAATACTGAAAGTATTCTCTTTTTTGTCTTGAGCATTGGACAATTTGACAAGTATATGTCTTGGCATAGGCCTGTTAGGATTTATACTGTTTGGGGTGTGCTGTGCTTTCTGGGCATGTACGTCCATGTCTTTCAATAAGGTTGGGAAGTTTTCAGCCATTATTTCCTCCAACACCTCTTCTGTTCCCTTTCCCTTCTATTCTCCCTCTGGGCTATGTATATGCATTTGTTTGTGCATTTCATGCTGTCATTCAAATCCCTGAATCCCTACTGCATTTTTTCTATCTTTTTACCTATGTGTTCTACTATCTGTTTGATTTCAGCTGTACTGTCTTCCACATTGCTGATTCTATCCTCTGCATGTTCAATTCTGCTGTTAGGTGCTTCCTGTCTATTTTTTTTTTATTTCTTATATTGGGCCATGCATTACCATCATATACATTATCTTTTTATGCATATTTACAATTTCTTCAGTGACTTCATAATATCTTTAATTGCTTCCTTTACTTCATTAAGTTGATTCATAATATTTGTCTGGACATCTCTGATTAGTTGTTCCATGTTCTGCATCTCTTCCTGTTTTTTAGTTGGTTCATTGGACTGGGCCACGTCTTCCTGTTTCTTAGTATGGGTTGTAATTTTTTCTTGGTGTCTATGTATCAGTTTATCTTAATGGGTTTGTTCAGTTGATTAACTTCTCTTTGTAATCTAGGGTTTTATTTTGTTTTTGTTTTTGTGTGTGTGGTAAGTTTCCACTTTGACACTTCATTCTTCTTTATTATTTCCTTGTTCTTGTTTATATTCCCTTAAAAATTAGGGCTAGAGAAAAAGAAAGAGGTAAGAAGAGAAAAAGAATAATAATAATAATAATAATAAAATAATAATAATAATAATAATAGTAAATGGTAGAAGATGAACCATATAAGACCTAAGAAAATGAATAATTAGCTCTAGTAAGAAATGCAGAAGAATAAGAATAAAAAAGTGGAGTACAAACAATGAGATGAGAAACCAAATAGAGAAAAATATATAGGATGAATTAAAAGGCCAGAATAATGAGAAAAGAGGGAAAGAGGGAAGAAAAGAATAGAAAAAAAGTAAAAAGGAAAACAGAGAAAAAAGTAGAGAGAAATAAAGACAAGGAAAATTGAAGACCAAACAAAAAGAGGTGGAATATAAGAACAACAACAGAAAGCAGACGATAAAAAGATGAAGGAAGGAAAATAATTAGCATAGGCAGACAAATTGGTAAACAATAAAAGGGAAAAAAGGAAGGGCAAACAACAAAGAAGAAATAAAACAACAGCTACTAATTAAACATAAAGGGAGAGGAAGAAAGAAGATAAGAAAAGAAAAAACTGAACAAGAAAACAAATAAGCAAACAAACAAAAACCATGGAAAAACATCCTTCTTTCTTGGGCCCCTAAGAAGCTTCTCAGGCTGCTGATGTTCATCAATTGATTACCCTGCAGCCTGCCCTCTGCGGGTTTTGAACTGGGTTTTAGTGAGTAAACTAAGTTAAATTTTAAAAAGCAACCTTTTTTTTTTTTTCAGAAAAATATGAGATCCAAGAAAAGCTAATAAAAAAAAGTCTATGCTTCTGTCCTAAAGTATCAGCTGGGTGTATGATAACCCTGTGGATCACTTCTCTAAGAAGAGCCTGGAATTGAGCCAGGGACCTCGAATATTCAAGGTAGGAACTCCTCCACTGAGCTAAACTTTCTCCTTGGGTCAGTTATCCTTTCAGAAAACTATCTGCCCACTTTCCCTCAGGCAGGTTAGAATCTTTGCAGTTGGACAGAGTCTTCTTGTTAGGTGCCTGTCTGTCCCTGTCCCCTTTCTTTCCTAATTGCTTTCCCTTCCAGGGCATCTGGGCTTGACAGCCTGTTTGAGCAGATCCCCCCTCCATTTTCCTGGTCAGGTCGATATCTCCCCAGAAATTCAAATGGAACCTTGGTGACTGAACTCACCACAAAGAAACCACTCTTGACACTCTTGCAGACCCCTCTTCTTCCCAGGGTACTCTTAAAAGGCCCTTGAAAGCTATTGAGACTTCCTACCACCCATTTCCCTTAAGGGAGTTGAAATTTTGATAGTTTTCAGCACCAGACTCGTCAGTTGTCTGTCTCTGCCTTCTCCCTGCCCAAGTTCCTCTCTCTCAATGTGGCTGGGTACATAAAGCTGCCTAAGCAAATTCCTCTCACCCTTCTTCCTAGGGCCACCTAGGTGCTGGCTGGTATGCTCTCTGAAGTTCAAAGAGGACCCAGGTATCCAAACCCACAGAAAGGAAACCCTTCTCCATCCTTCACCAAAATCCTCTTCCTCCCAGAGAAAGCTCCCTCCCACTCCGTGTCTGGTGAGAGTCAGGGGATTTTGCCTTGTGGGTGTGGCTTAACCACTCATCGTTTCCAGCCATAGGAATGAGAAACTAATGGTTTTCCCTTGGACTCTCTAACTCTTTGTCCAGTTCCCTCCAGATTGATGCCCTGAAGCCTCCTGCTCTGTGGGTTTCCAAAACAGTCATTTGGGTAGTATTTTGCCATTTTTTGAGAGATCTGGGGAATGCCCACCTAAGCTAATGCCATCTTGCCAGAACTCCCACAATCATTCTTATCAGAATCTCTTTTCAGCTCTATCAACCCATGTATTTATTCATGAGTCAGTTGGCTTTTACTGACATAGTCTATTCATCTTCTGTTACACCAAATATGCTTGTAAATTCCTGGTGGATACAAATACAACCTCCTATTTTGGTTGTGCCATTCAGTTTGGTTCAGTCATCTTCTTTGGTCTGCTATGGCAAGTGATCACTCTGTGGCAATTTTCAACCTACTAATTTATTCAACCACAATGTCCATACAGGCCTTTGTCCAGTTACTATCTGTGGCTTATGTAGGTGGTTTTCTCAATGTTTCCCCATTTACTCTTTCCTTCTTTTCTTTATTCTTCTGTGGATCAAATTGAGTCAATCATTTATTCTGTGATTTTGACCCTTTAGTTAAAATTTCCTGTTCTGATATTAGCATTCCCTCAGTTGTTACTTCATTTTCTGCTGGGTCTGTCACTGTGATCACAGTGTTTGTCATAACCGTTTCCTATGTCTACATCCTCATCACCTTTCTGAAGAGATGTTCCTGTGAAGGATGACACAAGAACTTCTCCACTTACACCTCCCACCTCACTGCCATCTGTTCTATAAAACTATTACATTCATTTATTTTTTAAAATATACTTTTTTAACTTCTTAAAAGACACTTATATCACATAATTGATACATAAAAAATATAAGGGATTTCATAAAATTCAAATATTGGGGATTGCATAAAATGCAAATATTGGTTACATTTTATTTCTTTATCTTCCCTATTTACTCTATAACACTGAGTATGACATTTAATTAACTCTGATGATGGTGGGCCCCCAGCGATTAGGGAAATGCAAATCAGAACTAAAATGGGATATCATTTCACACCTATTAGATGGGCCATTAAAATTTCAGAAAACTGTAAATGTTGGAGATGATGTTGAGACATCAGAACACTTATTCACTGTTGGTGGGAATGTAAAATTGTATAGCCATTGTGGAAGATTGTTTGACTGTGCCTAAGGAAAGTCAATATAGACTTGCCAAGGCATTTGGCAATACCACTACTAGGTATATACCCAGAAGAAATGAGAGCAGTGAAACGAATAGACATCTGCACACCTATGTTCATAGTAGCATTATTTATGATACCCACAAGTTGGAAACAACACAGGTGTCCATCAACTGATGAATGGATAAACAAATTGTGTTGTATACACATGATGGAATATCATGCAGTGGTAAGAAGGAATGAAGTCATGAAATATATGACAACATGGATGAACTTGGAGCACATTGTGTTGAGTGAAGCAAACCAGATGCAAAAGGGCAAATATTGTATGATTTCCCTGTTCTGAACTAAATATATTATGTGAAATATAAATATATTATGTGAAATATGAATATGGGTAAAATTGCATATATAAGAACAGGTTTTATTTGAAGCTCAACAAATTTAGGTTAATGCTACCAAATGTAAATATTATACAATAAAAAACATTGAAGAAATGACAGAAGGCATGGGGAAATGAATGAAGGAATAAAGTAGACTTACTGGTATTTTACTATAGACTTATTGTGATTCTAGCAATGGAAGAACTTTTATCATTGATGTGGAGGCAGTGGCCACTGTAGGTTTTGAGGGGAGGGAGAGGGAAAAACAAGTGTAATATGGGGGCATTTTTGAGAATTGGGAATTGACCTGTATGACATTGCTATGACAGATACAGGTCATTATATATCTTGCCATAACTTACAAAATTGTGCAGGTGAGAGTGTAAACTACATTGTAAACTATAATCCATGCTTAGTGGCAATGCTTCAAAATGTGTTCATCAGTTATAACAAATGTACCACCCTAATGAAGGATGTTGTTAATATGAAAATATGTGGGAGAGATAGGGAGTGAAGCATATGGGAATCCGTTATATTGTTTTTGTAACACTTATGTTACAAAATCTAACATCTTTCAAAATCTAAGTATCTTTTTTAAAAATGTATATTAAAAAACCTGTGGAATGTATTAAAAGTTATCTTCAGTAGAAATTTTAAAAAACATAAATGAAATATTTAAAAAAGACATTATGCTAGGTGGAAGACACTGGACACAGAGTTCTGTGTATTGTATAATTCCATTTATATATAATGTAAATGTAGATTAATTTATAAAGTTGAAATATAATTAGTGGTTATGTAGGACTGTAGAAGGAATGGTAAGGGGCGTAGAGTGTTTCTTTTTGGAGTAATGATACAGTTCTAAAATTTTCGAGGTGATAAATGTACAAAATTGTGATTATACTAAAAGTCAATGATAATACACCTTGAAGAGATCATATGGTATGTGAATATGTCTGAATAATTCTGCTTAATAAACAAATAAATAATTGTGAAAGAATAGCCAGATATAGAAGATATGTACAGCAGGGGAAACAGACAAAGATTGAGAGGTGAGGAATTTTCTTGTTTGCCTTTTTTGTTGTTTATTATTGTTAATGAAATAATGAAAATGCTCTAATAATAACTGAAGTGATGAATGCACAACTATGTGATTATACCAAATACAATTGATTGTACAATTTGTAAGAATTGCATGCTTTATTAATATGTATCAATAAAATTTATTCATTTAAAATGGGATTCCCATATACTCCACCCCCTCCACCTCCCACACTTTCCCACATTAACATCTTTCATTAGTGTGGTACATTTGTTACGATTGATGAACATATATTGAAGCCTGTTTGTTTCTTCTTCTCTTCTTCCTTATTTTCATTCCTTCTTCTGTTTTTCTTTTTTTATTTCTCTCTTGTTATTTCTCTTGTCTTTTTTCTTTTGTCTTTTTCTATTTTTCCTCCCTTCTTACCTTTTATTACTATTATTTTACCTCTTTTTTCTCTTTATTTCCTCTTTTTCCTTTCTTCATCATATATCTCTCATTTTCCTTCTTTTCTTCTTTCCTGCCTTACTCTGTTTTATATTTATTTCTTTTCTCACTTATCTGGTATTTTATTATTTTATTTTATTTTATTTTATTTTTTTCCCTGATTCCCTTTTTCCCCTTTAAAATTTTTTTCTTATTTATATTTACCCTTATTATTTATTTTTTATGGTTTTTCTTCTTTTCCTTCCTTCTCTTGTCTTTTTTCTTTCTTTTCTCTGCTTTCCTTTTATGTGGATCTAGTGTTTTTACAATGAAAATGGGCAACTACAAGGATATAGGATTAGTAGCAATAAGTGATAAAGAGGACATCTAACACAAAAACAAATAAAAAGAAAACTCTGTACTAGAAAGAAAAACTTACCAACTGAATAAACATATCAAGATGAACAGATGCTTAGACACCAGCAAAATAATTATAAGCCATACTAAGAAAAAAGAAGTCATTGAGGTAATGTTTACCCAAACCGAACCTTGCCTCAGGCGTTTGCGGGGCACTACGCCCCACCTTCTTCCTGGACCCAACTTCCCCATTTCTCTCAGCCTATCACAGCATTCCCTCACAGCCATAACCTTATTTGGACATGTTGGCCTTCTCCCCTAGCCTCCCCCTTCCCTCCCAAATCTTCCCCCCACGCCCAGCAACAGCTTGGCCCTATCAGAAGACAACACGCTCACCCCCGCCCAACACTGCCTATAAAACTGTGCAGCTCTCCCTGAATAAAGGTCTTACCTTCCAGCAAGCAAGTGAGTGGTGTCTCTTCATTTAGTACTGTCAGGGAGACCACAGGGCACCAAACGGCGACCCTGTGACAACTTCTCCTTAACCTCCGTGAAGACCAGGGAGCCAGGCCTGCGCTCTCCTGACAACTTCTTCACCCCCCCGCCGTTCTGGAGTGCACGCCGGACGGCCCACAACTAGCCAGTGTCGCCCCCCGGGCTGCAGCAGGGCTGATCACCCTCAGGCCCGGGAACAAAGCGGCAAGTCATGGCCCAGTCTAATGAACAATCTAAAAAACAGGAGGAGATGCTTAATGTAGAACTACTAATCAAGGATGTCCAAACAAATACCTTTAATCAAATCAATGAAATGAAGGAAGAGATCAAAGATATCAAGAAGACATGGGGGAACATATCATAAACGTACAGAAGAAAGATAACACATATGATGGTGATTTAAAGCACAATGCAAGAAATTAAAAATACTCTAGAAGCACATAAGAGCAGATTTAAACAAAGATATCTGAAATCACACAGATAGTAGAAAAGATAGACAAAAATGGAAAAAATTCAACAGAGACTCAGGGAATTGAATAACAATACAAAATGAATAAAAATACAGATTATAGGCATCCCAGAGGGAGAAGAGAGGGAAAGGGGGCAGTTGGAGTGTTTGAGGAAATAATGGCTGAAAATTTTCCAACTCTTATAAGGGACATGATATATATGCCCAGAAAGCCCAGCATACACCAAGCACATTTAAACCTAGCAGACCTACCCTGAAACACATACTTATCAGATTGTCAAAAGATTAAGGCAAAGGGAATTCGGAAAGCAGCAAGAGAAGAGATCCATCACATATAAGGGAAGCTTGATAAGAATAAGTGCTGGTTTCTCACCTGAAAACATGGAGGTGAGAAGGCAATGACATGAAATAGTTAAGATGCTGAAAGAAAAATCCACCAGTGAAGAATTCTGTATCCAACAAAATTGCCATTCAAAAATGAGGAGTTCAAAATATTCACAATAATCAGAAATTAAGAGAATCTGTCACAAGAGTCCTGTGCTTCAAGGAATAGTAAATGGAGTTCTGTAGGTTGAAAGGAAAAAACAGGAGAGAGAGGGTTGGAGCAATGTGTAAAGGAAGATTATTGGTAAGAGTAACTAAAAGAATAAAAATGAAATAAAAATAAAATAAAGATATATAATCCTAAAGAAAAAATGGCTAAAGTAATACAACTTTTACAGTAATAACATGGAATGTTAATGGACAAAACTCTCCAATTAAAAGACACAGATTAGCAGAATTGATAAGCAAATATGCCCCATCTATATACTGTCTAAGAGAGACTCACCTTGGAACCAGGGACACAAACAGATTGCAAATGAAAGGTTGGAAAACTATTTTACACACAAAGAGCAACTAAAAAAGGGCAAGATTACTTATACTAATATCTGACCAAATAGACTTTAAAAGAAAAATCTATTGTAAGAGACAAAGAAGGACACTATAAATTAATAAAAGTGTTACTCAACCAAGAATAAAGAACAATCTTAATTATGCACCTAACCAGGGAGCCCTGAAATACTTTAGGCAAATACTATTAAAACTAAGGGGAGAAATACTTGCTTCTACAATCATACTGAGGTTTTTCAATACAACATTATCATCATTAGACAGAAAATCTGGACAGAGGCTCAACAAAGAAATAAAGAACTCGAATAATATATTAGAAAAACTAGACCTAACAAACTTATACAGAATATTACACTCAAAAGCAGCAGTATATACATTCTTCTCAAGTGCTCATGAATCATTCTCCAAGATAGAGCACATGCTAGGTCATAAAACAAGTCTCAACGAATTTAGAAAGATTGAAATTATACAAAGCGATTTTTCATACCACATGAAAATAAAGCTAGAAATCAGTAAAAGACAGAGAACTGGAATAGGCACAAATCTATGGAAGTTAAAGAAAACATTCAAACAGTCGGTGGGTCAAGGAGGAAATTGCCAGAGAAATCAGTAACTACTTCGTAGTGAATGAAAATGAGGACACAACATGTCAAAATTTATGGGATGCAACTAAATCAGTGCTGAGCAGGAAATTTATAGCCCTACATGCCTACATTAAAAAATAAGAAAAATATAAAATTAAAGAACTAACTTCACTCTCAGAGAAACTAGGAAAAGAACAACAAACTAACTCCAATGCAAGCAGAAGGAAGGAAATAATAAGGATTGGAAAAGAACTAAATGAAATTAAGAATGAAAAAAATACTAGAAATGATTAATAAAACCAAAACCTGCTTCTGTGAGAGATTAATAAAATTGACAAACCCTTATCTAGAGTATCAAAGAAAAGAGGGAAAATGCAATAAATAAAATGAGAAATGAGAGGGGGGATATCAAAGTGGACCCCACAGAAATAAAGAGTATCTAAGTGGATACTTTGAAAATTTGTATGCAAACAAGATGAACAGTTTAGATGAAATGGATGAATTTCTAGAAACACACAAACAGCATATATTGATGAAAGAAGAAATTGAAGAATTCAACAGGTTAATCACAAGTAGTGAGATCAAAACCTCCCAGTCAAGAAAAGCCCAGGACCAGATGGCTTCACAGGTGAATTGTACCAATCATTCTGGAAGGCAGTAATACCAATAATGCTGAAACTCTTTCAAAAAATTGAAAAAGAGGAAACATTACCTAACTCATTCTATGATGCCAATGTCACTGAAATACCAAAGTCACATAAAGACACTACAAGAAATAAAAACTCCAGACCAATCTCTCTCATGAACTTAGACAAAAAATTCCTCAACAACATACTTGCTAATCAAATCCAACAACACATCAATTAAATTATAAACCATGATCAAGTGGGTTTTATCCCAAGTATGCAAGGATGGTTCAACACAAAAAAACTATTCAATGCAATATACCACATTAACAGTTCAAAGGCATAAAAGCACATGATCCTATGAATTGATATTGAAAGGCATTTGAAATAATACAACATAACTTTTTGATGAAACACTTCAAAAGATAAAATTAAAAGGAAATTTCCTCAACATCATAAAAAGGCATATATAAAATCCCAGAGCTAATATACTCAGTGATGAAAGGCAAAAGATTTTCCCTCTAAGATCTGGAACAAGGTAAAGATTCCCACTGTCACCGCTATTATTTAACATTGTATTAAAAAAAATAACTGGCAAAAAAGTACTTGCTCAAGCACTTAGGCAAGAAAAAGAAAAGGCATCCAAATTGGAAAGGAAGAATTAAAATTTCAGAATTTTCAATGACATGATCCCACACATTGAAAGTCCTGACAAATCAGCAACAGCAAAGCTTATAGAGATAATAAATGAGTTCAGAAAAGTGTCAGGATATAAAATCAACAAACAATAATCAGTAGCATTTCTTTAAACTAATAATGAGCAATCTGAGAAGGAAATCAAGAAAAAAATCTATTTATAATAGCAACTAAAAGAATCAAATATCTAGGAATAAACTTAACTAAAGATGTAAAGGATTTATACATAGAAAACTACACAGCATTGCTAAAGGAAATCAAAGACCTACATACATGGAAGAATATTCCATGTTCACGGATTGGAAGAAAATAACATTAAGATGTCTATTCTACCCAAATTGATTTACAGTTTCAATGTAATCCCAATAAAAGTTCCAACCGTATTTTTTTTTTTTACTGAACTGGAAAATTCAATTATAAAATTTATTTGGAAGGGTACTGAGCCCTGACTAGCCAACTCATCTCAAAAAAGTAAAACATAATTAGAGGAATCAAACTACCTGACTTGAAAACATACAACAAAGCTACAGTGGTCGATATTGCATGGTGTTGGCACAGGGATAGACATACTGACCAATGGAACTGAATTGAGAATTCAGATATAAACCCACATACATTTGGCCAACTGATATTTGACAAGGCCATCAAGCCCATTCACCTGGTATAGAAAAGTCTCTTCAACTAATGTGGCTCAGAGAATTGGATATCCATACAGAAAATAATGAAAGAAGATCACAGTCTCACACCTTATACAAAAATTAACCTTATTCAAAAAGTGAACTCATAGAAGATAATGTAGGGAAGCATCTACAAGATATGATAGTAGTCTGGTAGTAGAAAAGTGTTTCATAAACTACACCCAAAACACAGCAATGAAAGAAAAAAAAAACAGATAAATAGGTTCCTCAAAATTAAAAAGTTTTGTGCTTCAAAGGAGGTTGTCAAGAAAGTGTAAAGGCAGCCTACTCAATGGGAGAAAATATTTGGGAAATTTCAATCTGATAAGAGCCTAATATCCAACACATATGAAGAAACCTTACATCTTGAAAGCAAAAATACTTACAACCCATTTATAGAATGGGCAAAAGAATTGAATAGACACTTTTCCAAACAGAAAAATCAAATGGCTGAAAAGCATTAAAAAAGATGCTCAATATAATTAGGGAAATGCAAATCAAAACTACAATGAGATTTCACCTTATAACTATTAGACTGGCTGCTATAAAAATAAAAAATAAAAAAAAAAACAGAAATCTACAAGTGTTAAAGATGATGTGGATGAATAGGAACACCCATCCACTGATGTTGGGAATGTAGAATGGTGCAGCCATTTCTGAAGACAGATTGACAGTTCTTCATGAAGCTAAGTATAGAATTGTCATATGATCCAGCAACCTCACTACTAAAAATATACCTAGAGGAATTGAAAGCAGGGACAGCAAGAGACATATGCACACCAATGTTCTTTGCAATATTATTCACAATTGCAAAAAGTTGAAAACAACCCAACCGTCCACCAACATGTGAACTGATAAACAAAATATGGTATATGCATATGATGAAATATTACTAAGCTTTAAGAAGGAATGAAGTATTGACACATGTGAAAACATGGATGAGTCTCGAAGATCTTATGTTGAGTGAAGTAAGCCAGTAAATAAAGGGCAAATTTTTGCATGACCTCACTGATATGAACTAATAATATTGTGCAGACTCACACAGGTAAAGTCTGGAAGATAGGTTACCAGGAGATATAAATCAAGTAGAAAGTCGTGATCTGAAGCTCAATCTGGATAAAAACTATGATAAGGTGGATATTGGAGGTTTGGCAGTGGGTGGGCTGACAGTGGTGCAGCAATGTGAATAGGTCAATGATGCTTGAATGTGAGTGTGAACAGGGTTGGGTGGGTGGGTTGATCTATCCATAGAGCTGGGGGGAGGGCTGGATGAAGGAACAGGTGAACTCAGGGCAGGTAGAGGACTGTGGTTTAGAATACAATTGTGAAGGTATTCATATGGCAAATAGTGCAGTTTGTCTGGTGGAGGGGATGTGTGGGGAAGAGTGAACCTGTGACATGCCTCTATGGAATATGAAATATGTTCCTGTGGTCATAGGATATTATCTCAATGGTTGAAGAACTACACAAAAACCAACAAAATATTAAATTCCCATCCTGGGGAGTCCTGCATCATTCTATAATAAAGTGGCAAGAATCTCTAGAGTACATAGGCAGCTCCTATTATAAGAAAACAAACCAATACACCAAGCCTTCAGTATTAATGCTTGTATGAATATATGAATCTTTTTCTAATAAAATTGATACCTAATAAAATCTGATACCTAGGAGCTATTTCCTGAAAACCTCTTTGTTAATAAAATGTGGCCTCTGTCTAAACCAAACACACCAAATAAATCAACTACTTTCTATCTGGCATGAGATGTGACTCCTGGGGATGAGCCTCCCTGGCACCAAGGTATTATTACCAAGCACCAACCAATGAAGCATTTGGAAAAAGACCTTGACCAAAGGGGGAAACATTAAATGCAAAAGAGTTTTTATGGCTAAGAGATTTCAGAGTTAGTTGGGAGGATATTCCAGAGTTTAAGCTTATGCACATCCCAGGTGTATCTCACTAACTACCACAGTAAACAAAACCTCAATCAGGCATGCTCCTGGGGGCCCTAGAGACATCTGGAATCTATATGTAGGGAAATCAAACTCATGAAATCAGCACCCTATAGTGTGGTTTTATCTATGTATATACGATAACTTACTTCCTCACTGTAATAGTTAGGTACATTTATAAATTCCTTACACATTTTTCTTCAAGTCCTTTTATTTGAACCTATAATTAGCAGTAGATCCATTAAATATATGTCCCAGAGACTTAAATCTCTGGTCGGTTCATATGTCAGTTGAGCCTTGAATATCAGCAGTGTTGCAACCACACCTATTTTCCAGGTCATCAGACTTTTTCAGGACAACCAACAAAATGATGGTGGACAACCCCTATCCCAAAAAACAAAGAATACTTATAACAAGCAAAACAATTCCCTCCATCTGTCCCATAATATCTAAACCCCCTCTCAATCTGAAGCAAAGCAGCATCACCATCCCAGAATCCTCAAGACTGAAGAATGAACACACCTAAGGGGGTAATGCAACCATGGGCCAAAGTAGACTTCTTATCATTCTAGTAATGGAAGGTAGTTGTTACTAGAGATTCTGAGGGGACGGAGGGGGGTGAAATAAGTGAAACATAGGACATTTCTAGGGCATTGGAATTGTTATGCATGATAATGCAATGAGAGATACACACCATTATACATTTTGTAAAAATGTGTATGGTGCAAAGTAAGAACCATAATATAAACTGTAGCACATGGTTAGCAGCAATTCTTCAATATTTGTTCATCAATTGTAACAAATGTACCATATTAATTTAAGATATTATTAATAGGGAAAATATGAGAGATAGCAGTTGGGTATATGGGAATCCTCTATATTTTTGATGTATCATTACTGTAATCTAAAACTTCTTTAAAAATAAAGTAACAAAAATAAATTAATGTCAAACACTGCATTAACAAAATGAAGGAAGAAACCTCATGATCATTTCAATTGACAAAGAAAAGGCATTTTACAAAATACAGCATCCTTAATTTAGAAATAGAAATAGAAGAGAATTTCCTGAGTATGATAAAGAGCATATATGAAAATCTGACAGCTAACATCATACTAAATGGTTAAAGACTGAAAGCATTCTTTCTAAAATCTGGAAAAAATTAAGGATGCCCACTGTCACCATTGTTAGTAAACATAACACTGGCAGTTCTAGCCTGAGCAATTAGGCAAGAAACAGAAATAAAATTACCCAAGCTGGAAAGGAAGAAGTAAAACTTTCACTATTTTCAGATGACATGATCATATATATATATATATATGTAAAGTCCTGAAAACTCTACAACAAAGCCCCTAGAACTAATAAATGAATTCAGAAAATTGGTAAGATGCAAGATTAATGTACAAAAATCAGTAATGGCCAGAGGAGGCAAGATGGGTTCAATTTAGGAGGTCACTCACTGACTAGCTCCCTGAGGACGGATGATTGGGGACAGGGTCTGCCCAGGGGTCTGTGCTGTGAGCTCACGGAGTGAGAAGATTGGGACATCTATCTGAGTTTTAACTCTGCCTGTGGAGCTTAAAACAGATAGCTGAGCCCCACCCTCAGGGAAAAAGGTTGGTTTGACCCGCGACTCCCACCTGCAAAGCAGTGAGAGGGAGCATTCTCAGAGAGTGGGAGGATTCTGGTGGAGGGTTGAGAAGGCTTTCCTTTCTGTGGATTTTGCTGCCTGGAACCCTTTGCAGCTTTTGGGAACAAAATAGCTGGCTTGAAGCAGGACCAGGATGAGGGGAGTGGAGAATATGCTGAGGAAGTTGACTTACCGAGCTGCCCATGGAAATGCCACAACCCCTCACTGGCAAGCCCATGAGAGGGAGCATTCTTTGAGAGTGGGAGGGTTCTGACAGAAGGTGGAAAGGGGTTTCCTTTCTGTCGATTTGGCTGCCTGGACCCCCTCATAGTTTTGGGGAGCAGATAAGCCGGCTGAAACAGTGTCAGGCTGAGGGGAGAGGCGAATCTACTGAGGAAGCCTGTTTTACCCAACAGCCCGGAGATACTCAGGCTTGGCTCCAGAAGGGGCAGAGTCAGCCATTTTTATCATTCTGTACTGACTAGCATCAGAGCTTCAGCTCCCCTGGGGAGGCCAGGAAGTGGGAAGTGCTTGATTAGTGTCCTTGAGCCTAGTTAGGGTCCCCTCAGTGAAGGGGGTGGTCTTGAAGAGGACATATTTTGGATCCCTTATTTCTCCAAAAACAAAAAAAGTCACTTTAAAAAATGAAAAATGAGTTTTTCTTTTTAATTTAGTTTAACAGCTAAAATCTGCCTCAAAATCTGCAGATAGAACCTTGCAGGGAAATTGATTAATAAATACAAGCAGGCTGAGAGGTTCCACAAGGGCCCAAGAAGGAACACTGTTCTTCCTTAGATTTGTTTGACTGCTTGCTTGTGTGGTTGTTTCATTTTTCTCGGTTTATTTGTTATCTCTTGCTTTTCTTTCCTCTTTCCTCCCTACCCCCTTTTTTCTTTATTTCTTTCTTTTGTAAAAAAAAATTAGGTGCGGGGAGGGCGGCCAAGATGGCGTTAGTGTAGGAGGCACACACTGCAAGCTCCCAGAGCAAGGCGGATTGTGGACGGGGTCCTGCCCAGGGGTCTGTGCTGTGCACGCGTGGAGTGAGAAGCTTGGGACATCTATCTGCACGGATCGGCGGCGTGGACTGAATGGTGGAGATTCATGAGTTTTGAGGCTGCCAGTGGAGGTTGGCACAGGCGGCTGAGCCCCGCGGTTAGGGGAAAAAAAATAAAATTAAATAAAACAGCCATTTTGAGCCACGGGCGGGGCGAAAAAGTTTTATTTTCTGGGGATCTGGCTGCCTGGCGCCCCTTGGAACTTGTGTGAACAGAACAAACGAGTTAATCAGCAGCCGGTGAACCGGAGGGGAGATTTTGGTCGGGGAACAGAGCTGATTTCCCTAACCACCCAGGGATAAGATCCGGGCCGCTGCGGAGCCAGGAAGAAGGGACACTTCCCAAAAGAGGGAGGGTTCTGTTGGAAGACAGGGAAGGGTATTTTATATTTTTAGACATCGATCTGGCTGCCTGCACCACCCCATAGCTTTGGGGAGCATATAAGCTGACCTGAAGCAGCATTAGGCTGAGAGCAGACGCGAATCTGCACTGAAACTGATTTACTGAGCAGCCTGGTGACGCTCGAGCTCGGCTCCAAAAGGAGCGGAATCCGCCCTCTTTAGCACTCCTCACTGACTAACAACAGAGCTACAGCTAAACTGGGGAGTCTGGAAAGTGGGAAGTGCTTGATTAATTTCCACAGGCCCAGCTAGGGTCCCTTCCGTAAGGGGGTTGGTCTAGAGGAGGAATTATTTTGGATCCTGCATTTGGCTAAAAAAATAAAAATTAAAAAAAAAAAAAGTGAGGTCACCTCAACAAATGAAAAATAAATTCTTTTTAATTTAGTTTAATAGCTAAAAGCTGCTTCAGGACCTGCATATAGAACCCTGCGGGGAAATTCATTGATAAACACAAGTAGGCAGGAAGGATCCACGTGGACCCTAGGGGAATCATTGACCCCCCTTAGCTCTGTTTGACTGCTTGCCTGTGTGGATCTTTGGTTTCTCTCTGTTACTTTCTGGTCTATTGCTATTATTTCCTCTTTCCTCCCCCCTTCCTTTTTCCTTCTATTATTATTATTTTTTTAAATAGGTGCTGCAGCTTGTCGCTTCTTTGCTGGGCTTCTTTTTCAGTAATTTCCCACTCGCTGTATATATTGATTCTGTATTACAAACTATCGCTTATCCTTCCTGCATCATTCTGCCTTGTTTTCAGTTGTGGCTCTCAGAGACAACATTTTTTCATAGGCCCACAACTTAAGGGTGTCAATTTCTATTCCATCTATTGTGTTTTCTTCTTCTTCTTCTTCTTTTTTTAATTAGTATTAACTTTTTCCTTTCAGACCT
>JAKSZT010054179.1:0-119226 GCA_026826555.1 Tolypeutes matacus
ATAAGTTAAAGATATAATATTTTAAGGTCAATATTGTCTTTTAAATTAGGTTTAGGGTTGAAACTGATAATTTATGTCAAATAGACCACATAGGTGAGACTTAGGAAGATTAGAGACATTGACAATGACTAATATCAAAGTGAAATAGAATAGTGTTAGGTAGTCTCTTAATCATTTGTACTTTTCCTGTGAATATGCAGATGCTTGAGTTTGAAATAAAAATGAGAACATTATGTTTTATTAATCTTGATTAAAAAGAACCTAAACATTTATAAGAAAGAAAAATAATATAGGTGGTTTTACTCCTTATACCCTGTCACCCTACTGATAAAGGCATACAAAACTTTTAAATATTTCATATTGTACACTGATAATTTCACCACAAACAATTCAGTAGTACAATTTGAATTATATTTTATTTAGCACTGGAAATCATTTTATTCAATAAGAATGAAATTATTTGTATTAAATGCTGCCATTCATAAATCTGATACATAAAAATTTGGCTTTTTGTAATCTTTTACATTATTCTCTCTTATTAAAGAGTGATGATTTCATCTTAATAATGCCAACTTCTTTATTTCAGTTCAGAAGCACATATTGAACAACATATTAGTCTCACAACTGTTTTCTAGGATCTATATTGATTCCAAGTATGAAATTGGTTGTAGCTTCTGCTTTTCAGATCATTTAGTGTTGAGTAAAAAAAGGCATAGAAAAAGAATTTTCGAATTTGTACTACTAAGTGTAGAACAGTGAAGTATAACAGAAGTGTTGAGTTCTCAGAGTTCAGAAAATAATGTAAATGAAATATAAGCAAATAATTCATGGAGAATGTGCAACTTTAGAGTTGAATAGTTTGAGATAGAATATTGATCATTGCTTTAAGATCTCACTTCTTTCCCATGATAATTGTGTTATATACAGGAAAATAACTGGAGAGGGATTATGTTTCATGCTATGTAGAACACTGAGTAAAATTTAGAAGAATAAATAAAATTTAATATTTCATAGCAATAATAGCTTGTGCTTACACAGCCTTTTATAAATGCCACAACTTAGTCAAGGCATTTTAATTGTATTAAATGATATAAATCACATAATAGCCATAAGTCTTGAAAATTCCTGGCCTTTTTCATAGTTAATCAAACTGTGGCACGAGGAAAATAATTGAATAATGTAATTTGCATGGTTTCACACATTTAGCAGGTGGCAGAATCATAATTCAATTCCAATCCATCTGGGAAGAACAGTGCTCTTTAACCATCACAAGATACTTTACTGATGTTTTGTTTAGTGGACCACATGCAAACCTAGCAGTATGTTACTAGTGGTGAGGCAAGAGACACCTATGGTATAATATTTAAGGAACTTTTCACTTTTAAGACTGTGGAAGTACAGTAATGTCTGTGAGAATGAGTACCTCTTTTAATTGTGCAACCTTGGAGCTTCACCCAAGTTCTAGACCTGATAAAGGGAAATGTAGAAAGAAGTAATTATCAACAACTCAATAAATCATATTAAATACCTATTATAGTAGGGAATGTGTTACAACTTTGATAGCTACAGACTTAACAAAATATAACCATAATTATATTAACATAAATAATAAATGATCATATAAATGATGAATTTGACAATATTTTTCCATTAATTCTCACAAACAATGGAGCAAGTCTTAGAAAGTTTAAATGATTGCTAAATATAACCCAGATAATCAATCATGGAAGATTAAATTACATTAAGAAAAGATAGGAACTGACTTGCCATCACAAAACTTATGTGAAATAAGTCAAATTATAGTGAGTCTCAATATCCTTATCTTTAAAGGAAAGTTATTTTAGAAATGGTCATCTGAAGTTTTATTTATTTATTTTTTTGTGTGTGGAACCACAAAGATAATGGAGGGTGCTCACAGCACCCTGAGTATAATAAAGCAGACAATATCTTTTCTCCTTCTGCTCTATACATATACAGACATGTAATAGATACTCTCCATGCTATAGCTGTTTTCCTAGGGTTACCCTGTGTATTGTTTCAATCTGGATCAATCTTCCCAGGCTATTTCCTGCATAAAACTCTCCTATATCCTAAATTAATATTCCACAAAAATACATTTGCACTATTTTCCTATACATAATAAACATGAAGCATGTACCTACTTTTAAGACTTTTCCCTAGAAATGAAGCAAGTCAGTGGTATTCATATTTACATGAACATACCTAACTCCAAGTGCATAGGTAAATATATGATTATTTTCTACTCAGAACAATACAACCAGAATATGTATTATCCATCCCAATAGGAAACTCAAGAAAAATTATCCACCCTGCCCAACCACAAAGCAAACAATGAATAAATCATTAAGAATCTTGGACAATACACCCATAAAAAATTAAAAATTGACAATGGAAATGGTTTGAGACTGGGAAATTTTTTTTGAAATTACACTCATAATAATAAAAACGATGTCCAGAAAATTTGCAAGCATAAATTGTGTCACTCTTGAAGCTATTAAATGTTGAATGGTGTGAGAAAGAAACTGAGAAATCCTATCATTGTCAATATCACAATTGTCACATATGGGAAAAAGTTTGTTGTTAGAAAAGAGATAATTGTCCTGAGTACCGTTGTGGCAACGAATGTAAGCCATTTTAAATCAGCACACACCACTCAGAACTGTGTGGGAGAGAGTGTGGTCTATGATGTGAACTGTGGTCTAGGGTTGGTGGCAAGGCCCCAGGATGTGTAAGTCCATTGAGGGTGGTGGGCCACACTTGTGGGAGAAGTTTGTGTGGGACGTGGCGGGATGTGCGGGGGGTGGGCAACATGGGAATCCCAGGGGGTTCTGTGTAGTATTTTCGGTAATCTAAGCACCTCTTAAAATATGTTTATATATTTACAAATAAAAAAATAAAATAAAATAAAAAAGAAAAGAGATAATTAACAGGCAGTAAATAACATTTCAATAATATTAATCACTAACTGATGTGAACTAGTTCAGCCTTTTTTGTGTGTGTGTGCAGAGAAGGGCAAATGAGAGCTGTGTTCTTGAAGCACTATTGCACTATTTTGATAGATAATAAAGTCCCCACCCTTCCAAAAAATCAATGGACAGATATTCAAAAACTGTTTTATCATCAAATTAGGTGACATAAGCAAAAGTCTAAAACAATCATCACTTTTAGTGATGAAAATGTAACAAAAAATTTATTGGCACCACCACTCTTAAAATATGATGAATGTATTCAGCTAATATAGGAACTTTGGAAATTATAAATGTCTTTTTTATCAAGATAATATTTTATGCCTAGTTATTTTAAATGAAATATTCACAGACCAAATCATCTACACTACTAAGAAACTGACTTCTTCAGAAACACAAACACAGGCATTTATTGTCCTTGCTTGACTGAAGTCAATTGTTAAGGGGCATGGAAGAGTTTGACAGTCTGTGTGGAAGCTTTAAAATAATACAAATTTGATTTGGGGAAAGAAATCACCACAAGTATCTTTATTTTGAATCTGGATTTGTACTTATGGGTTCTTTTTTGAAAACAATATGTAGGAATGTAAGAATACCAATAAACAATCTTCTCTATTCCTTCCTTTTGTAAATGTATGTATCTGTTATTACATCACCTATATGAAATGTGTACATGTATTAACTTGCTATAGTAATGTACTATATAGTCCTCTTAGGTTTATAAAATGTTGTTTTATCTCTCATGTATAAACATTGAAATAAAGCTTATTTTTTAAGAAGTTCAATAATTAGTAGAGAACACATATAAGGAAATAAAATAATAGAATTGGATGAAGAAGGAAGGTGATCATATAGACTAAAGTTAAAGTAAGAGATCAGAAACAACAGAATTGATATAAATAAGAATTAAATTCTGTGGAAAGGTAATGACAAAAGCTCAAAGAAGGAGGACTGTTGAACTCTGTCATAATAAGCATTACACATAAAAGGAATGTATATTTAATGTATATATGTTTACTCTTTGTATGCAAGCAGATGATAGCTAGATAGCTAGATGATGATGCTAGATGATTAAGATAGATAATGTGTATGCTGCCAATATATTTGTAGACTTTCACTCCTAATTGGTTTCATTCAAATAATTATATTTATATTGATTAAGAATGTCATATATAAGTAGTGACATATATGATATACCATTGAGAGTCAGTGTTCTGTGACAGTGAAAATATTCAGCAAATCGTGAGTCTATTAACTAATCTATAGATTGCCCATATATTTAGTTTTCATATTGGAAGTATATGTAAACTTATGAAAACTGTTTATATTTTACATCAAGTAAAAGGAAATGAGATTTGAGGAAATGTTTGCCATTTTCTCTTATAAAAGCAGTAGGGCCACATTTAGAATTCTGAGTAAAATAAAATGATTAATTATAAAAACAATCTGATTTCCTCCATTGTAATCAGGAATGACAGCAGACAAATATAAGAACCATATTTTAAAAAATAAGTGGCTGGAAAATATTTCAAAGGGCTTTGAAAAGTTATTGATGCGATGTAAGAAGAGATGAGAAATAGAAGAAAATGAAGTGGTCAATGGAGAATCAGTTCAAAGGGAAAGTGCACCCTATGTCTACACACACCAAGGGTACCTGGAAGTCCAGACAATAGAAAATATTTATTCATGACTATCTTGCGAAGCCAAAACAGGACACACATAAGTTCAGAAAAGTTTGGAAGTCATTATAGAAGGATTTGCATTAATAATGTGTAACAAAATAATTTCAAGGTTTAATGGATAACCTTAATTCTCTGGGAAACTGGATTTTATCAAAGGCCTTCTTCTCCAATGTTCCTGAATTTTTCAAAACTCCTTTGATCCACAATCATCAGTATATATTCAATATATTACTGTGAGGTTTTCAGTGTTATTAGGCATTGTTATCATATTATAGACTGTGAAACTGAGACAAAAATAGTTAATTGAATGACTCAAGAATGCACAGTTTTTAAGAGTAAATTAGAACTAAAAAATTGATTCTGTGGATTTCAGGACTAACTGTCTTGATTACACTCTCCCAGCTGCTTGTCTAAGATTTAAAGTAAAGGCTAGCAATCCAACATTATTGCAATATTATTCAACATCAACATTATGATCACCATGGAATATATATTTATTGATGCATGCAAAATACATGAGGTAGATTAAGGTATTTACATTCATAAATGTATAAAATTAAAGATGATATAGGATATTGCTTTAACTGATGAGAGCTTAAAAAGTAAGCCCTGGGGAGTGTATTATGATTCAAGAGGTTGAGCATCTGCTTCCCACATGGTCCCAGGTTCGGTCCTCAGTGCCTCCTAAAAACAGAAAAATTAACAACAAACAAACCAATGAAAAAACCAACTCAGGGGAGTCGAGGTGACTCAGTATTTGGACACCAGTTTCCCACATACAAAGTCCCAGGTTCAATCCCTGGCCCTGATCTCAAAAAAAAAAAAAAAAAAAAAAAAAAAGTAAGCCCTTGTAAATGAAAAATCAAACTCATAAACCAAATTCTACAGATAAAATTGATTACACTGTCTTGTACAGAGAAACTAAAATAAAGGAGCAAATTCTACATGAAGAATCAAATTTTTAAGGTGGCATACAGTAATTGTTATATAACAATACATTCTGCAAATATTAACAAATATACTTAAAATAGAGAGTTTGAATATCAATTCACACATTCAAACCAGAAAAGTGGATGTGAAGTGCAATATTGATAATTTCCTACAGTCTTTTTTTTAGCCTGCTGTGATAGGGATAATTAGCAACTCCATAATTTTATCGCTACTCTAAAGTGAATTTCAAATGAACAAAGCAAGAAAAAGGCAAAATTAGATACAAGTGATACTAAATTAAATATAATTTTTAGGTAGGTCGTGTAAGGCCTCTTCAAATTGTTTAGATTTTTACTTGAGTTATTAGTTAATTTAGTGTCAATCTCTATATTTACTTTTCATTCAACCCTTCTAAGTCTCAATTTGTTCTTAAAGTAGGTATGAGAATCATTAAATGTTTCCTATACAATTTCTAATTTCCATCTTTAATATTCCTGAAAAATAAGCCTTTTGCAAACATTATAATCTAAAGTATTTACTCTCTCACTTTGGAAATTATTCAGTTTCTTTCAATTAGCTACACATGAACAATTTATTATAATATTTATGATATTAAAATATATTAATTGATCAGAGATTGTGCTGTTAATAAATTATTCCTCAACTTTTAATTACTCAGAAAATTTGAAAGAAACTGGGTTATACACTTTTCTAATTATTCTTTATATTTCATACTGATTTACAGTTTGTATTGAATCATTTCATATTTAATTACTAAGAAGTCTCCAAGAAAATCACGATGCTCTGCTGTACAGGGATGGTGATATCATACGCTGTATCTGCTATAAACCTGTTCATATTTTTAAATCTCAAACAACAATTAGGCAATTCATCTTAAACAAAGGAAAAAGTTTATGGAATGAAATTCAAGCAACTCTGAAAGAAAGATGGGAAGGAGGGAAGGAAGGAAAAAGGGAAGGAAGGAAGGAAGGGAGGAAGGGAGGGAGGGAGGAAGGAAAGAAGGAAGGAAGAATGGAAGGAAGGAAGGGAGGGAAGGAGGGAGAGAGGGAAGAAGGAAAGAGGCACAACTTAAGAATTCTTCTACATATTTTCATAAAAATAAAGAATGCATCACAGTGTTAAGTAAAGGATGAATGGTTTCCAATGCTTTAAATCCACTAAATCTATACCTAACATGGAATGAGATTTTTATCCTGGGTGTAATTTGATTGTATATATTTGCCCCTTCTTAATACAGAGGAGAGCAAATAATTGCAGCTTCACTATTCTGAAAGGAACACTATTCACAGTTCTCTTTCTCAGAAGTCCTTCAAAGAGAAACGTGAATGAAGCCCTAAAGTTTTTGTTCCTTTAAGTGAAGCTCTTTTATTACATTTATTTTCCTCAGGAACATAGTAAAATTACTTTATTTTATTTAGCTAATGAATTTACAACTTTAAATCCACTTGGTGACATTACTAGTCAGTTAGGTTAGTACATTTACTCTAATTTTTAATCAATACATTATAAAGTCAAAAAATAAATATTTAAACAATTTCTCAGGAGTTTCAGCTTACTTTTCAGAAATTGTGTTTCTTTAAAAATGGTGATGGGAAGCGGCTGTGGCTCAATCAGTAGGGCTCCCGTTTACCATATGGGAGGCCCCGGGTTCGGTTCCCAGGGCCTCCTGGTGAAGGCAAGCCCGCCCGCATGGCGTGGTTGGCTGACCCGGCGAGCACAAGCAGCAAGGGGGGGATAAATGAATAAATAAATAAAATCTTTAAAAAAATAAAAATAAAATAAAATAAAATAAAAATGGTGATTTCTATATATATATACATATATTTTAAGAGGTGCTTAGATTACCCAAAATATTACACGGAACCCACTGGGATTCCCATGTTGCCCACCTCCCACACCTCCCACAATAACATTTTTGTAAGCAAATACACATATATGCATATATATTTATATATCATTTTGCAAATGTTTGTATGTATTGTGAGAATTTTGGTTTTTACCCATAATAAAAAAAAATGGTGATTTCTTTCATTGATAATAGTTTACAAAGAAAAACATCCATCTAATGCCTTTTTCAGTAATTTTTATATTAGAAAAAAATTTCAAAACTGTCCCAGTAATTTTTATCATTTTATGATAACTAATAATACATTTCAAAATATTAAGCTGTTTATCTCACTAGATTTCTAACAGGAATTGCTGCTTGAAATGTAGTTGAAACATCAATTAATTAGTGTATTTTCTAAATATTCTGCAAATTTTGGGGTTTTCTGATTTTTAGTACTTAAGAGAGAATAAACACAGAAGACCCACGTAAACTGTAATTAAATTCTTAGTTGAAAAATTATAATGCTCACCTTTATGTAAAGGGATTAAATTATTTCATTCTCTGATACAGAGAATTTTAAGTGATATTCTGTTGAAATAAAGTTTTAAACCATTTGAAATTCAGGAGGTGCAAAATGACTAATCCCTTTCTAAAATAATACCCTTTCAAAGCGTATAGTGATCTTTAAGTAGAAAAATATTTCTTTGTTTCCTTCCTGTGGAAATTTATCATCTTGCATGTCACTTATTAATTCTGGCCTCCATTTTTTCTGACAAGAAGTTAGTCAATTTTTCTTTTTTGCTTTGAATATCTTTGTATTTATCTTTGGAAACCAACAGTTAAATATGATGAGTCTATGTGTGACCCCCTGTTATGTGTAGTGTAGCAGTTTGGCAGTGTGATGAAGTTATGAATTCCAAAAATAGATATTGGATTATGCTTATAAACTGGTCTATTAACCTGGACATGATTAAGTTATGATTAGGCGGTTGACTGGGCCATGTCAGTAGGGATTTGAGCCCCACCCCTTGGTGTGTGGGGTCTCAAAGATAAAAGACATGGCAAAGGACAGTGTTGGAGCAGTTTTGAGTTGGAGTTGTCATGGGAGATTTGAGCAGAAGCCCCAGGATGTAGCCTACAGAGGAACTTGGTCCTGAGGACAGAGAGAAAGTCCTGGGAAGAGAAGCAAGCCATTTGTCTGAGAGTCTACAGCTGACCTTGTGGAGGAACTGGAGGAGCTAAGCCCAGAGAGAAACAGAGCCCCAGGAAGAGAGGAACCCCAAAAGCCTGAACCTTGGCAAAAGTCAGCAGCTGTCTTTCTCTACAAGTGGCAATGGACTTTGGTGAAGGAAGAAACTTACGCTTTATGGCCCGGTAACTGTAAGCTCCTACCCCAAATAAATACCCTTTATAAAGACCAACAGATTTCTGGTATTTTGCATCAGCACCCCTTTGGCTGACTAATACAGTGTAGCTTCATGTTTTTTTTAAATAAAATATGGGACATTTTTGGTGGTTATTTTTCTTCAAATATATTTATGTTCCTTTCTCTTTCTTCTTTTTTCTGAGACACTCAGTACATGTATTTTAGTGACCTTTAAGGTCACTGGCTTTTGAGACTCTATTTAATTTTATTTTTAATTATCGTTTCTTTGTATTTTAAGATCATATCATGTATATGGATTTATTTTCAACTTTGCTAGTTCTTTCTTATGCCTGCTCAAATCTGCTGTTGAGCACCAATAGTGACATTTTCATCGGTTATTGTATTTTTTATATCTAGAATTTCTACTTGCTTGTTTTAAAATAATTTTCATATATATATATTGATCTTGTCTATTTGATGAGTCATTATAATCATTCTTTCTTAAAATTCTTTTAACAAGGATTCCTTTAGTTCTTTGGTATTATTTATATAGTGGGTGTTAAGAAGTCTTGATCTTCTAAGTCCAACAAGTGGCATATCTCAGACACAGGTAGTAAGGGCTTTGTTTTGTTTTGTTGCTTTTGTTGTTTATCTGTATATGTGTCTCACTTTCTTGGGTTGTTGTGTGCCTCAAAAATTTTTGTTAGATATAAATATTTTAGATAATATATTGTGGCAACTCTGGATTTTAATTCCTTCTATAGTTAGTTGTTGTTGCTATTTATGTTTGTTTAGTGACTTGCACAGACTAATTCTGTGTAGTCTAATTCTTGTATTGTGTGGAACCACTTACATCTCTGCCCAGTTGTTTTGTTTTCTAAAGTCTTATTTACTAAAGATTACCCTTGGATCAGCATAGCTTACTGATCAGCCACTGATTGGCCAGATGTGCCTAAACACCTTGAAGCCTGTAAGACTTCTCTTTGCAATGCATCTATGTGTGACTTGAGGAAGGCATTCAAGGTACCCTTTTCTGAATTTTGTTTTCTATATTAACAAGGTCAAATTCAACCAGGATCAAGTGACTTACTGGCACTCTCCTTGGTACCTCCTGAGTCTGTATGTACCCTTGTACATATACAGAGCACTTCAGAAACTAGGGAGGGGTGAGATGGAGATTATAAATGCACTATTTTGCTTTCTCATTCCCCAGAACTGCCCATTAAATTTCTATCTGTTCTCTTCCAAACCACATAATGACTTTAGGCTAGTAATAATATTAATCTTCCCTTATTATTTGCCACTGAGACTCTTAATATATTTGACAATGTCCTTAGGTGTGGAATTTGCCATGCTTTGCTAAAAATAAAATGAGCTTCCTGTAAGAGATATAAGAATAATGGGAGTCCTTATACTGTGATAGGTCTTCTCCATGGAGCTGAGTAACAGACAGAATAATACTCAGGCTAAAATATCACTGATCACCACTATTCTTATTGAAGTTGACTTTATTTTCATAAGTAAACCTTTCACAATTTTTCTGTCAATTTCAAGATTTTTTGTCATTGCAGTTGGCAATTTTGTCCAGTTTTATCATTTCTGAAGTGCTGACCCAGTCATTCCAGAAATCTGGGTAATTGATTTTTGACAAATGTGCAAATGCTTTTGAGTTTAGAAATTGTGATAAAGTTGAATTATGTACTGTAGAAAAAAATACTGTTCTTAATTTTAGTCCTATTCCAGATATGAACCCATTTGTAATTACTACCTTTTGAAGATATTATTTTTAGTTAATATGTGGCCACCTGAATCAGGATGAGTTTTTCCTACTACTATAGGCCTTATAAGGACAAAGGCTGGGGATGAACCAAAGGCCATAAAACAAATCAATCCAGAAAAGAAAAAGGTGCAAGTGATGTAAAACAGAGATACAACTAAGAGACCTCTAGGATTGCCAGCATCCAGAGACAGAATGTTACAGATCTTGTTGAGAAAGCATTTCCTTGCTGATCAAACATTCCCTTGCTGATCAAGCATTTCCTTGATTTTGGACTTCTCCTGGCCTCAAAACAATGAGCCAATTCCCATTGTTTGAGTGAATCCTTTGTGTGGCAGCCAGGAAACTAAGAATGAAAGGATTGTATTTTTAACAAATAGCATCGAACAATTAACAACCATATGGAAAAATTTAGCCTAAACCGCAAACTCATGTTTTATAAAAAGATTAACTCAAAATGGATCATAGATCTAAATATATAATGTGAAACTATATACACTTAGAAGAAAACATAGGAGAAATCTTTGTAAACTGTGATTAAACAATGAGTTCTTAGATATACTACTAAAGCACAATCTTGAAAAGAAGATACTGATAAATTGGGCTTAGCAAAATTAAAATATTTTGCTCTGACAAAGACATTGTTGAAAGAATACCAATAAAAGATACAGACTGGGGGAAATATTTTGATATCACACATTCAACAGACTAAATATATGCAGAAAATATTAAAAAAAAAACAAAACTTCCAAAATTCAGCACTAGGACAAGAATCAAACTATTTAACAAAAGGACAAAAGACTTGAATGACAACTGTACCTTAAGCATGGCTATTTCCAATAGAAGGGTCCGCCAGATCTGGTGCTAAAAAGAAGCATTTCTCTCCTTGAGAAAGTGATTTATTGCAAATGCACAAGCAAGGAACTGGGGAAATCTTCCCAAAATCAGTTCTCTGTGGGAATGTGAGTTGGGGTTTTTATATGCAGGGAAAGAAAAGAGAAAAAAGGAGAAAATGTATGAAGGCACATGGCACAGTTTTGCCAGATCAGTAAAGACAGAGGATTTCTTCAAGGGTCTTGTAATGAAGAACAGGATACACTCCTTAATTTTGTTTTTCCTCAAGCTGTCAGTCTTATCCTTGCTATCTTGGTTTCAGTGGTTACTTAATCAGAGCTCAGAGTTAGATCTCCTAAGTTCAGGGTGTCCATAACTCCCTTTTATGCTGACCACACAGATATATCCAGCCCTCAGTTTTTAAGGCAGAAGTCACTGATTTACTGAACCACAGGGTGTCACTAGTGCTCAATGGTCTGGTTTTACAATGAGATGTTGTCTTCTTGCTATAACTGGGACTGAGAAGGTCTGGTTAATGTCTTAAGTAAAAGACATTAACAAGCTATTGGGAGAAAATAAATGCAGACAGTTAAGCTACTTTTAGGAAGGGGTATTAGAGATTTTTATAACTGCTTATATGGAGAAAATTCTTAAATACAATTTTCCAACTTTCAATACTAAAGATGCTGTACAGAAGGCAAATAATCACAGGATTGCAGGGACCTAGGGCCTGGCCCCTCCGAGTCCTCAGCACAAGCCACTTGCATAACCTAAGCCTAAGTTAAAGATTACCAACCCTCCTCAGAAAGGAGAGAGAATGTCTTAAACCAAATCTCTGAGTGGTAAAATCTCATTCCTGAGATAACATCACCAAACCCCATGTGCCCAGTCACTGGACTTTGCAGGACCTCTGTTGTTATACCCTTTGGAATGTCATTGTTATCACCCCTATGGAATGTCTTCATTCTAAGACCCTTTTATCACTCCTCATTTTCTCCTGTCTTCTTGCGGAGTGCTAACTTTATTCATACTTCCATCGGCCGCCATCGAGGTCCCTTCTGTCTGTAAGTCCCTATAAAGCTTATGTCTAAATCTCTCCCTGGTGTGTTCTTTGGTCTCATGGCCTCACCAACTCATGCCCTTCAGGAGTTGGGTTGGAACAAATGATAAAATGCTCACTACCATTTGCTATTATTAAAATGAATAATATTAAAAACAAAATGAGATGGTGCTCTAATGAGTAAAATTTTTAAAAATCATAAAATAAAAGAAATCATAATTGGCGAATACTAATAGAACCTCTGAATGGTGATAGCTTTCAATGCATAATCATTGTGTAGATCAATGTTTATAACATATTTGTCCATCTATCTATGCACTTATCTTTATACATGAGACATTTATTTCTAATTGCTATAAACTTGAAATATTCTCTTATTTTGTATTTTGTGATTGCATGCCCATGAATATGATTTCCTTAATATAATATTAAGGAAACAATTCTATTTTTTATACTCTTTAGAATAAGAGGAAACAAGTAATCTGACTGATATAGATACTTGACTCCAAGCTGGATGTAGCAACTACTTAGAGTTTTAGGTTTTGAGCATTCCAGCCTGTTCTATGCAGGGAAGGAATTGTACAAATGCATAGTTAGATGACCAGAAAGACACTAATGTTAGAAAACCATTAGTTTCCATTGGTATTCATTATTATCTTATTTAATGATAGAGAAAGTCTTAGCTGGTCATATGGCTGGGCAGCAAGAGTTTATATTTTCTTACAGCTTGGTATGGTTTGGTGAATAAATTTTGATGATGGCACATGACTGGAATATCTGCATGTTGTTTCCAATTTGTACAACTCAAAAGGAATAAATGAGTACTTTCCTTCATCTATCCCTCCCCGCCTTTCCCTAAACAATTTCTGTTGTCTGAGAAGTAATGAGACACTCTGGCCAATTTTGATGTAAAGGTGAAATATTCATTTTGCATATGACATCACTGTTCCAACAACTTTAGGCTCTTTCTACTGAATTTTTCATGATGTAGAAACTTCTACTAAGAGAGTTTACTTTTGCATCTTTTATAGAACAGCTTAGTTTAAATCTTATATATTTATAAATCCCTGATGTTCTCAATAATCACGAATTTTAAATTTTCAGATAAAATATTAGGATATTTTGATTTCCTTAATTAATCAATTTAATACACTTATTTTAATTTAAATTAATTGTTTATCCTTAATTGACTAAAAGTTTTGTGAGACCACTACCCTCAAATTAGATAAATATATCCTTAATACTTAAAATGGGCATATTTCCTTTCTCAATGTTTTTTGAAATTAGTACTAACTGCAAATGAAGTGCCATCATTTCTTTATTTTTACAAATATTTGACACATAGAAATTTAACTGGCCATATACTAAAAGGTAGGGATTTGAACACATGGCTTTTAAGTCTTCCACTGATCATACTCTGCTAAAACATAGCTCTAATTTTACTACCTTATGAGATAACTATGGAACAATATATCATAAATATATTATTCTATATGTGACTGAATCTCTATTGCCGAGAGTCAAATGAAACACATCTGAAGTTAGGAAGAAGAGTTATAGAAAGACTGAGAAAATACATTAGGAATTGTATGGTCAGATATGCTTTTGATTGTTCCAAACTTGAGTGGCAGGAACAATGGTTTAGTTCATTTACAGATTAACATGGGAAATGTGCTGATCCCCAGGGCAGAGAATATTTCTTGCTTAAAGAACACTATTTGTTCTTACAGCAGAATATATTTTAGATGATAACACCTGTTTCAATAAGGAAATTAACAATAAAAAAACCCACTTTCTTCTAATTTTATCACGACTTTTTATCTCAATCAATAAAGGTAAGCACAAAATTTCCTTTGATTCAAACAGGTAAGCCTGAACAATTTTTGTCCAATGTCAAATTTATTTTTGCATATATTTCTTGTTTTTTAAGCATTGGCAAAGAATATTCAATTCTAGAAAATGAAAAGAAAAATTCTTGATTTTTAAAAAAAAATTTCAAAGATTGTTTCATATAGTCTTTTTACTTTTCTGACTTTCAGGATAATAAGATCAAATGTAAACAAAATGCAAAGCACTTTGTAATATAATGGGCCAATATATCAAAGATTATTAAAATTGTCATCATCATAAGTGCTAACCTTTATTGAGTGTTAACCATGGATTTAAGCGTTTCACATGTATTAAATCTGGGGAAACTATCTCATTAAAATCAAATTATACCTAAATAACGAACATGATACTGCTGTGCATTGTTGAAACAAGAGTAAATATTATTGATAAGTCCTTGTATGATAAGAGTTAAGTCCCATGATAAACGAATCTGAAAATATTAGGGAATATTGATCTGTTCTCATTTTTGTCATTAGAGAATTCTTCTTGATTGAAAAAAAAAAAGCCTTCTCATTGCATTCACCAATTTCTGATTTTTATTTCCTGTCTTCAATTTGATTTTATAAACTGTCTTTGAAAACAAGTATATATACATTGCCGTGATAGATTCGGTAGCTGATAACACAATCCCTGCATCAGAAAATATCATTATTTCAATGGGGTAACTGGAAAAGTAAACATGAAATATGTGAAAAAATAAAGGTATCAACATTTAGCTTAATTACTATTGATTTTATTTCTGAGTTGTATAAATAGTAAATTCGAAAAGTTTCGAGAACTCAGCAAAACCAGCTCCACACATAAACTGTAGTTTTTGTACTTTCTGTAAAATGGTTTGTAATTCAGCATAAAGATTTGCAAGTTCTGCTTAAAGTTGCTTGCTTGAGCCAGATGCCAAGTGAACCTAATTAGCCTCTTGAGCTTCTTGGACAGAAAGACCATTTTAGAGTTCCTTTTCCTCCCACTAGAAAATCTAAATAAAAACCTATGAATTTTGACTTCACATACCACCCATTCAAATGCAAACACAGTTTAAAAGATTAAGCAGCATCCCATATTATTTGATGTTGAGCTCATCATTATTTTTTATACTAAAAGAAGCTAGATGTGCATAATGCTAAAGAATTTGGAGATACTACAGGAAAGCCACCATAATTTAAGTAAATATACTTGAATGATTTGTTTGCATAACTATTTTAGATGGCTTACAAGCTATTTACTTTAACAATGAAATTAGTTTTAATTGATAATAGAATAAAACAATTGAGAGTAGAGAAGAATGGCCAGTTGAAAAAATGGAATGATTATTATAATTGAACATAAATTCAGATTTTGGGATTTCAAGTATTCAAATTGATAGCAAAATTTAAATTCACATGTTTCATCACCTGCAAAAAGAAAATATAACTCTAAGATTTTTTGAAGTTCATTTTTCTAATGGACACGTAGAGGCACTGGTAGGTATAACATTTTTTCATAGTGGAAGTTAATAAAATTGGTGGGCATACAGCACTAATTATACAGGAGAAAACAAAAGTCAAAGAAAGTATAGTAATTTTTATTTCTGATGAAATCATTCCTGCAGATGAAACATGAAGAGAAAACAGCAGAAGGATATGTTTCCACAGTGATACAATTTGCAATACTGGGATTTTCTGACCTTCCAAATCTCCAAGGGTTTCTTTTTGGAGTGTTCACTGTCATTTACATGATTATTTTTATTGGAAATAGCCTCATAATCTTAATAACCAGGCTTGACTTTACACTACAGAATCCCATGTATTTTTTCTTGGCAAGTTTTTCCCCATTGGAAATCTGTTATGTGTCTGTCACTCTCCCTAGAATTCTGATGAACCTTTGGACTCAAGAGAAAAGCATTTCTAAGGTGAAAGGTACCACCCAAATGTGCTTCCTCCTTATGCTGGGGACCACTGAGTGCTTCTTCCTGGCTGTGATGGCCTATGACTGCTACATGACCATCTGTAACCCATTACACTATCCTCTAGTCATGAACCAAAAGATGTGTATTCAGCTTGCAATTGGTTCCTGGATCAGTGGAATCTCAGTCCAGATAGGGTAAACCTGTTAAATTTTCTCTCTGCATTTCTGTGGTTCTAATCAAATTAACCACTTCTTTGACATCCCTCCCCTTCTCAAACTGGCCTGTGGGGATACACCAGTGCATGAGTTATCTGTCTATTTAGTAGCTATGTTGTTTGTTGCAGTCCCTTTTATGTTGATATTTGCCTCCTACAGAAAAATCATTTCCACCATTCTGAGGTTGCCATCAGCCCAAGAATGGGCCAAAGCCTTCTCCACATGTTCTTCCCACAGGCTGGTTGTTTTTTTATTCTTTGGATCTGCTACCATCACCTATTTAAGCCCCAAATCCAATCATTCTGCAGGAACTGACAAACTGCTTTCTCTTTTTTACACCATTGTAACTTCAATGTTTAACCCCATGATATACAGCCTGAGGAACAAGGATGTTATAACAGCACTAAGAAAATTGTTACTCAAAAAATAGCACGATGAGCTTGTTATTGATTTAACTGATTGTCACACAATTTTCAAAGAAACATTTTAAATTTCTATATTACCCCTTTGACAAATAATCTCTTCTGCCTGAGGTTGTACTCTTTTTTAAAGAGTTAGCTTGAAATGTACTGTGCTTGTTATATACTAGGCACATTAATCTACCTTCAAAATGACATGTGTTAAGAATAATTTTGTCTCTTAAATAAAATAGTAATGTGCATCATATTTTCCCTTTAAAAGCTATGAATACAACTCAAGCTTCTAAGAAGTTTAGCTTAAATATACTAGAAATTATACAAGATTATTTGCCAAAATAATTGCTTAAATCTTCCACTGTGTATTTGCTATCTTTCTTCCTTGTTTCTACAACACAGAAACTGGTCAGTAGGTGAATACTGGTTGAGCAAATTATTAAATGATTCAACATTTAAATGAATATTGCTATGCCCTACTTCAAACTCTTGCCAAAACCTAGAGATATTAAATAATTGGTAATCATATTTTAACATATTATGACCCCATGTAGAATTACTCAAATCATATTCCTAAAAGGAAAGCATATATGGATTTGGCTCTCTTGTAAGTTCCTGCCTGAGCACATGATATGACAGAAAATTTGAACCAGTCTCAGGCAGTTTATTTTGTACTTATTTCTATGTTATTACTAGCAGCTATGGTCCTAAGGTAATCTGCATTAGATATTTTATCTCTTTCATGAATACACTCCAAACAGACATATCCTCAATCCATTTTGGATGAGCACTGCTGTATATAAAACTTGCCTCTTTACTTCCCTTCTAAAGGGCCATTTATAGATTATCTTTTAATAAAAATAACATTTGTCATAAATCCTCTCTAAAGAAAATATATGTGAAAACTAAAAATAATTATCCCTAAGATAGTAATAATAATTATGTATTGCAAAGCCTCATATCATCGTACAATTGGATGACAAGGAAATAAACTGAGCCCTTGAAAGATATAAAGGATTTCAGCATAATGGCTTGAAGCTGTAAAATGGTATATGTCTTATTTCCTTTGAACTATAATCCCCCCAAACCTCTGCATGTTGATCATCTTATTCAAGATACCAATGTCCTCCTAGGATATAATTAATGCTTGTAATAAAAATTAAAATTATGGTAAATTTGTTCACATTTTTCCCCAAACTCCATAAAATCTGGTACCATTTTCCCCTGCCATTGGAGTAAGCTTATAAAAGATTCACATGACATGATTGGCAATTATGTTTTGGATTCAATGATATTTTAATCCCTAATAATTAGTAAAAATTCCATGAAAATTGTATCAATATAGAAGTATATTTGGATCCGAATTTCTTCATTTCTTTACTACTATTCCAAGGATTTTGTGAAAGACAGAAAGATCAAAACTGAGTATGTAATGAAAATTTACTTTCTCATCTATGACCACACTGATAGATTTTTGTGGAACAATTATACCTTCATAGCAAAATGGGGGAGATTCAGATTCAATATATATTTTTAGACTTCCTAATTATTTTGTAGATTGTATCTCATACACAAAACAATATTGGGAAAATGGATTACATTCCTTGCCATTTTATTTTTCTATACCAAACTTGGTTGAAATCAGAAAGACATTATTATTTATTTATTTATGTATACATGTGTGTATGTATTTATTTATTTTTGTATTGCTTAATTATAGTTTGAGAGGTGTACAAATAGCACTTTGTCCTGTAAGCACATTTTTCTTGCTATCTGGCCAGTGTGTAATAAAGAACCAATCTTTGCAGTGGTAATTGGTATAAAGCTGTTGTTTAAGGTATGTATGTATTTTGGTATTTTGTACTGTCTTAAAAAAATTGTTTTCCATGTGTATGCATATATAATAATTTTGAAGAGTCTATATAAATAATCAGGTTTGTGAAATTTTAGAAGTGTTAAAATTTTCCTTTGGGGCAGAAGCTTTTAAATTCTGAAAAGTAGTGTCTTCACAGACAGTTGTGCAGATTTTGTAGTACTATTAATGACCTATATAAATTTTTTTCCTCAGTGTAGAAGATTTCTGATTACAAGCATATTTTTGAAAAACTTTTCTAGCACATTGAGTTTGTTATTTCCAAGTCATCAAACGATACCAAGTATGTGATAAAGAGATTTTTTTGCTGATGACAATTTCAGGAATTCTCACTTGATATAAGAAAAAATATGTGTGTGTATATACAATACAGTGCTATAAAACGTAATATATCTTGCATATTATATGTTATATAGCAAGTATATTATTATATATTATATAATATATAGCATAGTGTATTATATATATATATATAATACAGATAATTATATATAATAAAGTGCTTACTTGACATTACAGTATATTTGTATTTGGCTTCAGGAAATACTCCACAACCAGTTAAAAACTAGTCCACTTGAAACAAATTTCTTGTTCACTTTGGATTGGCCTTTTTGCTAGTGTAAAGAAATTGTGTATTTGTGAGTGTGGCTTGGATGTTATAAATATTTTGCTGATTCTCATTCAGTGAGATTAGTTTGGTCCATTTTATGATGCTTCACTATAGGTTTGTTATATCTTTTTTTCATATGCCTATCCTGGGTATATACTCATTTATTACACTAGGGAATATTGGATTAGACAAGAGAAAGTGAACTTCTTTAAATTCATATGTCCATAGTAAAAACCCAATGTAGGAAATCTTATATTATTTTCCTACCTGAAATGAAAATATTATGAATGAATAATTTGTCTATGCCAGTCCCTCTCCTAACCAAGATCTGTTTAACAGTATTTGATATAATTTTGTAGATGATCCATGCATTTTACCTTGGTCTTCTGTTTTTCACTTTGGTACAATCTGTCTCCAATAATGTTCAATAAATACACAATCATACTACTAAGAGTCAGGATAAAACATAGTAAAAATATCAAAAAATAATCATTTTGTAAATAAATTCAGGCAAGAATTTCTTAAAAGGCAAAATTCCTAGCTGTGGACATAATTTTTTTCTGCACAATTTCAAGGACCAAGTGTCATGTAATACCTGACAAGAGAAATCATGTGGCAATCAGCAATCACCAGGCTGTCTTTCACTAGAACCAGCTCACCCTCCGAAGGTGCAGTTCAAATGAGCTTTTCTTTATTGACAGAAGGGAATTTACCAACTAAGTCACTTTGTCTCTTTTGTTGCAATCATCACATTCTTTACCAGATAGCCAAGTAGAAATTTGGTCAGAGTTAGATTGGAAGATAATAAAATGTCTTAGTATACAAGAAGCTCTGGAAGATATTGTAGTAAGCATTAAAGAGGAACAACTAGAGTTATATCACCAGGATAACAAGTGAGAAGTTAAATGCACAGTCAAACTGGACAAGAGTGAATGTCTTGAATGCTTGATGTAGTCAGAAATAATCTATTTCATGTACTCCTATACTGGTAACATAAAACTTATCAATTAAGAACAACAAAGCAGAGTATGAGTCCTGAGTGACATAATTAGCTTTACCATGTAATGTAGTGTTATATGAGACATTAGTGAGTGATTTATAGTTTATAGGGATCCAATTAACTGATGAGTCAGCTTTACTTCATTGGTAAATTGTGATAGAGGAGTAAATGGCCTCCTAGAGATGGTCATGTCCTAATTCCTGGAACCTCTGAATATATTACATAACATGGATAAAGGACTTTGCAGATGTGACTAAGGTAATGAAATTTGAGGTGAAGAGTTTATTCTGGATTATCCTGGTTGGCCCAATCTAGTCTCTTTCTGAGATCATTTGGTTTCAGTTTAAAACCTTCAACTTATTGGATGAGTCATCTTTCATTGTTGAAAGCTATCTCCTTTTTTGATTGTAGATGCAAGCAGCCATAGATGCAGTCAACTGATTGATTTTAACCCACAAGTACCCTTCCAGTAATAATCAGCCAGTGTTTGATTGATCAGGCAATTGGGCACCATAAACTAGCCAAATTTATACATGTACTTATCACAAACAGGATACTATCAACAACTGTATGCTAACACATTGGATAACTATAAGAAATGGACAAATTCCCAAAACACAAAAGCTACCTGCACTGACTCAAGAAGAAATAAAAGTTCAAAATACACAAATAGCAAATATAGAGATTGCATCATTAATAAAAACCTGCTTAGAATGAGAAGTCTAGGACCAGATGGTTTCACTGATCAGTTTTACCAAACAATCCAAGAAGAATTAACCCCAGTTCTTACCAAACTCTTCAAAATATTTAAGAGGAAGAAAAGCTCCCTAATTCCCTCTGAGGCCAATATTGCCATAATACCAAAGACAAATAAAGATACCAAAAGAAAATAAAATATACCTATATCCTTTATGAATATAGATGTAAATATCCTCAAAAAAACCTGAATGCAACACCATATTAAATAATTGTACACCATGATCTGGTGGGATTTATCCCAAATATGCAAGGGTGTTTCAACATAAGAAAATCAATTAATGTAATTCAACACATGAATGAAATGAAGAAAAAGAAATATATGATAACCTCAAATGATGCAAAAAACACACTTGACAAAATCCAGCATAGTTTCTTGATAAAAACCCTTAGAAAATTAGTAATAGAAGGAAACTTCTTCAACATAATAAAGGGCATATATGAAAACCCATACCAAGTACCATGCTTAATTGTGAAAGTCTAAAATTTTCCCTCAAATATGAGAAGCAAGACAAGAATGGCCACTGTGTCCAATGTTATTCGCATTGTACTACATGATCTAGACACAGCAATTAGTAAAGGAAAGAAAATAAATGCTATTCACATTGGAAATGAAGAAGTAAACCATACCTATTCGCATATGACTAGTTTTAGGATATTGAATATCCTACATTCACAAAAAAGCTACTAGATTTAATAAACAAATTCAGTAATTTGGTGGAATATAACATCAATATGCAAAAATCAGTATTGTTTCCATACACTGCTAATGAACAATCTGAAGAGGAATTGAAGAAAAAAATTATATTTACAAAAACAATGAAAAAAATTAATATCTAAAACAAATTTAACCAAGGTTTTAAATGATTACAAATGGAAATTATAACATGTTAATAAAGGAAATCAAAGAAGACCTAAATACATGGAAGGACATTCTGTGTTCATGGATTAGAAGACTAAGTATTGTTAAGAGTTCTGTTCTCCCCAAAGTGATTTCCAGATTCAATACAATCTCAATCAAAATTCCAATATCCTTCTTTGCAGAAATGAAAAAGCAATCATCACATTTATAAGGAAGCAAAATGTCCCTGTGGTGGTTTGCAGCTGATGGCACCCCTGAATAACATACTTTTAAACTTAATCTGTTCCTGTAAGTGTGAAACCATTGTTAGTAGGACGTTTTGATAGGGTTACCTCAGTGACAGTGTGATCCAATTCAATCAGGACGGGTTTTAATCCTGTTCCTGTAGTCCTGCATATGTGGCATAAAATTCAAACAAACAGAGAGAAAGCAATGAGAACCAAGTAGCTGGAATTCAGTGTAACTCAGAAGATAATGGAGAGACCTGAAGCTGCCAGGGACATGACCTTGGAACAGAGGAGCCAAGGACCATGGATCAACATCAGTCAGCAACTAAAATGAATGGCTTCAAGAAGGAAGCAATGCTTGATGACACCTTAATTTGTACTTTCTTTTAGTCACAATACAGTGCACTAATAAATTCCCATTGTTTAAGTCTGCCCATTGCATGGTATTTTCTTGTGCAGAAAAGGAAGATAAAAAGGTCCTGAATAACTAAAATCATTTCAAATATAAGAATGAAGTTGGGAAACTCACAATTTCTGATTTTTAAAACTAATAACAAAGCACCAGGAATTTAAACAGCATGTCATCACACTAGGATGACATATAGACCAATGGAATCCAGTTAGAAGTTCAGAATAAACCTTCACATCTAAGGCCAATTTATATTTGATAAGGAAGATAATTCCTCTCAATAAAGAAAGAATAATCTCTTCACCAAATGTTTCTGTGAAAACTGGATATCCATATAAAAAAAAGAATGAAGGTGGATGCCTACCTAACGCCATGAACAAAAATTAACTTAAAATGGACAAAAGACCAAAATAAAAGCACATCTACTTTTGATGAGTTTCTGTGTCAGTGATTATTCTCCAATGATTTCCTGTATTTAATTACATTAATTTGTGCCTTACTTTATTATTTCTTTGCTTCTGCTTGCTTTGAGTTGAACTTTTTCTAATGTCTTAGGAAAAAAACTTAGTCCAATGAGTTGAAACTTTCCATGTTTCTAATGTAAACATTTAATGCGATATAGTTCCCTCTCACCAGTGTGTAAGCTGCATCATAACATTTAACATGTAGTTTGCTTTTCAAGTTCTGTGTAATTCTTAAATTTCCTTGACATCTTCCTCCTTGTCCCACTGATTATTTAGAAGTATATTTTTTATTTCCAAGTTATTAGAGATTTTCCTCATCTCTCTTTTATTTATTTCCACTTTCATTTCACTGTGAGAGAACACACTCTGTATGATTTCAATTCTATTAAATTAAGTTTGTTTAATGTCCCAGAATCTGGTTTATCTTGAACATTTCAGGAATGCATGAATAAAAAAAAAAAGGTCTAATATGTTGTTGTGTGTGAAGACTATTATGACAATTTATGTTCTGTTGGTTTATTGTGTTGTTCAGCATTCTATATCCTTGAAGATTCCCTATCTATTTCTTTTCTCAGTTGCTGAGAGGCAGTGTTCAATGTGTTTCTTTGAATAGGGTGGGCATAATTTCAGTCAGATCAATAAGGCTGTATGTGTTCTTGGCTGTTCTATATCCTTGCCAATGTCTATCTTGTTCTGTCAGTTACTGAAAGAAGAGTGTGAAAATATCCACATATAATTTTGGATTTGTCACTTTCTCCTTTCTGTTTATATCAGGTTTTGTCTTTTGTATTTTGTAGCTCTACAGTTTAGTGCATGTACATTTATGATTCCCATGTCTTCTTTAAGAATTGCCCCTTTCATCATTATGTCGTGTCTTCTTATTTCTGCTTATTTTTCTTGTTCTGAAGTTTACTTTTTCTGATAAGTGTTTACATGGCATATCTTTTTCCATCTAATTATTTTAACCTTATATATCATTTTATTTAATGCTAGTTTACTGTAAATATTTTATATTTGAGTCTCTCTCTCATCTTGTGTTTTAAACTCAATCACTATTTTAAATGGTATATTTGGATCTATAGCTTTTAAGGTAATTATCGATATGAATGTATTTAATCATAACAGTATATTATTGTTTTGTTTTTCTTGTGACTTTGTCTCTTAACTTCCTCATTCTTGTCTCCTTGGATTATTTGAGCATTTTCAGTATTCGATTTTGATTGCCCTATTATATATTCAGCTAATTCTCTTTGTAGTAACTTGTTAGTGGTTGTTTAGTGATTAAAATGCACATATCTAATATTTTACAGTATACTTAGAATTAATAATTTATCTCTTCAAATAAAATGTAGAATCCATATAGAACATGTTGCCCTCACACATTTGTTATATTTGTCATTTGTGTTTCTTCTACCATATATTGGAAAGCCCACCATACCTTGTTATAATTTTTGCTTTCAAAAGTCAGATGTATTTTAAAGAAGTTAAGAGGAGAAAATCAGTCTAACGTATTTACCAGTTTCTTTTCATTCTGTTGCTCTTCCTTCATTCCTTGAAGTTCCAAGTTTATGTCTCACCTCTTTTACCTCAGTCTGAAGAATTTCCTTAGCATATCTTTTAAGTCTAATGGTCCAGAGTCTCATAGTTTTTCTACATCCAAAAATGTCCTCTGAGGGATGTTCTGTGGTAATTGAATTTGGCATTGATGGCATCCCCCAAAAGATGCTGCTCTATATCTTCTTTTTCTACAGCCATATGAATATATTTCCCCTCTACATAATCTAATGTGTCATTCTCTTTTGCTACATTTAAGTATTTTTTTTTAATTTCTCTTTGGTTTTGAGCAACTATATTATTAAAACACTTGGCATTCTTATTTTTAATTTTCTTGAGTTTAATGAGCTTATTGTATTTGATAATTTATACCTTTCACCAAAGTTGGAATGTTTTCAGCCATTATTTCTTCAAATATTTCTTGTACCGATACCAATATCTTTCTCTTGTGCTTTTGAGACTCTAATGACATGTATGACAGCTCTCTTAATGTTGTCCCATATATGTCAGAGGTTCTGTTTTTCTTTTAATTATTTTTCTCTTTGTTCATTAAATGTGGCAGTTTCTAATAATTTACATTAAAATTCACTTATCCTTTCCACTGTCATCAACAATATTCTCCTGGGACTATTCATTGAATGCTTAATAACAAATATTTATTTTTCTGTTCTAAAATTTCAATTTTTTCATTATTTATATGTTTAAGCTTTAACCTCTTTATTTATATTTATTTTTATGATGTTTCTTTTACATTATTAAGAAATGTTATAAAAACTTTTTAAATTCTCTATCTGATAATTTAAATAACTGGATAATCTTAGTGTTGTCATCTATTCATTTTTCACTTCCTTGAGTATTGTTAACATTATACTGCTGTAAGACATTATCTTCACATTATCTAGAGAAATATAATGTCTAAGATATCAAGTTATTGGATGGTATTCTATGCATTTTTAGTCTTAATTTCTGAGACACTAACTACTGTTAAAATTCTGTGGAAAATGTTTATTTTAAAAAAATAGCAGGTAACTGAAAAAAATTATAAAAGATCACAAATCTGCCTTGTTTCTTGACTGGAGTTTCAAAGTCAGTTCAATATTCAAAGACTTTCATCCTGACCCATGCATTCTTCTCTCAGTCTGGAACTGGGAATTAATTTATATCATAGGTCATCTATCATAGCCTTTGCTATACATCTTTGAGCCTGATTCTCACATTCTCACATACACACCTAGGAAGTAAGCCAAATAACTATATCATTTTTGAGGCAGAAGTAGATGATTCCTTTTACCAGTTATCCTCAGCAGAGTGTGAGTTATTTTATGATATTTTAAATTGATTTGATTTAAATTCTCACATTTTTAAACTGCAAGAAGATTTAATATTTGGACTTTCATGCTTCCTTATGAATTTGATAGGAAGATACTTTAATTCAAATAAAGATAAATTTGTGTTTTTTGGATTTGATATTTTTGAAGTATTTACTTTCATTGCAGAATCTCTAATAAACAATATTTAAAATATGGTTTGAAATAATCTAGGTTAAGAAGTAGAATAGAAAATATATTTTCAACTTTAGGTAGAGTATGACCTTGGAAATAATTCAATTCATTTGTATCCCATTTCAGAGTGTTCTTGAAGATAAAACTACACTGCTTCCAAATAATGTAAAAGAATGATGGATTTACAAGGGAGAATAGTTTGTCTTACAAGAATCGTCTTAAAATGGAGAATAATTATGGTGTCTCCATTTTGCTGAGTTGGAGAAATGTTACTAGATTGTGTGACCTGGCCCCCTCTTCTACCTCCCAATTTTTGGAACATCCTTGCCTGTATAGAAATTGTATTCCATGCTACCATATCTACTATGTGTTCAAAGTAAACCAAAAACACAGTTTTGCTTCATAAGCAAATACAGTTATCCCATCCACATTATGGGTATTAGGGTACATCACTCACATGACCTGGAAAATCCATGTAAAATTTTTAGCCCTCTCTTTGTACCAGAGAAGTCTAAATTTTTTCTTTTTCTTTTATGGGGTGTTTACAGTACCTCATTTTAAAATTAGCATTAAGTATTTTGTCATAGGCTATTTGTAGGTCATATATGTAATTTACTGTAAGAAACATACTATATGAAAAAGAAATAAAAAATATGAAATAAATATGAAATTTTAAAAATTAATGCAAATTTGGGGAGAATAACACTGACCATACTGCATATTAACAAGAAACATTAAATAAATAAAATTTGAACTTCCCTACTGGTACTCATTGGCTTTAAAACCTGGGTCTCAATTTTCTTCTAGTCTAATATATGTCTTCTGTGACATTTTTTTCCCAATATAAGGCAGTTTCATCAGTATTGAATATCTCTTCTGGTTTGTAGCCTTTCTTGTCAAACAGTTTCTTCAGGATTTCAGAAAATTCAGGAGGAGCGTTTTGATTGCCAGACACTGCCTCTCCCAGTACTTTTACATTGTGTAGGCTAAACGTTTTTTTAAAATTTTCATACCATCCTTTGCTGAAATGAAAATCTGTAGGGGTAGAACCTTCACCTTCATTTTCCTTTAGGGAATCATATAAGGATTTAGCCTTTACTTCTATGATGCCAGAGTATAATGGAAAGCCTTTTTTTATGTATAACAATCCTGCACCCAAAAGAATACTGCACTTTCTACACGAGACAGATGGAGAGCTTGTGGTTCATACACATGCTTTCCAGTTGTTGGTATAGCTGCCGCAACAACTTCGCAGATTTCCTTCTCTTTTTTCTTGATATGTGTTACAGTCAACTAATTAATGCTGTAATTGCTGCTAATCGCAGCAGCCAATTTGTCTGAAGGAAGCATATCTAACAATTCTACTTTTCCCTTCAAGTTCATCACTTTCCTCTGTTTCGTGGGAGCACTTTCCAAACCACTAGGGACCCATGATTTTAATAGAGGTTATAGCATTTAAACGACACACGACATGAGAAACTCGTGATGCAGAGATCACTGCGAGAGCACCATAAGATGTCACGTGAGTGACTGCTGTAAACCACGCTTCACATGCACAAACCAGTGCATAGAATCACAGTTCTTTTACTAAAAAATTTGTTTTAGGAAAAATGTTGTGTACCTGTTCTTGGTATTAATAGTAAAATACATACTGTACAGTTAACATTACATATAACATTGCATGTATTTTATACATTTATAAATTACTAAATTTTTAAAGATATCTCTACATTTTTAGGCTTTATGTGTCATCTGCTGGCACTTATGTTCTTTTTGCAAACTTAAATTTTTTATTTATATTAACTTTTAAAAAATGAAGTATATTTATGATATTAAAAGTTAAAATAAATTGATATTATTTGATAATATGCATATATTTTATGCATTTCTGAGTTACTAAACTTTTTCTGCTGTGCTTTGCATTTTGTCTGAGGCTTCCATAAAGTTCACAAAGAATCCCATTTACTTTCTTATGCCAACCCACTATATATATTGAAACCGCAATGGGGAAAGTCACAATGTAGAAGGGATAACTGTATTAAAAATCAATACAAAGCAGGATGCATGCAGGATAAAATGAATTTTGGGATACAATAATATAGCCTAAATATCATCAAAATAAATACTTTGTTTTTATAAAACCTATATATGTTGACATAATGGAAATAATATTGTTTCAGCTCTGTTAGTTTCTAGAATGTTCTTGCATCATTTGACTATAAACTTGCAATAATTAATAGAAATTCACTTTTAATTGAAATCAGTGGATGGACCAAGATATTTTTCTGTGGCTCATTTTCCTTGAAAACTTTCATTTCTTCATATTCTTTATTCATTAGCATCTAAGATGGTTAATGTTAGATTTCAATGTACAAGATTTGGGGCCATTTCCTTCTCATAAAATTGTGCATAGGTAAAATCAGAATTCCGCAATTAAGGGCAAGTGTATCAATAACTTAATAAAATACACACAGGTTCCAAAGTAGTTACACCATTTTACATTCCCACCAGAAGTATATAAGGTATCTAGTTACTCCATATACTTTCTAAATCTTGTTGTTGTCAGAATATTTTTCAGTTCTATTTTACACAGCAGGCATGAAGTCATCTCACATTCTGATTGCAATTTACATGTCCCTCACAACTAATAATTTTGAGCAGCTTTTTATGGGAATCATAATCATTCACATCTTCTTCTGTGCTCTCTGTTCAAGTCTGTTGTCTACTTTTTTTTAACTTTTTGTGAATAATTGAGTGTAGGAATTTTTTGTCTATTCTCAATATAAGTCCTTTGACAGGTGTAAATTGTAAATATTTTCTTGCAATCTAAGTGATGCCTTTATTTAACCTTAATGGTGAATGTTGCTAGAAAGAATTTTTGATTTTCATAAAGTTCACTGTATTATTTTTCTATTATGTTAACTACTTTAGAGTCATCTTGAGAAAACTTCAATTTACCCCAATTTATCCTATGTTATATTCTAGAAGTTTATAGTATTATGTTTAGGTTTACATTACAATGAGTTTGTGTTGACTCACACTGGTTCTTGAGAGTCAAATGAGTGTGCATATTTACCCAACTCTACACTCAGAGATATCATGTTGGTAGCTTCAGATTTTCCATGGTGAGGATATTTACAATGTAGAAATTTAAAAATGATGCAAATCAGTATTTCCTTTCTTCTTTTCTTTGTTTGTTTATTTGCTATTTTTCCATGGAAAGCCAGATAACCTTTATACAGCTGGTGTTAGAAGAGATTAATATCCTAAAAGTATATTTTGTTTATGGTCTAATGGTCAAGATAAAGATGTTAATCTGTCTCTCCACCATTACTATCCCGTTGTTCTAACACAGTTTGTTGATAATGAATGTTTTCCTACTACATTTATTTGAGACATGGTGGAGAATAAGTTTAACCTAAAAGATTAGGTCCATCTTGAATTTTAATCTGCTATATCAATTTATTTGTATTCCTCTGAGGCATTACAATCTCTTGAATACTGTATATAAATATTGAAGTAATCTCATCTTGTCGTTTTGGCTAAGATCAGGTGTAAATATTGAAGTAAGGTGGTGTAAGTTCTATGATATTCTTCTTTGTTTTTCAATATTGTTTTATCTATTTAGGACTTTAAAATTTGGGAAAATTTACTTAATAATATTGATTCTTCCATTCCATGGACTTTGGATTTATCTCTATTCATTCAGTTATTATTTTAATCACTACACAAAGTTTTGTCATTTTCAATGGAGAGGGCTTGCATATCTTTGGGTGTATTGCATTTTATGTGATCAAATTAATTTTAATAAAAATGTTTCTTAAATTTTATTATTTAATTGTCTGCTGCTAGTCTCTGGCCCTAAAATTTAGTTTTGCATATTCACTGTGTACTATGACCTTGATAAATTCACTTATTAGTTTTAAACTGTAATCTTTAGCATACTTGAAATTTTCTTTGGAGATAATCTGGTCATATTTTAATAATGATATCTATTACTTCTTCCTTTCCAATATGTATGCATTGATTTTTTTGCTTGCCAAACTGTGATGAATATGTCCTCTATTAAAATATTGAATGTTAATAGTAAGAGTGGATAACCTTGCATTTTTCTGGCTCTTGAGGGAAAATACTCAATATTTTGCCATTACATATCGTGTTAGTTGTAGGATTTTCCTAGAAAACCTGGCAGAAAATCTCTAGAGTGGCTCCATCATACTTATATCCCCAGACTTTTACATCCTTCTGAAATTCCCTCTCTTTCAGTATGGACATAAATGAATAGAAAGCATATTGTTTTAAGCCACTAAGTTTGTGATAATTTCTTACACCAATAATAGGAATCAATGCACATAGAAAGACTCACCCTAGTTCCATCACCTAAACACTTTTAAAAATCCAGGCAATCTATTCTCTGTAATCTCAAGACATTTTTGGTTCTGCTTAGGAGCCACACTGCTCTCCTCAGAAAGCCTCATTATGTAAGTTATAAATCTTCTTGTACCTCCTTGGTCTGTGCATGGCATCATCTGTCTCAACATCTGAGCTAAATTTCAATAGTGTGGAGTCTATCACATTTCTGCAGAGTGACCCCAACAAGAAGAATGATTCCAAGTGCAGCAGGACCAAGAGCAAAGAAGTGTCATGCAAAAGTATTCCCAGGCCTGAAACTGGGACTTTCCTCCCCTAAGATTTCAGAATTGCTATGGACCAATGACTCCTTTGTACCTCTCTTTTAAACTTGTGTTACTAGGAGATTTTCTTTTTCTTGCTGACTTTGAAGAAGAATATAACATTGGAGACCAAAAAGGAACTGAGGGAGACCTTTAGGAGCTAAGGTTAGAGTCCAGTCAATATCGAGCAAGAAAGAAGTGGTGCTCATCTTTTAATTATTTTCCCAGCCACATTTTCATTTGTTGAGCCAGCCCCAGCTGATACTTTGATTGCAGTATTGTAGACCCCACTAAAGTTCTGTTAAGAGTATTGTTCCAGGGAAGCGGCTGTGGCTTAATCAGTAGGGCTCCCATTTACCATATGGGGGGCCCTGTGTTCGGTTCCCGGGGCCTCCTGGTGGGGGTGGGCCTGCCCGCACGGCGTGGTTGGCTGACCCAGCGAGCGCAAGCTGCAGGGGGGTGGATAAATGAATAAATAAATAAAGTCTTAAAAAAAAAAAAAGAGTATTGTTCCACAAGTAACAAATAGATATTATTTTTGTTTTTTATTTTTCAGAAAAGTTTTAAAATTATAGAAAAATTATACCAAAAGTATAGGGAAATCCCATTAACACACACACACATATTTTCCCCTATTATTAACATCTTAGATTAATGTGGTACATTTGTTACAATTGATGAACCAATATTGAAACATTGCTAGTAACCAACAGCTGTTGTTCATGTTATGGTGTACTGTTGTGCTGTACAGTTTTTTTCATCTTTGTCAAATGTGTAAAGTCATGTATCTGTCATTACAGTATCATACAGGACAATTTGGCTGCCTTAAAAATGCTCTGTGTTCACTTATTCTTCCCTCCCTCTCCCTTGTGAACCCCTGGCAACTGCTCTGTTTATTGCAATGTTACAAGTTTTTTTTTGTTAACACAAAATAATAACTACAATAACAATAAATCTACATTGTTACATGGTTGCACTCTCTTATGTTTGTTCATTCCATCCCAAATATTGAGGGATTTGGGATGATGTCAGCTTTGACTGCTTCACACTGAGAAAGGACTTAGATATTATGGGGTAGATGGAATGAATTGTTTCGCTTGCAGTTGTAGATATTCCTTGCTTTTTGGAATGGGGCTTATCCATCATCAGACACTACTTCCATGAGTCTGCTAACTATCCTTAGTTTATATCAGTAAATCATGCAAAATCTGTCCTTTAGTGTCTGGCATATTTCACTCAATATAAGGTCCTCAAGGTTCATCCATGTAGTTGGGTAGTGTACAATATTGCATTATTGGCTTGAAATTGATATCTCATTATAATTTTGATTTACATTTCCCTGCCAGCTAGTGACATTAAGCATCTTTTCATGTGCTTTTTAGCCGTCTGGATTTCCTCTTTGTAAATGTATCCATTCAAGTCTCTTGCCCATTTTCTAAGCAGGTTGTTTGTCTTTTTATTATGGAAATGTAGAATTTCTTTATATTCATTGGTTATTAAACCCATATTGGATATATGGCTTCCAAATATTTTCTCCTATTATGTAGGCTGCCTTTTCACTTCCTTGAAAAAGTTCTTTGAAGCACAAACATTTTTATTTTTGAAGAGTTCTAATTTATCTAATTTTTCTTCCATTACTCATTCTTGTGTGTAAAATTCTTGAAGCCATTGACAACCACAAGGTCACATTGATGCTTCCCTATGTTTTCTTCTAATAGTTTTATGGTCCTGGCACTTATATTTAGGTCTTTGATCCATCTTGAGTTAATTTTTGTATAGGGCATGAGATAGGCATACTCCTTCATTTTTTTGGATATGGATAGCCAGTTCTCCCAGCATCATTTGTTAAAGAGAATATTTTGTCCCAGTTGAGTAGATGTGGCAGCCTTCTTGACTATCAGTTGGCTGTAGATATGCAGGTATATTTCTTAATTCTCAATTCAGTTCCATTAATCAATATATTTATCCTTGTGCCAATCCATACAGTTTTGACCACTGTAGCTTTGTAGTATGCTTTAATGCCAGGTAGCATAAGTTCTCCAACTTCTTTTTTCAAGTTCAAGATGTTTTTGGCTATTTTGGACCCTTACCCTTCCAAATAAATTTAATAATTGGCTTTTCCACTCCTCTAAATAATGCCATTGGAATTTTTATTGTGTTTGTGTTGAATCTTAAATCAATTTAGATAGAATTGACATCTTAATGATGTTTAGTCTTCCAATCCATAAACACGGAATATTCTTCCATTTATTTATGTCTTCTTTGATTTCTTTTAGAAATGTTGCTTAATGCTCTGTGTACAAGTTCTTTAAGTCTTTAGTATCTGTATTTTTACATATAAACTTAGTTAAGTTTATTCCTAGATATTTGATTCTTTGAGCTGCTAATGTAAATGGAATTCTTTTAATGATTTCCTCTTCAGATGACTCATTATTAGTTTAAAGAAACATTACATTTTTTTTGGTGTTGATCTTATATCCTGCCACTATAATGAACTTGTTTATCAGGTCTAGTAGCTTTGTTGTAGATTTTTCAGGAATTTCTATATCTAGCATCTTGTCATCTGCAAATAGGGAAAGTTTTTACTTCTTCCTTTCCAATTTGGATTCCTTTTATTTATTTTCCTTGTCTAAGTGCTCTAGCAAAAAATTCTAATGCAATGTTGAAAAATAGTGGTGACAGTGGACATCATTTTCTTGTTTCAGATATTAGAGTTAAAGCCTTTAGCTTTTCACCATTAACTGTGATGTTACCTGGGGGTTGTTCTTATATGTTCCTTATCATGTTGAGGAAGTTTCCCTCTACTCTTATCTTTGAAGTGTTTTTAACAAGAAAGGATTCTGAATTTTGTTGAATGTCTTTTTTGCATTGATAGATATGATCCTGTAAATTTTTCTCCTTCTATCTGTTAATGTGGTGTATTACATTTATTGAGTTTCTTATGTTGAACCATCCTTGCATACCTGAGATGAAACCCTCTTAATCATGGTGTATAATTCATTTGATGTTTCTGAATTCGATTTCCAAATATTTTGATGTGGAGTTTTACATCTAAGTTCATTAGAAAGATTGTTTCATTAGAGAGAGTCTTTACCTGTAGCCTATTTATAGGGCTTTGTTATTAGGGTGATGTTGGCATCATAGAATATGTTAGGTAATATTCCCTTCTGTTCAAGTTTTGGAGGAGTTTGAGCAGGATTGGTGTTAATTCTTTCTAGAATTATGATAGAATTCACCTTTGAAGACATCGGGGTCCTGGGCTTTTCTTGAATGAGATAGTTATCATGAGTGATTCAGTCCCATTACTCTTGATTGTTCTGTTGAAGTCTTCCAGTTCTTCATTCATCATTAAAGGTTACCTGTGGGTTTTTAGAAATTTGTCCATTATACCTATGTTGTACAATTCTTTGACATACAGTTTTTCATATTATCTTCTCATAATACTCTTTATATCTGTTGGGTGAAGGGTGATGTCTAATCCCTCATTTCAATTTTATTTGCATCTTCTCTTTTTTATTCTTTGTTAGTCTTGCTAAGGGAATTATGTGATGGTTAGGCTAATATGTCAACTAGGCCAGGTAATTGTGTCCAGTTGTTTGGTCAAGCAAGCACTGGGCTAATTCTAATACAAGGATATTTATGGCCTTTAGTTATTGGTGAGTTTACTGCATAGATGGCTGATTACATCTGCATCAACCAGAGATTGCCATCAGCAATGAGTGATGCTTTATCCAATCAGTTAGATGCCTTAAAAAAGGAAGCATTTTCAGCATTCACAAAGAATTTCCCAGTTCATCTTTGGACAGCCAGTGTCTCCCAGAAACTCATCAAGCACCTTCATTGGACTTTCATCAGAGCCCCTTGTTTGCAGTCTGCTTATGGAACTTGGATTTGGCACCCCCACAAATCACTTGAGAAATGCTTATAAATTCTCATACTATTTACCGGTAACTCCTGTTGATTCTGTTTCCTTAAAGAACCTTAATACAATTTTCAAATTTATGAATCTTCTAAAAAAATATATTTATGATTTGTTAATTCTATTTTATTTTAATTCTCAACTTCATTTAATTCTGCTCTAATCTTCGTTCTTTCTTTCTCTCTGTTTGTTTTGGGAGTAGTTTGTTGTTGTTTTTTTTCCTAGTTCCTCTAGATGTGCAGTTACATATTTTATTTTACTTCTTTCTTCTTTTGAACTGTAAGGATTTATGGCTATAAATTTCCCTCTCTGCACTAATTTAGTTGCATACCATAAGTTTTGACGTGCTGTGTTCTCTTTTTCACTCTTCCAATTTCCTCTTTGATTGACTATTTAAGATTTGTTGTTTAACTTCCACATAATTGTGAATTTTCCTGTTTTTTGTTGTTTTTTTTTTTTTTTTTTTGGTTTGATTTTGGTTTGGGGTGTTTTTGTTTGTTTGTTTGTTTGTTTGTTTTGTGTGTGTGTGTGTGTGTGCCCATTATTGACTTCCAGCTTCATTCTGTTGGGATTAATGATAGTGCTTTGCATAATTTCATTCTTTCCAAATTGTTTGATACTTTGTCTATGACTTAACAAATGTTTTATCCTAGAGAATAATCCATGAGTGCTTGAGAAGAATATATATTCTGCTGTTTTGGGGTGCAGTGTTCTTTATATGTCCATTAGGTCTAGTTTCTCTAAAATATCTTTTTCTTTATTGATCCTCTCTCAAGATGTGCTGTCTATTGCTGAGAGTGGTATATTGAAGTCCCACACTATGACTATAGAGACGTCTATTTCTCCCTTTAGTTTTGCCAGTATTTGTCTCATGTATTTTGGGGCACCCTGGTAAGGTGCATAAATATTTATGATTGTTCTATTTGGTAGATTGCCCTTTTTATTAATATAATGTCCTTTTTTGGTCTCTTACAACAGTTTTATGCTTAATGTCTATGTTATCTGATATTAGTAGAGTGACCCCAGACCTTTTATGGTTACTATTTGCATGGAAAATCATTTTCCAACCTTTTACTTGCAACCTATTTAATGTCCTTGTGTCTAAGGTGAGTCTCCTGTAGATGGCACATAGTTGTGTCATATTTTTTCAATCCATTCTGCCAGTCTGTGTCTCTTAACTGGAGATTTTAATCAATTAACATTCAATGTTATTATAAAGGCAGTACTTATTTCAGCCATTTTTTCTTTAGGCTTATATATATCGTATTTTAATTTTGTTTCTCTTTTTACCTTTCAGGTACCCTTACTTATAGTCTTTTTTTTTCTACACTCTATTTCAATCCTTTCTCTCCTGTCTTTTCCTTTCAACTGGCAGAATTCCCTTTAGTATTTCCTGAAGCTGACAAATTATCTCAATTTTTGTTTATTTGTGTATATTTTAACCTTTCCCTCATTTTTGAAGGACAATTTTTTTGGCTACAGAATTCTTGGTTGGCAATCTTTTCTTTTCTTTCAGGACCTTAACTATGTCAAATCAGTGCCTTCTCACTCCCCTGGTTTCAGATGAGAAATCAGCACTTAATCTCATTAAACAACCATTAAATGTGATGGATCTCTTTTCTTCTGCCCCTTTCAGTATTCTCTCTTTACCTTTGGCATTTGACAATCTGATTTTGTGTCTTGGAATAGGTCTGCTAGGAATTATTCTTTTGGGAGTTTGTTGTATTTCCTGGACATGTACATCCACGTCCCTCATAAGAGTTGGGAATTTTCCAACTATTACTTCCTCAAACACTCCCTCTGCCCCTTTCCCTTCTCTTCTGCCTCTGGGATATGCATAACATATATGTTTCTTTGTTGTATGTTATCATTCAATTCCTTGATTTCCTGCTGATTTTTTCCCATTTTTTGTCTCTCTGTTCTACTATCTGTATGTTTTCAGATGTCTTGTATTCCACTTTGATAATTTGTTTCACTCCCTGTACAAATCTGCTATTTGTGATTCTAGTGTATTTTTAATTTCTTCCATTGTGCTTTTCATTAACATAATCTTTGTATGTGTATAATTTCTTCTCTGTGTTTATCCAGTGTCTTTTAATTTTTATTATTATTATTTTTTAGGATGTACCAGGGATTGAGCCTAGGATCTTGTACATAGGAAGTAAGTACTCAAACCACTGAACAACTTCTCTTACCAGCCCCCTTCCCAGTGTCTTTTTTTTTTTTTTTTAAGGCAGGAAGTTTATTGGGAAGTTCTCTCAATGAAGAGAATCTGAAGGGAGACTTCAGCCCACCCATGGAAGGTGGTAGATATGAATTTATACAGTACATCAATAGATGGGGAAAATGAGCACAGCCTGGGGCCAAAAGGCCAGCATAGTGTGGGTTAGGAGGTCTTGGAATGTGGGAGGGGTTGAGGAGGGATTGATGGCCCTTATCTCCTCCATTTTGTTTATTCTTAGGAGGGAATGACCTGCCCCTAGGTTATTGCTTGTTCAATCATTTAGGTGGATTATGGCTAGAGGCTGCCTTTCCTCAACCTATGCCACAGAAGCATTGATTCAAGGCACTATGACCTGTCAGTCATTGCAACCAGTGTCTTTTTAATATTCTTTATCTCTTCCCTCATTTCATTGAATTTATTTAGAATATTTGTTTTGGCATCTTTGATTAATTGTTCCCCATAACGTGTCTTCTCCTACATTTTAGTACGTTGACTTGACTGGGTCATTACTACCTGCTTTTTTGTTTGTTTGTTTGTTTGTTTGTTTGTTTGTTTTTAGTTTGCAGTGTAATTTTTTGCTGATGTCTAGGTGTCTGTTTATCTTGATGGGCTTATTCTCTCTTGCCTAGGGTTTTATTTTTTGTTTGACTTTGAGCTAAAGGTCTACTTTGACACTTGGTTCTTCTTATTCTAAATCTTTAGTATTGCCTGTGTTTAACTGAAAAAAATAAAAAAGAAAAAAATAAGAAAGAAAATTATATATGTATATATACATAAAAAGTAAAAGGAAGGAAAAATATATACATAAAATCTAATAAAATATAGAAATAAAATCAAAACAAAAAAAGCAAGAAAGAACAGACAATTAAAAAGAAATGAATAAAAAAGAATAGAAGCCTAAAAAAATGAAAAAAGGAAAAGAAGAGAAATGAAAATAACAAGAAATAAGGTTGGCATCCATCCCAGATCACTGGCTTCAAAGTAGGCTCTTTATTGTACTAACCTGCCAGTCAATTCCCTGTGTCCTGCTTTCTGAGGGTACCCAGTTGAGGAAAGAGGAGGGAGGGAGGGAAGGAGGGAGGGAGGAAGGGGAAAGCAAATAAAAAAAAAAAAAAAACTGGGTTTCTTTCTCAGGCTACCTGCAACTGACTAGGAACTTTCTTGTCAGTTGATGCTATATGAAAATCAGTCATCATACTGCCCACCTCTCCACAGGTACCCAGGTGAGGAAAGGGATAGAAAAGAGAAACACACACACACACACACACACACACACACAAAACAAACAAACCAGGCCTCCCTTTCAAACCTCTGGTGACTTGCTAGGTCCCCTCTCACTGGCCCAATTGTCCTATTTCTTGTTGATGTTCTGGTGACTCTCTGGACGGCTCTAAACTGCCCTGAGTGCCCCACCATCCTCCACTTGCCTGGTGTCCAGCTGGGGATGCCATCATAAGCTACCTCACCCCACAGCTCCCCACTGCCTTAGTGCCCTGTTGCCCACCACTCCCCCACCACACAGATGGGTCCCCTCTCTCGTGCCACCTTCTCTGATAGACTACATAACAGCATTTCTAACTCTATGACTTGCAAGCCTGCCTGCCTTCCCATAATTTCTGGAGAAGGAAAGTAGCCTGCATTTCCCTACTTGTCCATTTTGGATATCTCCTAAAAATTTTTCTTTTTTTTAGGAGGTTCAAGGGATTGAACCTAGGACCTTTTACATGTGAAGCACCCTCTCATCCACTGATCCATAACAGCTCTTAAATACTTTTAAAAATATATTTTTCATTTATTTATTTATTTTTTATTATGGGTAAAAATCAAAATTCTCACAATACATACAAACATTTGTAAAATGATATATAAATATATATGCATATATGTGTATTTGCTTACAAAAATGTTATTTTTTATATATATATATGCATATATTTTAAGAGGTGCTTAGATTACCTAAAATATTATACGGAACCCACTCGGATTCCCATGTTGCCCACCTCCCACACCTCCCACCATCACTGACACACTGCACCATGGATCCTCCCTTCCATAGTTGTAACCCTTCTGTGTTCCAAAACTTCTTCAGAAATGAATCCAAGAATATTGCCAAATTCAATTAATAGGAAAATGAAATAATAATGACATGTTTAAACATAAAAAATAAAATAAATAATAATTTTGAAAAGTAAAACTAAAGTAAAGTGAAAAAGAATGGGGTATTTAGAAAAATGGAAAATATTTTAAAAAAATTTTTTTGACATTTTGCCCTCATCACTGTAATATCTGTTGTCCTGTATGTACAGTGGCATTTTCTTCCATATTATCCCCAGTGTATTATATATATTTTTTGTCTTCAAAGAGTTTTTAGATTACAGTAAAGTTACATACAGAATATAGGGGACTCCCATATACCTATCATCCTCCCCCTTTCCCACTTCCCTGTTAATAACCATTTTACATGTGGATTGTACATTTGTTACAATTGAGTACACATATTGAAACCTAGCTACTAACCATCATCAGTGGTTTACATTATGGTATACGTTTTAGACCATACACTTTCATAAATTTTTGATAAAATTTAACATGGCCTGTATCCATCATTGCAAGATCATGCAGAACACTTCCATGGCCCCCTAAATACTCCCTCTTCCATCTATTCTATTCCTCCCTTCCCATCCCCTCAGGGTCCGTGATGACCAGCAGGCTTCACTCCTTGAAGGGCAAAGTTCATAGATATTTGCTACAGCGCTGCGGGATTGACCATTAGTCTGTACTCTCATATTGGGAGCTGCCCTTGCTCTCGAGAGACACTCTCTGTTTGAGAGCATATTGGGCCTCTGCAGCATGGGAGTCCAACTCCTTCCCACTCATTATGTGGGTCTTCCCCAATTGATACAGCACACTATGACAAAATGATGAATCACATATTCACTCAAAGACTGCCCCAGGTGTGCCCTGTCCCAAATGTCCCCCCATCCAACCAGTAACTCTTCCTTGTCATAGTGCCAAAACAGTTTTCTCATCATTGTAGTTTCACTCACATACAGACCAATCCCCAGTGTTCACCCTTTCCCTCTCCCAACCCTCCCCCTGGTTCCATGGACCATCCAACCCATCCTCCCCACCCTAAACCCCTATGAAGCTTGTACTGCCCAACCAAATAGTAGCCCTACACCCCTGACATATCTCTTCACTGCACAACTACTCACTTCCACCTTAAAATTCTTTGGCCTTATGGGCATTGGCTCACAACCTTCTTTTCCCTTTCTATTTCCTGTAAAACTATTTTCCAGTCTCTAGCTCTCTGAGTTGGCTAGATTTGCTTACTTCATATCAGAGAAGTCATGTAATACTTGCCCTTCAATACCTGTCTTGCTTCACTCAACATAAGGTCCTCAAGATTCATCCATGTTATCCCATGTGTCAGTAATGTATTCCTTCTTACAGCTGAGTAATATTCCATTGTATGTATATACCACATTTTGTTTATCCATTCATCTGTTGATAAGCATTTGGGTTGATCCCAACTTTTGACAATAGTGAATAATACCTCTATGAACATTGGTTTGCATATATCTGTTCATGTCCCTGCTTTTACATACCCAGCAGTGGAATTGCTGGGTCATATGGCATATCTATAGTTAGTTTTTTGAGTAACCTCCAAACTGTTCTCCACAATGTCTGGAAGACTCTACATTCCAACCAACAGTGGATGAGTGTTCCGATCCTCCACATCCTCTCCAACACTTGTAGTCCTCTATTTTTTAATGGCCACCAGTCTAATTGGTGTAAGATGGTTTCTCATTGTAGTTTTGATTTGCATTTCCCTAATAGCTAGTAACATTGATCATCTTTTCATGTGCTTTTTAGCTATTTGTATTTCTTCTTTGGAGAAGTGTCTGTTCAAATCACTTGCCCATTTTTTAATATTTTTTTTTTGTCTTTTCATTTTCAAAATATAGTATTTCTTTATATTTTCAGAATATTAGGCTCCTATCAGATGTTTGTTTACCAAATATTTTCTCCCATTGGGCTAAAAGGCTGTCTTTTCACTTTCTTGACAAACTCCTTTGAGGGGCAAAAGGTTTTAATTTGAGAAGGTCCCATTTATCTATTTTTTTCTTTTGCTGCTCATGCTTTGGGTGTGAAGTTCATGAAGCCATTTCCTATACAAGGTCCTATAGATGCTTCCCTACATTATCTTCCAAGGTCTTTATGATCTTGGCTCCTATATTTAGATCATTGATCCACCTTGAGTTGATTTATGTACAGGGTGTGAGATGGTGTTCCTCTCTCATTCTTTTGGTTATGGATGTCCAGTTCTCCAAGCATCATTTGTTGAAGATGGCTGTCTTTCCCAGTTGAGTGGTCCTGCTGGCCTTGTGGAGTATCAGATGATTGTTTATGTGAGGATCTATATCAGAACTCTCAATTTGGTTCCATTGGTCAGTATGTCTATTCTTGTGCCAATACTATGCAATTTTGACCACTGTAGCTTTGTAGTATCTTTAAAGTCAGGTAGTGTGATACCTCCAACTTCATTTTTCTTTTTCAATAAGTCTTTTGCTATTTGGTGCCTTTTGCCCTTTCAAATAAATACAGTAGTTAGTTTTTCCAATTCAGTAAAAAATACTGTGTTGATTTTTATTGGGATTGTATTAAATCTGTGTATTAATTTGGGTAGAATAGACATCTTAATGATCTTTAATCTTCCTATCCATGAACAGGGAATAATCTTCCATTTATTTAAGACTTCTTTGGTTTCCTTTAACAGTGCTGTGTAGTTTTCTGTGTACAAGTCATTTACATCTTTAGTTAAATTGATCCCTAGGTATATAATTTTTTTATTTACACCTATAAATGATATTTTTTCTTGATTTCCTCCTTAGATTGTTCATTATTGGTGTACAGAAATGCTTCTGGTTATTTGCGCATTGATCTTATAACCTGCCAATTTACTGAATTCATTTATAAATTCTAGAAACTTTGTTGTTGATTTCTCTGGGCTTTCCAGTTAGGATGCCTTTAATATTTTTTCTTGCCTCAGGGCTTGAGCCAGTATTTCTAAGACAACATTACATAGAAGCGGTTATAATGGGCATCCATGTCTTGTTCCCAATCTTAGAAGGAAAGCATTTAGGTTTTCACCATTGTATATGGTGTTAGCTGTGGATTTTTCATGTATACTCTTTATCATTTTCAGAAAATTTCCTTTTATTCCTATCTTTTGGAGTGTTTTTATCAGGAAAGTGTACTGTTCTTTTTTATGCTTTTTCTGTGTCTATAGAGATGATCATGTGATTTTTTTCTTTTGATCTGTTTATGTGGTTTATTACGTTGATTGATTTTCTTATGTTGAACCATCCTTGCATTCCCAGGATGAAACCCACTTGGTCATGTTGTATAATTTATTTGATGTGTTTTTGAATTCGATTAACAAGTATGTTGAGAATTTTAGCATCTAAGTTCATAAGAGAGACTGGTCTGGAGTTTTACTTTTTTATGGCATCTTTGTTTGGCTGTGGTATTAGGGTAACACTGGCATCATAGAATGAGTTAAGCAATGTACCTTCTACATCTATTTTTTGGAAGAGTTTAAACAGGATAGGTGCTAGTTCTTTCTAGAATGTTTGGTAGAATTCACCCGTGAAGCTGTCTGGTCCTGGCCTCTTCTTAGTTGAAGATTTTGATGAATGATTCTATCTCTTTAGTTGTGATTGGTCTGTTGAGTTCATCAATTTCTTCTTTAGTCAATGTAGGCTGCTTGGTTGTTTCTAGAAATTTCACCATTTCCTCTAAATTACCCTTCTTGTTGGAATATAATTTTCCAAAGTATTCTCTTATAATACTCTTTATTTCTGTCGGGTCAGTGGTGATATCTCCTTCCTCATTTCTTATTTTGTGTATTTCCATCTGTTTTCTTTTTTCTTTGTTACTCTGGCTAAGGGTTTGTCAATTTTTTTTATCTTCTCAAAGAAACAGCTTTTAGTTTGTTTATTTTTTTCTAGTGCTTTCTTATTTTTAAATTTCATTTAGTTCTGTTCTAAATCTCTGTTATTTCCTTCATTCTACTTCCTTTGGGGTTAGTTTATTGTTGTTGTTGTTGTTTTTTCCAATTCCTCCAGGTGTGCAGTTAGGTCTTTGATTTTAGCTCTTTTTTTTTTTTTTTTTTGATATAGGCATTTATGGCTATGAATTTCCCTCTCAGTACATCTTTCACAGCATCACATAGTTTTGATATGTGGTGTCCTCATTTTCATTCATTTCAAGGTAGTTACTGAATTCTTTTAGAGATTTCCTACTTGACCCACTGTTTGTCTAAGAGTGTGTTGTTTAACTTCCATATATTTGTTCCTAGTCTGGTTCTCTGATCCTTACTGATTTCCAACTTCAATTTTTTTGTGGTCAGTAAAATTACTTTGTATGATTTCAATCTTTCTGAGTTCATTGAGAAATTTTTTGTGGCTTAGCATGTGGCCTATCTTGGAGAATGATCCATGTGCACTCGAGAAGAATGTATATCCTGCTGTATTTGGGAGTAGGGTAATGTATATGTCTATTAGGTCCAGGTCCTCTAAAGTATTATTGAAAGTGTTTGTTTCTTTATTGATTCTCTGTCGAGATGTTCTGTATAATGGTAATAATGGTGTATTAAAGTCCTCCAATCTAATTGTAGAGGCGTCTATTTCTCTGCTTCTTTTTTCCAGTGTTTGCCTCATGAATTTTGAGGTGCAGGTTAGGTGCATAAATGTTCGTGAATTTTATTTCTTCTTGGAAGGTTACCCCATTTACTAATAGGTAGTGTCCATCTTTTTCTTTTACAATATTTTTGCATTTAAAGTCTATTTTGTTTGATATTAGTATAGCTACTCCTGTGCTTTTTTGGTTATGTTTTTTTATTGTAAGGTATTTTCCAGCCATTCACTTTCAGCCTTCTTGAATCCCTGGTTCTAAGGTGAGTTTCTTTTAGACAGCTTATAGATGGGTAATATTTCCTTATCCATTCTGCCAATCTGTGTCACTTGACCAGTGAGTTTAATCCTTTAATATTCAGTGTTATTATTCTCAAGTGATTACTTACATTAGACATGTTTTCTTTGGGTTTATGTATGTCGTATGTTGTTTTTATTTTCTTTTTGTCTTTTTAGTTGTTCTTACACTCTCCTCCAATTCACTGTCTCCTGTTTTTACCTTTCAACCTGCAGAACTCCTTTTAGTATTTTTTGAAGGGCAGGTTTCTTATTGGCATACTCTCTTAATTTCTGTTTATCTATGAATATTTTTAACTCTCCATCATTTTTTAATGTCAGCTTTTCTGGATAGGGAATTCTTGGTTGGAAATTTTTTTCTTTTTGTACTTTAACTATGTCATACCACTGCTTTCTTGCCTCCATGGTTTCAGATAGGAAATCAGTACTTAATCTTATTGAGCTTCCCTTATATGTGATGGTTCTCTTTTCTCTTGCTGCCTTCAGTATTTTCCCTTTGTCTTGAACTTTGGTGAGGCTGGCAAGTATATGTCTTGGAGCAGGCCTGTTTGGATTTATACTCTTTGGGGTACTCTGTATTTCCTGGATATGTACATCCATCTCCCTCAATAGGGACACTCTTTCTGTCCCTTTTCCCTTCTCTTCTCCCTCTGGAATGCTTATAATGCATATGTTTGTGTGTTTTGTGTTGTTGTTCAAATCCATATGTCCCTGCTGGATTTTTTCTATCTTTTTATCTATCTGTTCTACTCTCTGTTTGATTTCAGATATACTGTCTTCCACATCACTAATTCTTTCCTCTGCCCGTTCAAATCTGCTTTTTTGTGCTTCCAGTGTCTTTTTAATTTGTTGGATTGTGCCATTCATCACCATCATATCTGTTATCTTTTCATGTATGTTTACAATTTCTTCAGTGTGTTTTCCCATTGTCTTTTTAATACCCTTAATCTCTTCCTTTACTTCATTAAGTTGGCCCATGATATTTGTTTGGACAGCTTTGATTAATTTTTTGATGTTCTGCCTCTCTTCCTTGTTTTTGGTTTCCTTGAACTGGGCCATGTCTTCCTGTTTCTTGGTATGTTTTGTAATTTTTTGTTGCTGTCTGGTCATCTTTTATCTTGATGGGTTTATTCAGTTGATTAGCCGCGCTCTCTAATCCATGGTTTTATTTAGCTGTTGTTTTTGTGTGTGTTAAGTTTTCTCCTTGATATTTTGTTTTCCTTATTCTATTTCCTTGCTGTTTTCTATGTTCCCTTGTAGGAAAAAGATTAGGTCCAGAGAAAGTGAAAGAGGCCTGAAAAGAAAAAGAATAATAGTAATAAGTATAATAAAAGTTAGAAGAGGAATTGTATACAACCTAGGAAAATGAATATTTAACCCACTTAAGCAGTGTAGAGTAATAGGAATAAAAAAGTGGAGTACCTACAATGAAATGGAAAACCGAATACTGAAAAACATATAGAATGAATTAAAAGGCCAGAATGATGATGAAGGAGGGAAAGAGAAAAGAAAGGACAAAAAGAAAAAAAGTTACTAAAGGTATGAAAACAGAATAGATGAGATAGAAATACAAACCAGAAGAATTGAGGACTAAACAGAGGTGGAATGAAAGAACAACAACAGAAAGCAGAAGATAGAAAGACAAAGGAAGGAAAAGAGATAGCATTGACAGACAAAAATCAGTATATACAGAAAAGGGAACATCAAGGAAGAGGAAACACTGCAAACAAGAAAGAAGCCAGCTGTACATTGAGCAATTTATTTCTTTGTACAGCTCGCTCCAGTTGGGTGCCCTGAAGCCTCCTGCCCTGTGGGTTCCCCAAACAGCTCACTCGGGCAGGATCTTGCCCCAACTCAGTCGTTTTTTTGAGAATGATGATGAGTCCACACTTAAACCGATCCCATGTTGCCCAGATCCCCAGACATTTAAATACTGTCTTAATCTGTTAAAATTTTTGATAATTTGTTTTGCGGTATTAGATAACATATGCAGATACCCTTTATCAGCCTGTGAAAGTTTCCTTCTTTTTGCAATTACATAATGCATTCTGTTTTTTATTGTATTTTAAATTGCTCAAGTCCTTTTACACATCTTTTGAGATGATCATGTCGCTTTTTTCCTTGAATCTTACTATAGCCAAGTAATTGATTTCATTTCAAATTTTAATCAACATCTACTTTCTGGGAAATATCTTTCTTGCTTATATTGTCTTTTTCTTTTATATAGCACTAAGTTATGTTTGCTAATACTTTGTTAAGGATTTTTGTATGTATGCCTATAAGGCATATTAGTTGGTAATGTTATTTTTTTGAAAGGTCCTTTTCAGGATTTGGTTTTAGGATTATTTTGGTCATACAACAAGTAGGAAAGAAAGCCATATTTTTGTATTCTCTGAAAAATTTGCATAATTTGAAATTATTTCTTGCTTAGTTATTTAGAATTCACTGGTGAAACTTTTTGGAATTGGTGATGTTTTTATAAGAAAGTTTTTATAGTATATTTTTTCTAGATAGATAAAAACAGTTTCACAGTTTTAATTTATCTTACCTTTGTAAAGATGTCATTCTTTTGGCATTATTTTCTAATAAAATTATTATTATTTTCTGATGAAAAATAAAGTCTTATATTTATGTATTTTTTTCTGGGTGATTTTTCTATTTTTTAGATTTTGTTTTCTTTTATGCCTAGTAGCAATTTACATTACATTCATTGTGCTTTGTTCTCACTGATAATCTTAGACATGAGTATTTATGTAATTTATCAATTTTGGTCTCAGATAATATCTCTTCTAATAATTCTTCTACCTCATTTTGCTCTCCTCTATGGTTTAACTTATGCATATATTATGCAGTTTAACACTGTGCCACAAAATACACACGGAATTGAATGTGAAATATTTTTATTTTTTTTGTTATTATTATCATCATTATTTTTCCTTTGCTTAAGATTGGATACATTGAATACTAGTGCAATAATTTACTGTTTTTTCATCATCTTTTTCTAGCATAATATTAAGACTATTCAATAAACTTTTCATTTTGTGTATCATATTTTTCAGTTCTAGAATTTCCATTTACTTCCCCCTTGTGGTTTCTAAGTGTCTGGTAATATTTACCATTTAATTATGGGTGTTATCCAGCTTTCCCCAAGGGTTTAAAACACATTTTTTAGACTTGTTTTTGTTCCTTGTCTGATAATCATAATATCTGAGTTATCTGTGTTTTAATTGTAATGAGTGTACTCTTGATTAAAGATCATATTTTTCTCCTATATGTGTGTTTTTTCTTTCTTTTTTCTTTTTTAAATGCTGGGTATTTGTGTAAAAGAACAGGATAGACTCATGTAGATAACATTTTCTCCTGCTATGAAGGATCATTGTCTGAGCTTTATTACAATTTTAATTATATTCATTTTACCACTAGTACCAAATATATGTATTTTACACATAGTAAATGATACAGATATTTCCTTCCTAAGTGCTTGGCTTAGTAATAGCTGAATGTCTTTTATGTTTTTGAGTTGATTTAAAATAAATTTACTAAACTTTTATTTCCCCCCTAATGAATTGTAGTCTGAATATTTTAATTTACCGTATTCCCAAAAGTAGATTCTCTCCTCTTTTAGGATATTTTTCTACTTCCTGAAATCTTTTTTTGTTTGGTTTGGTTTTATTTTGTTTTAACAGTTACTCCTGGATTGATTTATGGGGAAATTACCTTTAGCCTTTGCTACTTTGATATTTGTTTAAAACATGAGCTTAATTTTAATTCCATTGTGCTTTCATCAGTCATTCATAAAGTGAATTCAACTAACTGGTGTGGGTGTGAAGTAAAAAGTCAGAGCTCTTTATTTTAAGATGGGCTTACCTGGATCTGGGTATCATGTGCAGAGAGAATTGTGCTATCATTCTACCAAAATAACAGAGAAGTGACCTAAAACATAATTTGCAAATATGAAAAACATATACAGAGAGGGAAACAGAATATTACTCAGCCTAATGAAAGAGCCCAGTTAACACTAATTACCTCTAAGAACACTGAAAGTTAGAGAATTCAGGATTCAGAGTCTTGCTTAGATGATTATATAATTGCCCTTGGTGCCATCTAGTGTGTAAAATATGTAAGGACACTGCTCTGTGACTAATGGAAAGCATTTAGAGCACTCATCCTCATGCAGACCCGCTTGAAAAAGCAAAATCAGGGAATGTCTGCTTTCTTAAGGCCTCTTCACATGGGCATTCTGATTATTTGGGTTATAGCAGCATACCTTAATCTGATAACATCATATACCACATTAGCTGTAAGCTCTAACCCAATATCCTTAATATAAACCCTTATGACCTTTCTTTTCCACCATATCCCCTGCTTTCTGAAAGTCCATTTACTATTAAATCTATTCAATAAGTCATTTATCATGATATCTTAGTTTTCAATTTTATAATGTCCATTTGAGACTGTATAGATTCCAAGAAGTTGGTGAAATATTACACAATTTTATGATTGTCCAACTTATTTTTTTATCTTCTTTTACAAATTATAATTACTTTAGAGTCAATTTTTTGCCAACTCCATTGTCTGGATCAAACATGCATTTACTTTTAGCATTATTTCCATTGCTTTTGGTCAATGAAATGTTACCTTCCCCAATATTTAGTAGTTTGTTTATTTATTATATGCCGTATATGAACTGTAAAGAAAGAATTTCTAGATGATTCTCCCATCAAAGAGGGTTCAATCATGCCATTAATGGTTTGAGGCTGATAAAGTCAATCCAATCAGAAACTGATATTGGTTGACTTTCCTTTATTGTTTCTGGAATATGCAGTACACTTTCAGTTCACTCCTACTCCTAGAGAGTGGTTGTCCAGGGACTTCATTTAAGAACTTGGACTCTCTATATCTCTGAAGCATGAAGAGAATGTAAGAACTTTTACACCTTGATTTCGAATTTTTGACTCAGATTTTAAATCCTAAGCACCTTTAGAGTTCAGCAAATATTTTGAAGAAAAGATGATCACTGTGTGTTTAAGGACCCACAGAGTCTCCAATGTATTTTAGTTCTTTGCAGCTGACAAAACTTGAGTTAATTTTCCATCCATAGCTGCAGCCATATTCTATTCTTAGTCTCTACATGTGCTTAGATAAGCAAATATTACCAAGGAAATGTGGTTATAGTTTGTCAGTGTCCAATCACCTTTCCTTCCAGAGGTTTCTGCCCTTTTCTTTTATTCTCAGAACAAACCCCCTAACATCTTTCTATCCCGAACACATGGAAATTGTATTAATTCTACTTTGCCCTTCCAGGTTTTTTAGTGCCTTTGGATTATTGCATGTGAAGCTTTGGAATTCAGAAAATATCTTGAGAAGGAAATCTGCTGTTTGTTTGAGGTTCATCATATCTCCAGTTTTAGAATTCCAGCATTAAGTGACTTCACAAAACTCTGGACAAGCCTAAATACTCAGCATTTCACCCAAACCAACAATTGGTCAATGCCTCTAGAGACATCTTCAGGTCTTCTGCGTACCTCTATGGAGTTTTACTCCTTATTGTATTATATTCAGTCTAGTCCATATTTTAACATATATAATGTGAGAACAGAATCCTCTGATATCACAAATAAAACCAGTGTTTTTTAACAAATTATTTTATCTATTTATTTCTCCCCACCCTCTCATTGTTTGCACTTGCTGTGTCTGTTCATCTTCCTTGTTTTTTAGGAACTGAATCTGGAGCCTCTAATATAGCAAGGAAGTGCCTAATTGCTTGAGACCCCTCTGTTCCCTGTTTTGTTGTGTCTTTCATTCTGTTTTTCTTCTTGTGTCACTTGTTGTGGCATCTTATTACACCAGCTTGCTGAGCCTGCCCATACCATCAGCTCACTGTCTTGCTTGTCCTCTTTAGGAGGCACCAGGAACCTATACTCCCTGCTTTCTTGTGGCCCTCATTATGTTTTTCTTCTTGTGTCTCTTTTTGCATCAGCTTGCCACACCTGCACATCAGGCCAGTTCTCTGTCTTCTTTAGTAGGTACTGGGAACTGAGCCAGGGACTTCCAATGTGGTAAGTGGGAGCTCAATCACTTGAGTCACATTTGCTTCCCCCAGTTTATTTTTAAAAAGCTAATTTTATTTCTTATCTTAGAACATTTCCTCACAAAGCCTTGGCAGTATCTCAGACCAGGGAAGACAAGATCAGAATTTATTAAGGATGGAAAGTTTGGTTAAAGGTGGCTCCTTCAAAGCAAAGGATTGGCAGTACCAGCAAGGCAACAATTTTGAGGCAAGGTATTCAAAGGAGCTTAGCATGTATTTTGTGTATCGAAGCTTTCCACTCAAGGCAAAAACCTGCAGCCAAAGGTGGTCCTGTGCAGGTTGCTGATATCAGAAAACATAAAAGCAGATGTAGTAATGTCATCTAAAGGGTCTTCTTTTCAAACTCAAACATAAAACTAACACAGACACACTTACTATTTTACATCAGATATGATGTTTAAAAGTTACGTCTCAACTATATTCCCAAAATATACACTTTTCTAGAGCTTGGCTTCCAATTACCTTAATGATATAAGATAGGTGTCCTTTATTATCCCTTCCTTCTGTCTCTCAGTTTTTGCTGCTGATATTACATGAACATACTTAGATCCAAGTGCATGGGCAAGTGTATTACTACTTTCTACAATAGAGTCAGAATATGTATTAACCATCCTGATGGCAAACTCAAAAAGTAATTATCTACCCTGCCCATCTGCAAAACAAACAAGGAACAAATCATTAAGAATCTCAAACAACACACCCATACAAAACTGTAAAAGATAATGGAAATTAATGTAGTGAGGGAATTTTTTTTTATTACAAGCATAATAAATTTGCAGTCAAAAATTGGGTCCCTCTTGAAGCTATTTAATGTTCAATGGTGTGAGAGGGACACTGAGAAATCTTATCATTCACAATTTACCAACTGTTACATATGGAAAAATGTTGGTTGTTAGGAAAGTGATAAGTAACAAAAGGTAAAATATGATTTTAAAATATTAATCACTAACTGATGTGAACTGAATTTTTTTTTCCAGACAAGGTGAAATGCGATCTCTGTTCTTCAAATACTATGAATATTTGATAGATAATAACATCCTCATCATTCCAAAAAAATCAATGGGCAGATATTAAAAAACTATTTTATCATTAAATTAAGTGACATAAGCAAAAAGTCTAAAGCAATCATCACTTTCAATGATGAAAATGTAACAGAAAGTTCATTTTCAACACAACTTGTAAAATATGATGAATGTATTCAGCTAATATAAGGACTTTGGAAATTATAAATGTCTTTACTATCAAGATAACCTTTTATTTTGTTATTTTGAGTGAAATATTCACAGACCAATTCACCTACAGTGCTAAGAAACACAAACACAGGCATTTATTTGCCTTCCAGAACTGAAATCAATTAATAAGGGGCATGGGGGAGTTTGACAGCCTGTGTGAATCTTTACAAGACTACAGATTTGATTTGGGGAAAGAAATTACTGCAAGTATCTCAAGTTTGAATCTGGATTTGTTCCTATGGGTTCTTTTTTTGAATAGAATATGTAAGGTATAGCAATAGACAATCTTCTCTATTCCTTCCTTTTGTAAATGTATATATCTATTGCTATATCATCTATATCAAATGTATAGGTATATTAACTTGGGATAGTAATGTACTATATAGGTCTCTTATGTTGATAAAATGTTGTTTTCTCTGCACATAAAACATTGAAAATAAAGCTTACTTTTTAAGAAGTTCAATAATTAGTAAAGAGCATATATAAAACCTCAAAGCAGGAGGATTGTTGAACTCTGGCATAATAAGCATCACATATAAAATATGCATACTTTTATATATGTTTGCTCTTTGTATGCAAGCAGATGATAGCTAGATAGCTAGATGATGATGATGATGAAGATAATGTATATGTTGCCAAAATATTCATGGACTTTCATTTCTAGTTGGTTTCATTCAAATAATTAATTATATTTATGCTGATTAAGGTTGTCATACACATATATGGTGTACCTTTGAGATTCAGTATTCTGTGACAATGAAAATATTCAGAAAATGGTGAGTCTATTAATTAATCTGTAGGCTTCCCGTATATTGAGCTTCTATACTAGAAGTACACATAAACTCCAGAAAACTGATTTATATCTTATATCAAATAAAATGAAAAAAGTTGTCAGGAAATTTTAGCCATTTTCTCTTATGAAAGCAATAGGATCACAATTAGAATGCATAGTAAATTTTTAAAACTACTTGATTTTCTCTGTTGTAATAAGATATGACAACAGGCAAATATGAGAAATATATTTAAAAAACATAAATGGCTGGAAAAGATTTCAAAATACTTTGAAAATTCATCGATGGGAAGCAAGGAGAATTGAGAATAGAAGAAAAGGAAGTGGTCAATGGAGAACTGGTATAAAGGTAAACTGCACCTAGTGTCTACACATAGCAATGGGCCCTGGGAGTCCAAAGAGTAGCAAATATTTATTCATGACTATCTTGAGAAGCCAAAACAGCATGACCTCTGCACATAAGTTCAAGAAGGCAGGGATATTTGGAAGCCTTTATAGAAGGATTTGCACTAATAGTGTGTAACTTATTATAATTTCAAGGTTTAATGGATAACCTTAATTCTCTGGGAAACTGGATTTTATGAAATTCTTCCTTCTCCAAAATTCTTGAATTTTCTAAGACTTCTTTGATCCATGATCATCATTATATATTCATAATATTGCTATGAGTTTGTCAGTGTCTTAACCATTATTTTCATTTCATAGACTGTGAAATTGAGACAAACAACAGTTTATTGAATGCCTCAAGAATGCACAGTTTAAAGTTAATTAGAACAAAAAAACCGATTCTCTGGATTTCTGGACTGTCTTGATTACACTGTACCACCTGCATGCCTAAGATTTTGAGAAAGGTATTACTGCAATATTCTTCTACATCACCATTATGATCACCATGGAACACATATTTAATTATTGATACAAGCAACAAAATACATAGGGTAGTTTAAGATATTTACATTCATATATTCATACAAAACAAAGATGAAATAGGATATCATATAATCTAATGTGAGCTTAAAAGGTAAGTTTTGTAAGTGAAAAGTCAAACTTATAAACCAAATGTTATAGTAAAAATTGATTATACTGTCTGGTACAGAGAAACTAAAGTAAAAGAACAAATATATACATAAATAATCACACTTTTAAGGTGGTGTAATTGTTATATAACTGATACATTTTGCAAATAGTAACAAAATACTTTGAATGGAACTTTAAATATCCCCAATTTGCATATTCAAACCAGAAAAGTGGGTAAGTGCACTCCTGATAATTCCTTACAGTCTTTTTTCTTTCCTTTTATCATATTAAGATGTGTATAATTAACTGCTTCATGATTTTATCTCTATTCTCTGGTAAATTTCAAATGAATAAACAAAGTAAGAGGGGCAAAATTAGATTTGGTTATACTAATTTAAATATAATCTGAAAGTAAGTGGTGTAAGGCATGGTTAAATTTTAAGATTTTTTCTGTGATATTAGTTAATTTAGTGTTAATCTCTGATTTAACTTTCCACTCACCCATCTAAGCATCAAATTTGCTCTTAAATTAGTTGTGAGAGAAGTTGTATTTTGTACTGAAAATTTAATCAATAAAAAATTCTTAGTTGTAAGTACATCGCTGAGAGTTGTGTGAAACAGAATTATGAAATACATTTTCAAAAAGATGATAGAATCAGCTTAGATATTTGATATTCAGTTGCCATACATCCAGGAATGATGTGGGAAGGGAAAGCAGATTTTTAAATTCCCTATTGATAAAAGTGAAAATATTATCTTAATTCATACTGAAGAAAGAATAATCAATTAAAACCCTTTATTCTCTTTTATCATTATATTATATAATACAACTTAAAATTTATAATTTAGTACTTTGTTCTTTTCTTCACACAAATTGGTGTATACCATGAAAAAATTGTAGTCTTTTAGAAACAAATGTGAATACAAGCAAAATGTTGCAAGTATTTGGCCAATCATAAAGGTAAGCACTAATTCATTAACAAATTGTTAATTAAAGTTCTAAGATTGAAAACTTTTGAAAAATGGATAAATTATAATTAAAGTGAAAAAGAAGAATTGTGCTTTGGAATAGTGCTTTTGAAAATCAATTGATTTGCTTGTTAAAGGAGATGTCACAATTACTTCAGATGAGGAACAAAAAATATATGATAATTTTGAATTGGTATTCTATCAGAAAATGGAAATGTATTTCTGTGATAACTATGAGGGTAAATTATGAAAACTCACTGATTAAAGTCACCTCTTAATTTTCTTGGGTATTAATTTTTTCAGTGCTGCAATCACATCTTCAATCCTGAAGGGTGATTTGATTTTGGCCTCAAATATGTGATAGTAACAGAGCCAAAGAATAAAACCACAACTATAAGGAGGGAAGAACAAGTGGATAAAGCTTTGAACTGACTTGTGGTTGATGGCAACTTTAAGATGGTGGAGATGATTTTGATATAAAAGCAAAAAGTACTAATAGGCAAGGAATCGTGGCAAATAATATGTCAACTATATAGACACATATCTCATTAAGTGAAGTGTCACTACAGGCCAATTTAATCAATAGGGGTATATCACAGAAGAAATGGCTGATTTGGTGAGAACCCAATATGTTTGCCCTATCTGAACTTGAATTCCACTGTTCCAGGAGCCAACTGCCAGCTGGATACACGTCTTTTGGTTCATGACTAGATGATCCTGCAGAAGGTTACAAATGGCCACGTAGCAGTCATAGGCCATCATAGCCAGGAGTAAACATTCAGTGACTCCTAGCATAAGGAAGAAGGACATTTGTGTGGCACAGTCCAGCAAAGAAATGCTTATATCCTGACTCCAAATGTTCACCAGGATCCTGGGAACAGTGACTGACACATAACAGATTTCCAATGAGGAAAAAATTGCCAGGAAAAAATATATAGAGGTCTGAAGAGCAGACTCTACCCTTGTAATTATTTTGATAAGACCATTTCCTATCATGATAGATGTGTAGATGAGAAAGAAAATTCCAAATAGGGACCCCTGGAGGTTTGGAATCTCAGAAAATCCCAGGAGAACAAATCTCACCACTGAAGAGAAATTGCCTTCTGCTCTTTGGTCTCCATAGAACATCTGAGAAAACAATAAATTCAAGATGTTAAAGTCATTTTATGTGCTTGAGTTGTAGTTTACTATAAAAAAGGACACCATGCTTTCAAAAATCACAAATTCCTTATGAACTGTAAAGCATCTGTAAGATATATAACATAGATGTTCCATAAATACTTCTGAAATTGTTTTTAAACTGTGGCTAACAATAACATTCTTTCACTCAAAATCATCCCTAAACATATATCCTTATTTGGAATTATGTGTGCTGAGGGATAGCAATATTTTTCTTATTTATATTGAGCTATATAATGTGCATTGTTATTTGAGTTTGATAATAAAACTATTAGAACTGGATTAAAATTATATTGATAAAAATACAATTAAAATAATAAAATAATAATTATTGCAAATACATTGACAATTTTGGATGGAAGTTCTTTTCCCTCAATTTTCCTTTTTCATGATATTTCTTTGAAATTAATTGTATTTATTCTTATTTTTATTTGTTTCCTGAAATGCTTCTAAGAGGTACTGTATAAACATGTTCAATGAATAAACTAGAAAAGTTGATGATAGTATTTCTGTGAATTCTTGCATTCTAGTATTTCTTTCAGTGATTTTATTTTAATAGAAGTAAATCACAAAGATTTGACCAACAGAGTAAAGATATTAATCAAATTTTTAATATTGATATTGCATGTGGATGTTAATTCCTGATATTAGCCATGATTTTCATCATGATTTAGAGTCAAAGAAAGAGAAAATTAAAAGGATTGTAGTTCAAGCAGAATCTGAAACCAAATCCAGGCTATCCTTCCAAATCTGTTCATATATTCATTTTGCTTTGAATATCTTCTCTCTTTTACAAAAGTGCTGTATGAGTGACACATTAGTCCTAGTTTCTAATTCAGGATCTTCTAGATGACCCAAGTCTCTCCTGAGATCTCCTGTCTTCCAAAAAAACTTTTGATGTTACTTATTAAGTGCTGTTAATTTAGGAACAATTTATTTCAAAATTTTTTCTCTGTCTTTATCTCTCTCTTGCTCTCATCTCTCTCACTCTTTCCCTCCCTCTCTTTCTGTGTCAAAATTAGCTCCTGAAGTGTACCTTACACAAATCTTTCTGTGATTCGATGATTCCAATAGCACACAGTTCATCTCCATATGTGATTGAATATTTGTAATTTGTTCAAACCTATGGTCTCCATTGTACAATAACTGGGAGGAAGAATCCTTGAGGTGTGGAATTCTGGCATGAGAACACAGAATGTCTGGAATCCCAGGCAGTAACTCAAAAGGAAAACCTTGAGAACACTGTTTGAATTCTTGCTGGCACCAAGACTCAAGGATGAGAAAAGGATAGACAAATGGAGTAAACCTTGCCTGCAATGTTCTTTTTCATGCAAATTCCAAGAGTAATAAATCACTAGTCATACCCCTCTGTGCATAAGCAGAACCTTGCCTTGATAATAAAAGTGCTGGGCTGTATGTGCTTAGGGGCTTGCATTATATTCTGCTAGCCTCCTGACCCCAGCTTTTCTCTTAAACTCTTTGTCTTCTCTTTCCTGTATTGTGGTACCATTGCCAAGTTACCCACACTTATAACTACAATACCAAAAATAATGAAAGAGGACATCCCCACATATTCCAGTGTCTGAATATTGTTTTTAAGCATGAAAGTTTGTTGTAGTCTCTTGAACATAGGTTTACATGGAGGCTGAGTGGAAGACATTTTAAATTTAATGACAAGCTTGCAAATTCTTAGTAAATACGGTAAAATTTGGAAATTAATGATCATCTGCACCAATTCCAACACTCAGGGGTATTCATAGAAACTGTCTTATTTAATCTTCACTGTGGTGCATGAAGCAATTCTTTCACCATAATGAACCATGGTCTCAAACATGTTCTATAAATCATTCGAGAAAACAGAGCAAGTAAATGACCTATTGAGATTTGCATTCAGGCCTATCTGTATCAAAATCCAAATTATTTTCCTACAACAAGTAATAACATGGAATCATAATATAAAATGCTGGTATTGTTTCTTACATGAGTAATGAATACCACTTACTCAGTAAATGAATATTATCCTTTCATTAATGAAGGGATAACAATTTCCTCTATTTACTAACATGTACTATATGCTCCTTAATCGTTTAGAGTGAAGATATGGTATCCTTATTTCAGAGTTTTGTGTTTTCCTCTCTGTCTCAATGACACAGAGACTTCTCTTATTCTCCAATGTTCTAACATTCTAAAAGTTATTTTGGGAAAAACAGAATGAAGTAAATTTTGAAAACAATTGGACAATAAATTAGAAACTGTTAATCTAAAACTGACAAGTAATAATTTGTTATGTATGGTATTTGTGGCAGGTTCTGAATGAGAATTAATAATAAAACTTTTCAAAATTTCCCCTATACATTATGAATATCAATGACATAGTGTATGATAAAGCCTTATGAAAAATAGGAAATAGAATCACTAAGTAAATGCTATAAAATTTCTAGTTTCCATCTTAAATATTCTTGTAACATGAAATCTTTTCAAAATATTAGAATCTAGATTAGTCTATTACTTTGAAAATTATTCTGGTTCTTCCAATTATGCTATTAATGAGCAAGTTTATTATAAATATTAAAGTATATTAATTATTGATCAGACATTGTGATGGATTCACAACATTCCTCAAATTTTCGTTACTCAAAAATTTGAAAGAAACTATGTTAAAGAGAGTCAATGTTGAATCTATATTCAACAGTTTTGGATTACAAATTTTATTCTAATTATGCTGTATATTCCAGACTGATTAACAGTTTATATTGAATCATTTCATATTTAATTTCTAAGGAATCTCCAAGGAAATCACAATGCTTTCCTGGAGGTATCATACAGTGTAGCTGCTATAAATGTCATCCTATTATTTAAATTCAAAAAACAATTAGGCAATTAATCTTAAAGCAAAGAGAAAAGTCCATGGAATGAAAATCAAAGAACAAGGAAGGAATGAAGGCAGGAAGGCAGGAAAGCAGTAAGGCAGGAAGGCAAGAAAGCAGGAAGGAAGGAAAGGAGGGAGGGAGGGAAGAAAGGAAGAAAAAAAGAAGGAAGGAGAGAGGGAGGAATGAAAGAGGCACAACCCAAAATTCTTCTCCATATTTTCATAAAGCCAAATACTCATTACAATATTTAGTAAAGGATAATGTTTTCCAATGCTTTAAATCCACTTAATCTGTACCTAACATTGGAATGAGATGTTTACCATGGGTATAATTTGATTGCATGCATTTGCCCCTTCTTAATTCATAGAGGAGACCCAAAATTTTTTGTAAGCAAATGCACATATATACATATATATCTATATATCATTTTACAAATATTGGTATGTATTGTGAAAATTTTGATTTTCACCCACAATAAAAAATAAATAAGTTAAAAAATAAAATAAAATAAAACAAATACTGTTCACAGAACTCTTCTCAGAAGTCCTTCAAGAGAAGGGTAAATGGAGTCCTGATGCTTTTGTTCCTTTAATTGAAGCTCTTTTATTACCCTTTATTATCTTCAGGGGCATGATAAAATTATTCTATTTTATGTAGCTAATGAACTTGTAGCTATAAATCCACTTGGCAGAGGACATTGCTTGTCAGGTTAGTAAATTTGTAATTTTTTTAATCAACAAAATACAATGTGAAAGAATGAAAGAATATATATTTTTAATACATTTCCCAGAAGTTTCAGATTATTTTTTAAAAAAACATTCCTTTAAAAATTGTGATTTCCATCATTGTTGGTAGTATGCAAAGAAAAACATCCATAAACCTTTTATCTTAGAAAAAAATTTAAAAACTGTCCCAATAATTTTAATATATTTTATTATATTATAACTAGTAATACATTTCAAAATAGTACATTTCAAAATGTTTTTAAGCCATTTGTCTCACTAAATTTCTAACAAGAATACAGGAAGGTATAATTGCTGCCTTAAATATACTTTAAACTTACAATTAATTAGTGTCCTTTCATAATATTCTTTAAATATTTGGGTTTTCTGACATTTGATACTTAAGATGTAATAAACTCAGAAGACCCACCTAAAATGTAATTGAGATCTTAGTTGAAAAATTATAGTGCTCAGCTTTATGAATATGGATGAAATTTTATCTGTGATACAGAAAAATTTAAGTGGTGTTCTAATGAAATTAAGTGTTAAAACATTTGAAATTCAGGAGGTACAAAATGAGTAATCCCCTTCAAAAATATTTTTTCTTTCAAAGCATACAGTGATCTTTAAGTAGAAAAATATTTATTTCTTTCCAGTGGGAATTTATCATCTCCCATGACACTTTTTTAATTCATGTAATCCATTATACTTGCCTTTGAAAGTTTTGGAAAGCAACCAAAAATATCATGGGCCATAACTTTCCATTTCAATGATATCTTACTCTACCATTCTTTCAGGTGCTTAGTAACCTTTGTTTTTTTGTTCTCTTCTTTTTAGTTGTCTACAGTCTTACTACTTATTCTCTAGTGTCTTTATTAGACTATAATTTTCAGAGTCAGTTCAAGAAAGATGACAAATTTAGTAGAGACTCAAAAGAGTTACAGGCAATCTCTTGACCTTTATAAAGCTGTCTGACTTGTTACTTATTTTTAAGTAACATATAGAGAACATAAATATGTTCAAAACAGGTAGGATTTGTACAATTTGAAAAGAGTGTGAAAGGAATTATCAGTGCAAGTACATCAGAGAATTGTGAACTAAAACTAAAGAATCATAAAATGGCTAACCAGAGAATTAAAGAATTGATTTGTAAGGGCAATGTAAGTGTGGCTTTTTCCTTTTAAATCATGTAAAATTTCAAATATATACAAAATGGAGAGAATAATATAGGCAATCCCCTTGTATCGATCAAAATATAATCATGTTACATTCATTTCACATGTTAAGTGAAATTATAGAACTGGTATAAATTACAATTGGTCATTATGTATAAAACCTTTTCATATTTGTTGGGTTTAATCATAATATTTCATTGAGTTTTTGTTTATATTCATCAGGGATATTGATCTGCAGTTTTCTATTCTTGTCGTGTCTTGTCTCTATTTGGTTTCAGGATAACATTGATCTCATAGATTAACTTGTGTCGTTTTTGCCATTTCTCCATTTTTGGGGAAAGAGTTTATAAGGATTGTTGGTATTTCTTTTTAAATATTTGGTAGAATTTCACCATTGATGCCATTAGACTTAGGAATCTTTTTTTTGTTGGGATATTTTAATTTACAAAGTCAGTTACCTTATTGTGATAGGTCTATAAAGGTATTCAATTTTCTGCATCTCCTTGAGTTATTTTGGTGTGTACAGCAAGTTATTTGTCTAAGCTTTCTAATCAGTTGTGTATATATATATATATATCCTTGTACATGGGAAACAGGTGTTCAACCACTGAGTGACACTCAATCTCCAATCAGTTGTTTTAAAGATGTTCATGCCATTCCTTTCAAGTAATTTTTATTTCTTTAAGGTTGGTCATGATGTACACAAAGATAGAGGTTTCAATTACTTTTTTTAAATTACTGTTTTTCACATTTGCCTTTAAGTCATTTAGCAATGGAAAAAATACATATTGTAACTATTTTATGATTACCTATGAAAATTACATTTATGAGGCTCTATTTCTTTCTTTTTAATTTGAGTTATTTTCTGATATCACCCCCTTTCAACATAAAGAATTTTGTCTAATATTTCTCCTGAGGTAGGGTTTCTAGCAACAAAGATTCTCAAAAATTGTTGAACTAAGAATGTCATTATTTAGCCTTTATTTTTGAGTGATAATTTTATTGGATATATAACTCTTGTTTGACAGACTTTTATTTCTTTTTCAGTAATTTGAATATGTTGTCCTATACCTTTCTGTCCTCCATTGTTTCTGATGAGAATTCAGTCATATTTTTCTTGTTGTTTTGAATTTTTCTGTATTTGCCTTTGGCATCTAAAAATGAGGGGTCAATGCATAATCCCTTGTTATGTGTTGCTTCAATTTTTTAAAAATATGTTAAATTTGGGTGATTTTTTTTCTTCAAATATATTTTCTGTCCCTTTCTCTATCTTCATTATTCTGGGACTCTCAAAACTTATATTTAAATGAGCTCTATGATATTCCACTGGTATTTGAGACTTTTTAATTTTATTTTTAATTCTTGTTTCTTTGTAGTCTTAAGATCATACCATCTTGACAGATCTGTCTTCAAGTTTGCTAATTCTTTTTTCTGCCAGCTCTAATCTGCTATTGAGCACATATAGTGAAATTTTCATTTCTTTTTGTATTTGTTAAATCTGGGATTTCCATTTGCCTCTTTTAAAATAATTTCTATATATTTATTGCTTTTCTCTGTTTAATGAGTCATTTTAATCTTTACTTCTTAAAATTCTTTAAACAGGATTTCCTTTATTTCTTTGGGAGTATTTAAAATAGTGGCTTTTAAGAAGACTTTATCTTCTAAGTCCAACAATAGCTTCCCTCAACCATAGTTTCTATGGGCTCTGCTTTGTTTTGCTATTGGTGTTTATCTGTATATGTGTCACAGTTTCCTGGTTAGTTGCATGCCTCAACATTTTTGGTTGAAATGAATATTTTAGGTAATAGATTGTGGATACTCTGGATTTTAATTCCCTCTATGGTTGGTTGTTGTTGCTATTTGTATGCATACTGACAGACAGTAATTTGCCAGATGTGCTTAAATACCTTGAAGCAGTAATACTTCTATCCTTTGTGATGAATTTATATATGATTTATGGAAGGTATTCAATATACACTCTCCAGAATTTTATTTTCTGCATTCAAAATTACATTCAACCAAGTACAAGTGTCTTGCTGGCATGCTTCTTAGTACCTCCTGAATGTATACATAGCCTAGAGAAAGTGAAGAATGCCTCAGACATTAAGTGGAAGAGGGAACTTATCAATGAATTATTCAACTTTCTTATTTCCCAGAACAGAACTTCCCATTAAATTGCACTCTGATCACTTCTAAATCTCACAGAGACTTTAGACTAGTGGTAATATGGGTCTTTCCTGATTATTTACCACTAAGTCTCCTAATATTTTCCAAATTGTTCTTAGCCTTGGAATTCCCTATAATCTGCTAAATCATAAAGTGTGCCTCCTCCACCATTGATAAGAGAAATGCCAAATCCTCATGGACTGTACTAGGATGGTCTATAGTTAATAATATAACTTCTAAAATATTCTTTCATACATTATAACAAATATACTTCACTAATGTAAGGTATTAATAATAGGGTGGTAAATGGGAATTCTGCATTTTATATATTTTACACATGATACTTCTGTAAACCTACAACTTCCCTAGCAAAAATAAATATTAATGAAAATTCAATTGCAGGTGCCTTTATGGTTTTGATTAATTTGTTGACAAAAATGAAGAATTTAAGCTCAATAAGGGATGGTGTAAAAGGGGAAAGGTGTTGGGTATATGGGAATCCCCTATATTTTCTATATGACTTTTCTGTAACCTCAAGCTTCTCAAGATAAAATGAAAAGAATAAGACACTGAGGGAACATACAGAAAGAAATTGTCGCTGTACATACAAAATCTTACAGTGATGAAAGACACAATGTACACAATTTTTTCTCACTTCTTTTGTTTTTAATTTTTTTCAAGTACTATTTTTTTTTAAAGATACTTAGATTACATAAATGTTACATAAAAATTGTAGGGGATTCCCATATGCCCCATTCCCTATCCCTGCCACACTTTCCCACATTGATAACATCCTTTATTAGCGTGGTACATTTGTTACATTTGATGAACACAATTTGGAGCATTGTCACTAAGCATGAATTATAGTTTACATTGTGTTTACACTCTCTCTGACACATTTTTGTAAGTTATGACAAGATATATAATGGCCTGTATCCGTCACTGCAACATCATTCAGGACAATTCCAATGCTCCAAAAAATGCCATCATATTACACCTACTTATTTTTAAAAGATATTAGGTTACATAAATGTTACATAAGAAATATAGGAGATTCCCATATGCCCCACTCCCCACATCTCCCACATTTTCCCACATTAATAACATCCTTCATTAGTGTGGTACATTCATTGAAATTGATGAACACATTTTGGAGCATTGCTGCTAAGCATGGTTTAAGTTTACATTGTAGTTTACAATCTCTCCCACCCAATTCTTTAAGTTATGGCAAGACATATACTGGCCTGTATCTGTCATTGCAATTTCATTCAGGACAATTCCCAAGACCTGAAAATGCCCCCACATTATACCTGCTTTTTCCTCTCCCTGCCCTCAAAATGTCCAGTGGTCACTGCCTCCACATCAATGATTTAATTTCTTCCATTGCTAGAATCACAATAAGTCGATAGTAGAACACCAGTAAGTCTACTTTAGTTCATAGTTCATTTCCCAATCGTGAGGATTCTAAGATGGTGATGTCCACTCCACCTCTAATTGAGAGGGGTCTGCAATCCAGTAATGCCGATGGATGGAGCCCTCTTTCTTGCAGTTGTCGGCTCTCTGATTTCCTTGGTATGTTGGTTGTCAATCTTCACCTCCTTGTTAGCTGTCCTGGGTGAGACCAATGAACTGGAGAGTAGGTGTTGCAACTCTGTTAAGATTCGAGGCTCAGCTGGCACATGGACAGCCCAAAGATGTAAGTAGGATGTATACCTAACAACTCTAGTTCTAATTATATGTTCACATAGAAGAACAGAAGAGCTCTGTATAGGGAAATCAAAACTGAGTCCAACTCTGTCACCCTGGGGAGCATAAATTCCAAAGTAGGGCCACTGGCAAGGCAACAAACTCCTGAGTTATCTGCCCTGACTATAGTGTCTGGATGTCTCCAGAGCTCACAGGAGCCCCACTATTTGGGGGTAGTGTCTAATTTGGCAGTTAATGAGATCCTGCTGAGAGATGCCTAAGCGTAACCTCTGGAATGATTTCCCAACTCACTTTGAAGTCTCTTAGCCATATAAACTTATTTGTCTTTACCTTTTCCTCATTTTGCTCAAGGTCTTTTTCCAGTTGCCTTGTTTCTTGGTGTTTGGTAGAAATCCCTCGGTGCCAGGGAGGCTCATCCCCAAGGGTCATGCCCCATGCTGGGGGTAAAGTAATGTATTTATATGCTGAGCTTGGCTTAGAGAGAGGACATATTTGAGCAATAAGGAGGCTCCAGGAGGCAACTTTTAAGCACCCTGTAATACAAGGCTAAGTTTCTATTTCAGGAGTAAAGGATCAAAGCACATTAAACAGTATCAAAGGCCCATCAATGGACCATCCTCCTTCACTAGTCATTGCCCTTGTACTCAGGGGATTCTTGGTGTTCCATTAAAAATGTGGGAGAGCACCCCAGGATGGGAATTTGATATCCCTTAATTTATTGTTTGAATCTGTACCCACCATACAATGTCCCACGAACATTTGAACAAGTTTATATACTTTATGTGTATGTCCAGGAGAGCTTCCTCCCATGTATCCCACATCACTGACACCCCACACCAATGGTCCTCCCCTGCCACAGTTGTAACCCTTCTGTGATACAAAACTTCAAAAATGATGGCAATAAAATTAGTCAAATACAATTAATGATAAAATAAAATAATAATGATAGTTTTAAAAATAAGAAATAAAATACATTTTTTTTAAATAAAAAATAATTTGAGATAATAGAAACTAAGGAAAAAAAAAAAAGTTTTGAAATTTTGCTTTTCATCACTGTAAGATCTTTTCCGCTATATGTACGGTGACATTTTCTTCCATTTATTCCCCCAGTGTCTTACTTTTTTCATTTAGTCTTCAAAGAAGTTTTAGGTTACAGAATGTTCACATACTGGATTCAGGGGATTCCCATATAACCAACACCCACCCCCTTTTTCCCCTTTCCCCTATTAATAACTTTTTATATGTGGATGGTATATTTGTTAGAGCTGATGTACAACTATTGTAACACAGCTACAAACCATGGTCAATGGTTTACATTTATTTCAAACTTTTTTAATTTTTTGTTTTTGTATTTTATTTGTTATTTTTAAAATTATTATTATTTTCTTAATTTTATTTTGTTATTTTTAGCTTAATTTTTGGAGAGGTTTTGGATCACAGAAGGATCACAACTGTGGACCACTGATTCAGGATGTCAGTGGGGGATGTATGGGGAGGGGTACAAACTGGGGCATGCCTCTAAGGCATATGAATACACTCAAGTATTATAGGGTATCATCTTGGTGGGTGGAGACCCACACAATGCCTGAAAGAATATTGAATTCCCATCCTAGGGAATCCTGCTACATTCTCTAATAGAATATCATGAATCCTCTGAGTACATGGACAGTGCCTAGTGAAGGAAGACAGACCATTTTGCCAGGCCTTTGATATTGATGATTGTACTTATGAAGCTTTTTGTGAAATTAAAGCATAGCTTAGTATTATATATTGCCTAAGATTTACCTATCAAAAGCCTCCTTGTTGTTCCAATGTGGTCTCTCTCTCAGCCAAACTCAGCATATAAACACACTACCTTTCCCCGAGCATGGGACATGACTCATGGGGTTAAGCCTCCCTGGCACTGAAGGATTATTAGCAAATGCCAACTATCAATGAATCTAGAAAAAGACCTTGGCCAAAAGGGGGAAATATTAAATACAATTGAGTTATTATGGCTAAGAGATTTCAAAGTGAGTCAGGAGGTCATTCCAGAGGTTACACTTATATACAACTCAGCAGGATCTCACTAACTGCCACAGTAAACAGCACCTCAAACAGTGGGGCTCCTGAGAGCTTTAGAAACATATAGACTCATAAACAGGACAGGCAAGCTCTGGAACTAGGCACCCTGTCAGTGGGCCTTATTTTGGAATTTATTCTCCCTAGTGTAACAGAGATAGACTCATTTATAGTTTCCCTACACATGGCTCTTCTGCCCTTTTATTTGAACCTATAATTAGCACTATACTTGATAAATATATGTCCCAGAGACTTAAATCTTTGGTCTGTTTGGTTGAGCCTTAAATCTCAGCAGAGTTGCAACACTTATTCTCCAGTTCATTGGGCTCACCCAGGACAACAAGGAGATTATAGACAATGCCCATCCCAAGGAACAGAGTACCTGCAACTGCAAGCAAGATAGTTCCATCCATCTGCCCCATGAGATCTAAACTTCCTCTCTGTTAGAAACAGAGTGGGAATCACCATCCCCAAATCCTCAAGATTGGGGAATGAACAAAAGACAAAATAGACTTAGCTTTATTCTATTATATACTTATTATTCTAGAAATGAAAGTATTTTGTCATTGATATAAAGGCATGGCACTAAAGGATCTAAAGGGTGAGAGAGGGAAGAATTGGTGGAACATGAGGGCAATTTTGGGACATTGGAATCATCCTGCATGACATTGCAATGATGGATATAGGCCATTATACATTTTGTCATAACCTATAAAATTGTGCAGGACAGAGTGTAAAATATAAGGTAAACTCTAGTCCATGGTTAGTAAGTAGCAATGCTTCAATATGTGTTCATCAGTTGTAACAAATGTACCACACTAAAGAAAGATGTTGTTAATATGGAAAGTGTGGAAGGTGGAGGGAATGGGGCATATTAGATTCCCCTATATTTTTAATGTAATGTTAATGTATTCTACAGATTCTTTAACAGTAAAAAAAAGTTTTTAAAAGCCCAGCAGTTGTGAAAATTATTGAAGTAGTCACAGGGGAACATGCAGAACGTAATCTAATTAATCTCACTTTTGCATAACACAGATGTGTGGAGATAGAAGCTTCAGAGATTTAAGTCCCAAATAGTACTAGGTAAAATAAATACCATTTGTTTTTGTTCAACTACCAGAGGCAATGGCAGAAAGACTTGCATGACTCAGGTAGGTTTCTGAGTCTCCAAATTTAAATAAGAGAGTAAAAAAGAAAGCTATTTTTTCAGAAAATAAATGAAGGATTTTTAAGTGAATCATTTTATTCCTGCTTTCTTAGGTATAAAATAATAAACTGTGCCAATTACAGGCAAAAAAAAAATTGTCTCAAAGATGACAGAATCTGATTGATCTCATTACTATCCACAAAAATAAATGGTTTTAGGAATTTTATTTAATCTAGGTTCATTAGAAAACCTTACTCCTTTTTTTCATTGTGAAAGTGTATACATGATATTCAGATTTTATTTTTAGTTTTATTTCAAAAGTAATTGAAATGTATATTACAAATATCAATTTGTGCAAATTCAACTCTGTTGATCACATGCTATATTTACTTAGGTCTAAAAATTAATATAAATCAGACCTTCATCCACATTCCAAATCTCATATCAACAGAGAGATTGTACACACATACACAATCGCATTACACATATACAAATCAATACACACTTACATAAGAAACAGAACTCTCTATATCTCAGAAACATTGTTTGGCTTGTTTCTCATATCAGTTTTTTAATGGAAAAATGAATTTGAAATATAAAAGGACACAAATGTATGTGTTAAATTTTGTTACTCCATTTTTTTCAGCACGTCTCTTTCACTGGTCAAGAGACTTGATCTATGGCACCAGAACACTTCTACAAATAATGAATGTTGTGGCAAAGCAGAAATACCTTTGTAGAGAAAAGCTCAAAACAGATTTCTTATCAGTAACTAGTAAAGAAAACAGACCACAACACTTACATAATGATTTTCTTTATTATTACTCAATGATAGGCTCATTATTTCTCTAGGTAACAAATATTTTAAACTAATCATGATTTTAGAAGAATACAATAATTGTGATCTCTTTCTTGTCCATGTAAATATTTTCAAGCATATCAAATCATTGGTCTTGTACTTTGGAGCCTTGTCTCACTAATATGGGTGTTTCTACCACAATATTTTGACAATGAAATGAGATTTCAAGTAATTCGATTAAACTCCCTGATATAAAGAAGTGAAGGCCAAGAGAAATTAAAATAGTGAGGAAAGTCACATATCTCAAGAGTGGTATCTAGATATAGTTCAGAGTTTCTCAATTCTGATCACAGATAATTTTCATTATTGTCAAATAGATAAGAACACTTCCAATGTGACTGAAACGTGCCTGGCAATGTTCTGAGGAGAAAGAAGAAAATTTACCAAAACAAAGCACTTTCTGCTTTACACATAATAGTTTGTGGATATCCAGAATGCTAAACATGAATTGACCACTGTCTTGAATATTTTTGTTTAGCATAAGAGCAAAGAAGAATGGTCAGGGGAAATTGTTTTTCTTTGACTGAATTCCTGTTTTTAGGAATAGCTATTAACTCTAAGATCAAATTTACCCTCTTTATCATACTTCTAGCTGTTTTGGCAAATCTTGGACTGATCATTTTAATTAGATTGGATTCCCAGCTTTGCTCAACAATGTACTTTTTCCTCAGCCATCTCTCCTTCTATGACCTCTGCTATTCCACTGCAGTTGGGCCCAAGACACTAGTAAACTTCTTTGCACAGAAGAAATCAATTTCCTTTGTTAGTTGTACTCTGCAATTCTTTATCTTCTGTATCTTTTCAGATTCTGAGTATCTCCTGCTGGTGGTGATGGCCTTTGAAAAGTACAAGGCCCTTAGCAACCCCTTGCTCTACACACTCAACATGTCCAGCAGGGTGTGCTCCATGCTCATGGCTGGAGTTTACCTGGTGGGAATGGTGGATGCTCTGACACACACAACATTAGCATTCCATTTAGGTTTCTGTGGGTCAAATGAGATTAATCACTTCTCTTGTGATTTACCTCCTCTTTACCTCCTTTCATGTTCTGATATACAGGTCAATGAACTGGCATTATTCACCATTTTTGGCTTCATTGAACTGACTATCATGTCAGAAGTCATAGTGTCTTATGTTTTATCATCCTATCAGTTTTAAAGATCCACTCTATTGAGGAGAGATTGAAAGCTTTCTCCGCTTGCACTACCCACTTGACTACTATTGCAATTTTCTAGGGAACTATCATCTTCATGTAGTTCTGGCCCAGTTCTTACTCCTTAGATCAAGACAAAAGAACTTAAATGTTTTATACCCTTGTGATTCCCATGTTAAACCCCCTGATTTATAGGCTACAGAACAAAGATGTGAAAGATGGTTTGGAAAGACTGAAAAATAAAAGGTGGTTTTAAATTTTTAAATATTTATATTAAATAATTGTATATGTATGTATATATGTGTGTGTGTATTTGTGCTTTTTGTTTTCATAAAATCCTATGATAATTCATGAGGGAAAAGTTGCCTCAAATACTAATCTATAAAAATGAATTATATACTAAATTACTATCCATACCAAAATTTTGCATTTCCTGAAAGTCATATTTCATTATATGCCCTGAATTTATAAGTCCCTCTTCATGTGAAACTTGCCTTATACTTCTTGCCATGTCAATTTTATATTTGTTCAAACATAATTTGTGTACTATTTCAATTGTTCTAAAATGTATTGTGTGTTACTAAGTGTCTTTTGTACATTTAGATGCCTAGTATTTCATGGTGAATCTAGTAGTTCTTATACTAATGAGTAATCTAGTGGAAAAAAAAACATTAATTAGTTAAGCATATATATATATATATTTTTAATGTCTCACTTGATAGGCAGAGAAGGAAAGTTCTTGGAATGGAGTAATCGTGCCTGAGATCCTAGGCAGAGGGATTGGCAATTAGATAGGGCTGGAGGAGGAGAACAATATTTTGCTTTAAAGAAGAAAAAGGTCCACATGCTTAGGTTATAAAGAACAAAGGGAAGGGCCCAAGGAAAGCACATCCTTGACTGTTCATTATTAACTCCTCCACAACTGCCTCCAGAAAGCTTTTCTTCTCTGCTCTTTTCTCCCCTCATGTTAAATGCTCCTTTTTGAATTCAGAAACAACTCTCTCCTCAAGGAGTTTTCATAATATTATTCTGTATATTAAATCATTTTCTCCAATATGGGATTGTGAGAGTATTTTGTGTTCAGTAACTAAGTTTTTTATTCCTGTTATCTGAAGAATCTGCCTCATGTCTTGAAAACAAAATGGGAAATAAACCCATTGATAAGTAACAAAATCAAAACAATGTTAATGTTATTAAGTGCTTACTATATGTTAATCAAAATAAAAGTAACTGACGATATAGCATGTGCGTGTATTATATTTTTTATAGCATATAAGTACATGTACTTGTTGTGTTTACTACAACTAATGGATGTATGAAGGATTACCTACTAATAATTCAGAAAAAAAGAACATTAATTGGTGTACTTTCTTGATGTTCACCTACTTAATCTGCCTCAGTTCTAACTGAGGACACTCCTAATTATACATTATAATTGTACAAGCTAAAGACATGAAATGAATTAAACTTATAGCTGACAATATAAAACACCCTATATGAAAATAATTTTAGAATGGGAGTAAAGCCCAAAGACTCCCTGTACACTACAAGTTGGCATTCCTTTATGGAACCCTGAGACATGTTTGGGGAACATATAGAAGTAGAAAAAGCATGTGGAGAATTATTGTTTTAGACAAATGACTTTAAGACCTCCTCCACCATATTTTCTGAATTAATCCTTACTGTCTTGGAATTTTTATTATGAAGAGCAGAATTACAGAAAAATGTGATTGAAATTGAAAATACTGAAGTTCAAACAGTGGAAGGACTTCAATGGATTGCCACTAATTTGGAATAACTCACATGACATCTAATTAACTTATCAAGCTCCCATATGACATTATATATTACTACAGCTAAAGACCAGTTTGATCTCCAAATTGGCCTCTTTATCCACCTAGTGGGTGTGAAATAGAGGGAAGACTATTTTAAGCCCAATAAAGGATGACCAAAAATGGAATTGACTGTTTTGATTGTGTTTCCTCTCCCTTAAATGTGCAAATTGAGGTAGAATAACCAATTATTGGGAATATTGTTTAGGAGATTCATCACTCAAATAAGAGCTTGGGAAGATGGCATGTAGGAATTTTTCTACATTGGAATGCTACAGGCACAGTGAGAACCTAAAAAGGATTTGATCTATCCTAACCTCTCCACATAATTCCTCACTAGACCCTGTTATTCTGTTACTCTACCTTACACCTTGCACACACATCTACCAACTAATAATGGGAATTTTATTTTCCAAACTTTATATTACAAACGTGTGTAGTGGGCTAATGTTATAGGCATATTTCTATATCTATACTCTTTCCTTAAGTCTTCTCACTGAACCCTAAACATAAGAATGGCGCAGTAATAGATTTGGGTGTATGTATAAAACAGCAAATAGAAAGATACAAAATAGTTAGTCCCTGCTTAGCCACATTTGTGAGAATAGAAGAACAATAATGTTCAATGACCCTGTTAGTGATAGATAGACATTAAAGCCAGAAATAGCAGCTTTATCTCCCTTGAGGAAACACTTTGTTATGATCTTGCTATGAACTAAGTGCCCAGTGCACTCAAACCATTGTGCCCTTTAACAAGCCACTCTTCCTTGATAGACTTCAGTTTTTTCTCTGTAAAAGAAGGGTTTAATTTCAAATTCACTAAAGTCCTTCCAGCTGCCACATTTTGTTTCTATGTATAACTATGATAATAATACTGTTTAAACTCACCATACTATTGGACTGATTTTGGAAAACAAATGAGTTGATTCATCTCTATAAAAAGAAAGCACTGATATGACATGATATAGGAGTGGAAATAATATCAGTGAGATAATAGGATTATCAAAAGGCCAAATACTTTTTTTTTTATTGCTTACAAAAATGTTTTATATATATATATATATATATATATATATATATATATATATATATATATATATATATATATGAGGTGCTTAGATTACCTAAAATATTACACAGAACCTACCAGGATTCCCCTGTTCCCTACCTTCCACACCTCCCACCACAGGCCAAATACTTTTAAACACAGCCTTTCTCGCTGGATTCTTATTCACATCCAGACTTTTATAGCTGTTTCAAAGAAGTGGATATTCAACTTTATATGTAGTCAAGTAAATAAATAGTAAAACCTCAGTGTAATACTATGACTCACAGAGCAGCTAAAGTGAGGACAACCAGAGCTAACAAAGATTGGTATGTGGAGCATCCATACCACTCACACATTGGTAATACAAATGAAAATTGTCTACCCTATTTTGAAAGCTATATGGAAGTATCTTCTATAGATGTACATATATATGACATAGAAAAATTCAAAACTTGGCTTTCTAGTTTTATCCAAGAAAATGAGTGAATATCCACCAAAGTCATACAAAAATATTTATAGTAGCATTATTTACAATAACATAAATCTAAAAATGACTCAAGTTTCTATCAACACATCACATAAGAGTTGAGGATTTTTTTTTGCATGTCAATTACATTTTAGACTTTGCAGGCCATAAAGCCTCTGTAACAAGCACTCAAGTTCGCCTTTGATTCACAATAACCCGAACCAATATACAAATGAATGTGGATGTTTGCATAACAATAAATTTTTTTAAGGGCCATATTTGCAAATTGCTGCTGTAGATTAAATAAATAACATATGCTACCCAGTATATAGGACAACTACACAGAAGTGAAAATTAAGAATGACCACAAGAAACGACAACATGGAAGAATCTCACGCAAATAAGCTTTAGTGAAAGAAGTCGGTCATAATTGTGTACAAACAGTATGATTTCACTTCCACATGGTTAAAAATATACAAATTAATCTTGTATATTGTACCTTGATTTGTGCTGGGGTGTGGGGGTGATTTGTAAGCTGCTTAGTAATGTCCTATCTCATGTTATAGGTTCTGGGTGCATGAATATTTTTATTTCTGAAAAATTACTTTATACATGTTAATAACGTGATTATTTTCAAAATGCTTCCAAAAACAAAGGTTAATAGCTATCATATTTTAAGCAACTGTTGGATTTCATTTTTTCCAATCTCTAGTAGTTTCTTATATACCATAAATAGTCAAACAAATTTACAAATCTAGAGAGCAACTTTCATAGAATATATAAATCAATAATTATCCTTTATGTTACTCAAAATATGCTTCCTCACTTAGAGATCAAAAATATCTTTATCAACACATGAGCATTTTTAGCTATTCAGAATTAGCAATAAGACTAAATGTACTTTGTACTAGTATCATGCATTGAATTCTATTTTCAAACTTCCATGCCTCTTTGCCAGGCAATGATTTTCTGAAGAAGGAAGTCTTATACATAGACAATTGACTACATAGTATTATTTTGGTGGCAGCACATTCTCCCAGAAAGCCTTAAACCTAATCATATGCTTCTCATGTGCTTGCCTCTGATGCCTAAATTCCTCCTAAAGACATTGATTTCAATTATAAGAGTGTCATTCTGAAGTAAGACCCATATCCATTTGGTAGGCCAATTATGATATTCAATTTGTAATAATGATATAGCTATTGAGACTACGGTTTTAATGGGAAGGACTGGAAGGAAGTCAGAATATGTTATCTGAGGGGCAAGTCATGTTTAGAAAGCTAAATCTGGATCCTGCCTAAGCAGAGAATTCCCTTAAGCTGGGATTTGACATCCTTGGAGGGGATGTCAAATGAGATTGGAAAAGAATCAAAAGTTGAGCAAGGAAGACTTCACCTACTCCAAATATGTATTAAAGTAGCTAGTGGAAGTAAAGCTCTTGAGTAATAAATATCCATCAGCTTCTTGTAATTACCTGGTAGACAATTATCTAATAATTACTCATGTGTTTGAGCTTCACCTCAACACTATTCCCCAGAGGAATAAATTTTGTATATTAGTTTCAGGGGCATTACATAAAGAATGGCAATGAAATGTGAAAAGACATTACTATTGTCAATAAGATAACCTCTCTCAAAATTAAAAATATATTAATCTCACTAATTTTATTATGATGAGTCTTATAACTTTATATAAATCAAGGTAATGAACAACAATAAAAGGCATCTCCCTCTTTACTTACAAGTAGGATTTTAAAAGAAACAGGAAAAGATCTTAAGTGTTGGCATGCATAAAGTGGCATCTGTCTAACACATCTTACTATTTTTTTTAAACAGAAATTTTGCATTAACTGGTTTAATGACAATTAAATCAACTGTATTAAGATATAGATTTTACATGATTCGTGTTTGATGTTGTACATTGTCTTGAAATATAAGTTTAGAGAAGATGATCGATGAATCCATAGCAATCTGTGCTTGCTGATATACAGAGGTGATTAACACATTATAAAATACCACTCCAAACCTGAGCATTACAAAATCTTCCCCAAGCTACCACTTTGCACATCTTCAATGGACATCATTCTCCTTATTTTCTATTTGTTCCCTGGAATTGTACAAATAGTGGTTGTGAATATCACTTATTCTTCATAATAATTTTAATAATATTTTAGTGTACAGATGAAATAAATAAATCAGTCTACCTCCCTATATGGCAGCTCTTTTATTTGCTTCTCTCTGCCCTCAATCACCTACATTGGTATCCTGCCTTGGTTTACATGTGCTACTTGGATGACTATTTTGTTCACTAAGATATCTAAAAATGTGTGGAAAAATCATTTTGATTTTCCAAACAATAATTTAATGTAAACACACAAAAGTCTTCTGTTAGAATAACCAAGAGAATTGCTTTTTATTTTTTTTATGAGTAAGCAAAGAACTTCCAGTTTTTATTTTCTAGAAGTTTAACAAGAAAAATATTCAACCAAGTTTTAAAAAAATCAGAACGGATTAATTTACAATAAAACAGCCAACCTAAAATATCAGCCCTTTTATTTATTTGTAAACTAATCTATTACTCTGGGTGTGATATCATTTGACTGCATTAAATTCAGCTGAGGGGCCTTTGATTAGATTACCAGTTATGATTGATTTGGGGATTTTTTATTTGACTACATCAGTGGGCATGACTCCAGTTGAGTCCCCATCCCTTTGCTGGGTCTGATATAAATGGACACTCAGAGATAAGAAAGCTCTGTCATTTTTGATCCTGCCATGTGACAGAAATTAGGAGTTTCAAACAGCTGAGGACCAGGGGAGAGATGAGCCATATAGCCTGATAGCTTACAGTTTAAATTAGTAAGAGAGCAGAACAGCCAAGATATAGAAGGCCCAGAAAGAAACAAGCCCTATGCCAGGAGAGAGAACACAGGTCACATAATCATGAAGCTTCAAGAGCCTGGGCCCACAGGGCTCAAAAGGAAGATGAAGCCCACAGGGGAAAGGGAGACCAGGCAGAGATTGCCTGCCATCTTGTAGCTTTAAAATTGTTTAAATAGTAAATTTTGTGTTACATAATGTGTCACCAAAAAAATTACTGTAAAACTTTGGTAAATGATTTGCCATGTGGTGTGTTAGGACCTCTCTCCTACCTTTAATGTAGACAATATCATTCATCCTTGTTTTTTAGTAAAATGTGGATTATTTAGGGGTGGCTGGGTTTTATACCCAGGTTGATGAAAGGCAAAACCAGCTTAAGAAAGGAAGTTAAAATTGAGGACAAAGGAGATCTTGAAAATGCAAAGCCCTGGGAATTAAAAAAAAAAAATTCCTGAGAAAACTTAAATCTTTCTCAGCTGTGGATCAGGTGATGTCAAAGCTGAGAATGCCAATATATAAAACTGGACCAGTTCTTGTGTAATGATATTTGGAATAAATAGTCATTGTACAGAGGTATACATATGATATTCTGTAACTATGGACCAGGAAAATAGCAAAGACCAGGCTGTGTTGTGGGGTCTTTAAGGTAGGGGAGGGGCTTGGGTTACTCTTCCCTCTGCCCCTCCCCCACTGACTGTTCTGTGGCTCTGTGATGCAGACCTGGATCTCCAGGCAGCACAGACTCAGTGTCCAGTGTACAGTGCTGCCTGAGGCTGGTGTGTGCTGTGGAAGATGGAGACAAATCTCTACGTCCCAAAGACACCAGGGTGTGTTTGTGAGCACAGACACATCCACATGGACCATTGAATGTATTTTATTTTTTTATTTTTATTGTGTGGGATATTGCTCTTTCTCCTTTTTCTGTACTTCCCCTAGATGTATCCATCTATGGAAGAAGGAGACAGAAATCAGGTAAGGGAATCCCAGGTCCATACCACAGCATAGATGGACTTTTACTTTCCTTCTTCCTCCACTTCAGTAAATCAATTATGTTTACACAGACTCCTGAGATGGGCCCTGTCAGGAAAGATGAGAAAGATTTCTTTAAGGTAAAAGGGTGAAAAGGCTAAAGGATTAGATCTACACTGACAGACTAATCTCTTGGGGGTGCCAGAGAACTAACTCACGGCTAAATTTCAAGCAATGTGTCTCAGTGTCCATGGGGTTAATTATTAAGAGAGTGTAGGAATGTTTAGGGGACAGAGTCAAGCAAACAATATTCATCATTCCCTTTCCAAAGTCTGGTATCTCTTGGTAAAGCCCTTGTCTTAGGACTGAACTGGAGAGCAGGACTGAGTCTATAAAAGCCTCTGATCAGATGCTAACCCTGAGCTCTGACCTCAGGGAGCAGAATCCTACCTAAGGGAGCACACACACTTCAAAGTCAGAGAGTGCACTCTCCATAGCAAGACTACTGCCAGGAGTATCAATAAAGGATCATTCACACACACACATACACACACACACACACATATACAGATTTTCAAAGGAGAAATGATAGAAAAGGATTTTATCCTTTCTAAAAGGAAAGAATAACAAGAAAGGAACAACCCCATGATTTCAAGGTAGAAAGTCATATTATATATGGATACATAAGGGCTGCAGTTTGCCTAAGAAAGGAGTGTGAGACCCCCTTTCTTTCAGGGTCAAGGCAAAGTCAATAGAAACATGTCCTCACCTGACCCCATGTTCTCAGGATATCTCTCTGTCCCCAATTCAGCCACCCCATGAATCCCACAGAATCTCTCAGCTGCTATGCTCCACCACCACTTTTCCCCTCCACAACCACATATGATTCTTAATGCCGACTCTGTCTAACTTGCCTCCATTTATATTGAACATTGACTCAGAGAACTCATCTCCTCAGTGTCCCACTGGTTGGCATCTTCTGTTTAAATACTTTCTGGGCTGGACGGCTCAGGCCTGCTCATTTCAGCCTTGTCTTCTTGGCAGTTTTCTAGCAAGAGCTTGTCCTTTCCAACTTCTCATGGTCTCCCTAAAGGATGTCTTTCTTTTCATCTTTCACATGCCTTATCCTGGAGAAATCCTGAATCCTTTCATGTGGCATATAGAAGTTTTTTCAGTCTTCACTTTGTTCTTCCAGAGTTCCTTAAGAGTCTCCAAGAAGAGCAGATATCCTGTTATGTTTGGAGAAAGAAGTTGAGGAGGGGTTATTTCCAAGACATCTGAGGTACGGCTATGAACTCATTTATGGGATAGCTTCAGAATTACCTGATATTTATCAGGAAACCCCAGAGCCCCCTCCCTTCCTGAGCATTGATAAGCCAGAGCAGTTGTATGAGGAAACCATCAAGGCTGTGAAGTCCACTCTTCCCAGACCCAAATCAAGAGACTTCCTGAGGGCCAGTGAAGTTGAAAATTCCCCATTTAGCAATGAAGAATTGTTCAATCTAGGGAATCTAGTAACTGATGAATGCCCCACAAAATCAAGCTTGTTGGTGGAACAACATATAGGGAAATCAAATTAGAAAGATCATCCTTATAGAGTCAAAATTCCAACTAGAGGGCAACCCACAGAGCCATGTTCCTTGCTGTGATGCTGAAAGTTCCCCTGACTCAGATAGTTTGTTTTCCAAGGACATTGAGCCCCAGATCCCAACTATCCACAGAAGAGATATTGCCACACTCCAGGGTCCCTACATCCAACATGAGGACAGAGGGAATAACCTGGGAAAACAGAAGGAAAAGGCATCTAAGGTCCAGGCCCCTTGGAAGGTCCAGGGCACCAATTTAAACCAAAATATAGAAAAGAGGACTCTGAAAGCCTGTATTCAGGAGAGTACCTGGAAGAGGAAGTGGGGTTAGGGCCTTCCCTTGCAACAGGAATGAACCACTGTGTTCAGGACTGGAGATCAACAGAGAAACTGTTGCCCCCAAAGGCACATAGTCCTTACAAAAGCAAACTCTGGAAAAGGGTTAGACAAATGGTACAGTGGATTTGTCCATGGAAAAATGGGAAGAGTCATACAGTTGCCTGGAAACCAACTAGGTCAATGCTTTTCTCCCAACAACTGTGTCCAAGTCATTGCCCTTCCATTATTCCCAGGAAGTCAGCATCTCCCACCAGGGCCCACCAGCAGGTGCCAAGGGTGTCAGGTCCCCCAGGCCACCATCACTACTTCCCCCTGCTCTGCTTTATGGCATGTGTCTCCCCCACTCAGTCATAAATCCTCCTCCCTTAGATAGCATGTTTTATATTCCTACTTCAAAAAAATTACTTAAAAATAAATTTATTTGTTCAAATGAATGAGGGTCATGTCTGTCTTTACCACATTTGGATGGAGGTTTAGGGTATTCCAATAGCTTGAGTGTAGAAAACTAAAGAGGTAGCTTAAGCACCTAATAAGTGCCTATTTTGACCTTTTAATGAAGACCATGTTAATGGAAGGAAGTTAACATTGACATTGCACCGGTGCACTGTTATCGAACCATCCTTCATTTCCATGTTTTCAGATATCTTCTTCATGTAAGATACTTTTTCTTATATTTTAATTAAAAAAAAATTAAGAACAGCCTCTAAAATCTCTAGGAACCTGTGAAGGGAAGAAAATTCATTAAAATCCCGAACCCAGTCCCTGCCTTAAACAATTCTACCTTCCCCCAATTTCTTTAGGAGAGTGGGATATATGGGAATACACAGACCTAATAGAACCAGAAACTACCCTTCAGGAAGGATGACAGCATGAATCCTCACATATCTCTAATGTGAGATGTGGAGGTCTGGGGGCTGCTCAGTGCTGAGTTCAGAAGGATGCGGAGTAATTTATGTTTATCAATCTATTGTCAGAAGAGATGACACCTTCACCCAAGACAGCTTTGCCTTCCTGAGGAAGGTGGGAAAGCTTTAATGAAATGGAGAGAGCTTCATCACTTGTAATTCTTCTATCACTAAGCATGCTCTAGAGGTGTAGGATTTGTGAACCTATATGAAGGGAAAATCACAAAGTCTACTGTGGGATTTGTTTCCCTCTCCATCCCAAATGAAAAGTGTCAATCAGTGATGTACCCTCCCTCTCTTTCTTAAGGCCAGAGAGGGAGCAGACAGCTCTGTGAATGTTGCATGACTCTGAATGTTTGTGTGGTGTCCTTGGCATTGACTGCTGGACACAGTGGACCTATGTGGGTTGGGGGTAGGGGCATATAAAGCAATTTCCTTTCTTTGTTTCTTTTCCCCTAAAATGGAAGAATATCCACTAGGAGAGACTAGGGAATGCATCAAAGGAAAGATCCTAGCAAAACTGGGAGGGGAAGAAGGACATGCTATTTATAGGATTTGGCAGGTCATCTCTTCACATTGAAATAGCTCTCAGGTCTGTCCATAGCTACTTGCTGAGAACTCATTTCAAAGTTAGTAACATGATAATTGACCACAGGCTTGTGTCAAGGCTCTGCACTTTCCCCCCATCACAAGACAGCTTGAAATGGGTCCAGGGATGGGAACATCTTCCTGAGAGTCATGAATTTTGCCTGTTAGACAATATATCCAGTGTCCAGTGACATTGACCATTACATCTGGGCTCTTAATCTGTGATCAAATTTTGAAATTGATAATGAGGTCACCCTGCTGGATAGCCTTTGTCTGGAAATGCAGGTCTTCCCTATGGAATCTCTTCCCAGTGCCTAGCTGGTGACTTCTGCCTTTCATGGTAGAAATGTTCACAATGCAGCAGTACAATGATCAGGAAAAATCAGAAGAGGGAAAATGATGGTTGAGTGGGAAATGAGGAAACAGAATGAAGAGTGGTAAAAATCAACAGGATGATTGGAAGGAATGGGAAAGCACTCATCTCTCCTAATCAAGAGTCTCAACCTTATGATTTTCATGAGATTGGTGAAGTCATTACGGTTTTCCCAAGTACACCCTCAGCTCAATTACCACAAATAGTTCCCACACCTTTTCCATGAGCATATAGTCTTTCAGAGGCTCAGCCTACTGAAGTCAAAGTGAACAAAAGCACTGTATTAATTTCCTAGGTTGCTTAAGGCAGATACCATTGAAATGGGTTGGCTTAAACATTGGGAATTTATTAGTGTACAATTTGAGGCCAGGAAAATGTCCAAATCAAGGTATTAAGGTGATGCTTACTTCCCAAAGACCAGCTGTCAGTGGTTCTTAGCTCCTCTGTCAATATGGCAAGGCACATGGCATCTGCTGGTCTTTCCCTTCTCCTGTCGGTTTTATTAGTTTCAGCTTCTTGCTTCCATGATTTTATCTCTTTTTCTCTTTTCATTCCATTTATAAAGGACTTCAGTAATAGGATTAAGACCCATCCTGAATGTGGTGAGTAACATCTTAACTGAAGTATCCTCATTAAAGTTCCTACTTACAATGGGTTCACACCCACAGGAATGGATTAACTGTTTTTCTGGTGTACACAGAGCTTTGAATCACCACAGGCACCAACTGCTTTCACATCTTCCTGTACATAACCTGGGATAAGACATTGTTATTTTAGTAAGATTATCATTACAAAGAATATTTACCTTATCCAAATAGAGGATAGCCTCTAGAGTGCCACGTCCAGGCACTCTATCCAGGTAACTTACTGGATCCCACTAGTAAGTTGCTACACTGCACTTTCAAATTACCATCAACAAATTGTACTTAATTTGATAATTCTAATCATTAGCTTTTACTTTCCAATAAATACTGTTAATGCAAGATAAGTGGAATTCTCATTCTGTGTGAAAATGAGTAAGAGTACAGCAAGTTGTTATACTGAAAAGTAAGCATTTTAAGGTTTGATTAGAACTCACATAAATACACAATTTTTAAAATAAATTTAAATCTTTGGGTATAAAGATTTGGATTTTGACATTGGAAATGAATGTGAAAATTTGATATAATCCAAATGACAATAAATACAAAATTTTATATGTCTCTTTACCAAATCAACTATACAGACTATTGTTATAATTGCTGTGGCTTAAAAATTGTGAGGGAATTGTCATAAAGGATTTGGAATGAGCTTTACTGAGGTTATAAATCAGAATATGAATGATGGCTGTTTTAAAACCAGAGTTAAAACCAACATTATGAAGATAAGAGATTGAGAATTCTAGAAATGAATATTCAGCTCTGTCACAGCCATATGTGAAGCCTAAGATTTGAAACAGAAGGATTTGGAGAAGTTCTCAAAGCCTATTCTCATTGAGAAACATCAAGAAATGCTGGTCAGAGAAAGAGACCAGTGATGGCAGTGTGGTCAGGAAAGGCTACAACTAGATAACTCAGCTGATGGTGGAAAGGCCCTTCTAGCAAGGGTTACTGCTGAAGAAAAGCACTGAGGCAGGAATTAAGTCAGCCCTTTCTGAAAAATAAGAAATTAGGACATATTGAATTGAAGTATAATTTCCTTAATAGTAGTAGGAAAATTACTGGTTCAGGAACTGTCTTTTGGCTCTGCCTTTTACTATCTCTGAGAACATGGGATAGTGACCTAACCTACCTAAGCTTCCATTTCTTCATCTGTGAAATGGAGGTACTGGTTTTATGGACCTCAAAATACTGTTCTCTAGTCCAATTCAAATATAACCCCAAATTATTTGTCATATAAATGGTTAATTATAGGCAAAGCAATCAAAATAATTGGATTCAGGAGGGACAGAACAAGATGAATGGCAAGAAAAACAGAAATGCATTTATTTCTGTTTTGATAGTGCAAGGACAGTAAAAATAGAAAGGATTGGGCAGACATAATTGATGAGACAATGAACAGGTGTTATCTCATTTCCAGGTACTGTGATCCATAGGTAACCTACAAGTTAGAACATAAATAAGGCTTGGTGCTAGAAAGATTTACTAGTTTTTCTTACTTCAGTATTCCTGCCACCAAACTTTGAAATTTTTATTTATAGATTTATATTTATATAATTATAGATATGGCTCAGCACAAAAGTTACCTAATCTGGGTGACGTTCCCTGACCCTTCTTTCTAGCTCCCTCACTTTGCTTTATTTTTCATTACAAGGCATGGCACCCACTAAGGGATAATGTATCAATTTATTTGTTTACAGTCTTCCCAAACTAAAATATCAACTTTTTGAAGGCAAGTACATTGCCTGAGTTTTTTCCTTTGTTGTTTGTTTTCACAACTATCTTCCTAGTGCCTAGGTTCTGGAAAATAATAGAGAATCAATGAATAGTCATTGTCTCCATAATTTTGGAAAATCAAACATTATCAAATGTTCTGGTTTGTACGAGTGACATGAACATTCAAAACATGTTGTAATGAATAGCAACATGTGTAAGTTAGTTATTTCTTCATTTCTAATGGGCAAATTTGCTCCAACATCCTGAACAGTAAATAACATACCTGTATTGCATTTGCTCATCTCATTTTAGAGTAATCCTATGAAGCACGTACCATTATAAACCTCTGTACAGATAAGAAAATGGAAGCTTTAAAAAGCTTTTAAAAATTTCACAAATTCTCCAAAAACTAGAAAGAGAATGAACTAGGCCTTGAAACCATACCAATTTGACTCTATAAAGCAAATCCTCCTAACCTTAACAATTGTTAACCATATGGCCATATCTACTTAACTTTGTTTATCCATTTACCTATGCTGAAACATTTGAAGTAAGTTTCAGACATCAAAACACTATCCTAAATACTTTAATGTGTATATTTCAAAAAGAAAAACATTCTCATACACCAAAAACCAATAATTCTCTAATGTTAGCTAAATAAATTCCATATTCATATTTCCTTTTGGGTTTATGAAATTGAGAACACTCCACAGCTTTTCTCATTCTTTTTTTTTTTTAAATGATATTGACTTGTAAACAGGCCTTGCAGTTATTTTTATGTAGTTCCCCATTTTATATAGCTGTTTCCCCATGGCATGAACTTGGATTTCTATGCCCTGTGTTTCTAATAAACTGAAAGTTTAATCAGAAGGTTTCATTGTATTGCAGTTGCAATTTTTGCCAAAAATAATTCATAGGTGATATTTTTCCACATGTTGTAACCCATTAAGGACACAGAGCCATGTTATTTCACTATAATTGATGCTAGCTTTGATGATTTGATTAAAGTGGCATCCACCATTCTGCACCTTTGTAAAAGTTCCTTTCTATTTTTGTGTTATATTTTTGTTTCTTTTCATTGTAATTAGCAGGTGATCTGCAGGATATTTGGTAAGATATATGTATTCTGTTTCCAGCCACATTTCAAGTGATGACTTCAATGAACCTTTCCTGAATTATTACATTGGATTTACAAAATGGTGAGTTCTATTTTATTTTTATGCCTTAATTATTTTCTAAGAACTTCAGGTTTTTTTAAAACAATTTATTGAAGTATATCATTCATACATGAACATACATAAATTATAAGTGTTCAGTAAACATCGTGAACTTACAAAACAAACATCATACAGGGCTCCCACCCCCCCCACCACAAACCCCCTTCATTGTTGTGAGACATTTGTTAATAAATCATGAAAGAGCATCATCAAAGTATCACTACTAACTATAGTTTGTATCTTCCTCCCCTACACATATTTTTAGGATTTATTTACTTATTTATTTACCTATATCCATTTTTACCCCCCCCCCATTTTTGCTGTTTCTGTGTCCATTCACTGGGTAACTCTCTGTGTCCATTTCCTGCCCTTCTCATCCTTCTCCACTGGTATTTAATCCTTGGAATCTCCGATGTGGGAGGGAGGTGTCCTACCATCAGCGCCACCTTAGTTCCTGGTTTTTCAGTGCATCTTGTCTTGGCTTTCCCTTGTGTCACTCTCCTGTTATAGCATTATCTTGCTGCATGGCTTGCAGGGCCTGACAACACACCCACACACGGGGCCTGGTGGCTCACCAGCTTGAAGGGCCTGTTGCCACACCCGTGTATGAGGCCTGGTGGCCCACAGGTCTTCTATAGTTTCCTTTTTTAATTTTTACTGAGAGGTCCCTGGGATCAAACCTAGATCCCTCCATATGGGAGACAGAAGCCCAACCACCTGAGCCACATCTGTCCCCCTGCTATATCTCTTAAGGTTGACCAAAGATACCCAAAGTTACAGTCTTTACCCATATAGGATGGTCAAATAATAAGTCAGGTTTAGTTTATCACCAGCATTCTAAAAACCAGACCTAGGGAGAAAAACTAGGTCTGGGGACACATGCACGGTTTCTAATATAGTGAATGTTTAGCCTACCCTGATTATCACAAAATCAGTTCAGCGAGAATATTTACAAGGGGTTTATTTTTTTTAAGTAAAATTTTATTGAAGTATATCATTCATACATGAATATATATGAGTAACTTTATAATAAAATTTGCAGATGTACAAAACAAACATGTAAATCATCATATAAGGCACTAATACATTTCCCCACCACCAACAGCTTGCATTGTTGCATTTATTACAAACTATGAAAGAACATCAACATATTGCTACTAACTATTGCCCATATCTTACATTTGGTGTATTTTCCCCCAACCCACCCAAATATTAATATCCTATGCTAGTATTACATACTTATCATTCATTTGAGAACATTCTTGTATTTGTCCTGTTAACCACAGTGAATAATCTACTTCTGGATTCCCTATGTTATTTAGTCCCATGCTTTGCACAATCCATTCAAAGTGTGCACTCCATGGCCCTCATTTTCATCACAGAGTTGGGCTGTCATCACCTCAGTCAATTTTAGAATGTTTTCATTACTCCAAAAAGGAAAAATCCCATGCCCCTTTATGCAATTGTTGTTCCTTAGTATTGAAATATCTTCTTGCAATTGCTGCAAAATATTACAATATTACTGTTAGTTATTGTCCATAGGTTCCATTTGTTGCAGTTTTCCCATGTATCACCATTTTTTTAACACTTTGTAAAAGAGCATTTTTTTAGGTCTTGGAGTTGGAGATTGAATCTGGGACCTCTTATGTGGGAAGCCGGTGCTCAACCACTGAGCTACACCAGCTCCTTCAGCAGTATCATTTGTTTGTTTTGTTGTTAGGAGGTATCGAGGATTGAACAAGGGACCTCCTCATTACTTGAACTACATCTGCTCCTCTTTGGGGAGTTTTATGATAATTGTTTCAATTTCTCTACTTATGATTTTTTTTTGAGGTCTTCTGTTTCTTCCAGGATCACTGTTGTTGGTTCATGTGTTTCTAGAAATTTCTCTATTTCATCAATGCTGTTTAGTTTTTTGGCATACAGTTGTTTATAGTATCCAATTATGATCTTTTTTATTTCTTCTGGGGGAGTGACAATGTTCTCCTTCTCATTTCTGATTTTATTTATTTGCATCTTCTCTTTTTTTCTTGTTAGTCTAAGCATTTATTGCTTTTGTTGATCTTTTCAAAGAACCAACTTTTAGTTTTGTTGATTTTCTCTCTCATTTTTTAATATCTCCATTTCATTTATTTCTACTCTAGTCTTTTTTTTTTTTTTCCCCTTATGCTTCCTTTGGAATTGTTTTGCTGTTCTTTTTCTAGTTATTCTGCAAGTGCAGTTGGGTCTTTCATTCTAGCTCTTCTTTTTTAATAAGCACTGAAAGGCTATGAATTTCCCTCTCAGCACTGCCTTTGTTGTATACCAAAACTTTTGATATGTTGTGTTCACATTGTCGTTTGTCTTGAGGAATTTACTGAATTCTCTTGCAATTTCTTCTTTGACCTTTTGATTATTTAAGTGTATATTGTTTAATCTCCAAGTATTTAATTTTCCAAATTATTGCCTATTATAAATTTCTTACCTTATTCCATTATGATCAGAGAAATTGTTTTGTATAATTTCAGTGTTTTTAAATTTATTGACTCTGATTTATGCCCCAGCAAATGGTCTATCCTTGAGAAAGATTCATGAGCTCTTGAGAAGAAGGTATATCCTGCTGTTTGGGGAAGTAATGTTCTAGTTCATTTATCATATTATTCAAGCTCTCTGTTTTCTTATTTAGCTTCTGTCCAGGTGTTCTATATAATCTTGAGAGTGGAGTGTTGAAGTCTCCAACTATGATTGTAGAGACATCTATTTCTCCCCTTCAATTTTACCTGTGTGTGTCTCATGTATTTTGGGTCATCTATGTTAGATGCATAAATATTTATTATTGTTATTTCTTCCATGTGAATTGTCCCTTTTATTAAAATACAGTAAACTTCCTAATCTCTTATAATAGTTTTGCATTTAAAATCTATTTTATTCCATATTAATATCAATACACCTAAACTTTTATACTGCTCTTACTGTGATGTAGGTTTTACCAAAACTTTCACTAACAGCCTGATTGTGTCTTTGTAACTAAGATGAGTCTTTTGTAGACCACAAATAGATAGCTCATTATTATTATCTATTCTAAATAGTTTATGCCTTTTAATTAGTCAGTTCAATCCATTGACATTCAGCATTACTACTCTAAAGATATTACTTTGTCAATTTTATCCCTTAGCTTCCTGTTGTCATATATTACTATTGACTGTCATTTAACCATTTCAGTTTCTCTTACTTATGTTCTTCATTTCTACACTCTTCTCAAGTCCTCTCTCTCTTTTTTTCTTTCAGATTCTAACACACCCTATAATATTTATTGTAGATTCAGTTTTTTGGTAACATACTCTCTTAGCTTTGTTTGTATGTAAAGAATTTAAAATCCTCTTCATTTCTGAAGGATACTTTTGCCAGATAAAGCACCCTTGGATGGCTATTTTTCTTTTTTGATACCTCAAATATAACATACAACTACCTTTTCACCTTCATGGTTTCTGATTAGAGATCAACGCTTAGACATTTTGGGACTCTATTATAAGTAATGCATTGCTATTCTCTTACTGCTCTGGAAATCCTCTTAATTTTTGGCCTTTGACATTCTGAATTGCAGCTGTCTCAGAGTAAGTCTATTTGGATTTTTTCTGTTTGCGGTATGTTATCCTTCTTGAACATTGATATTCATGTCTTTCATAAGCGTGGTAAATTTTTCAGTCAGTATTTCCTCAAACATTCTTTCTACACTTTTCCCATTCTTTTTTCCTTCTGGGACCCCTAAAACACGTATGTGTGGATGCATTTCATGTTGACATTCAATTCCCTGAGACTGTGTTCATTATATTTGCATTGCTTTATCTGTCTGTTCTCCTAGCTTTTCAAGTTCAAATGTTCTGTGTTTAAATTCACATATTCATTACTCTAACATTTCAATTCAGTTATTGTATGCTTCTAATGTTTTTATTTTATTTTATACTACATTTTATATTGATACATATTATCATCCAAAGTATATAATCAATAGTATTTGGTATAATGACATAGTTGTGCATTCAACACTTCAATCATTATTAGAGCATTTTACATTATTTCAATATTAATAATGACAAAACAGACAAACAAGAAATTTACTTACATCTCAATCTCTTTACTTTCCCCTGCTGTACATACCTGCTATTTTTGGCTTTTCTTGCACAATTACGTATTTCCTTATTAAGTAGTTTAATTGAGATATATTCACATACCATATGATCTATCAAAAGTGTATAATCAATGTTTTTTATATAATCATAATGTCATCTCAAAAATCTTGAACAATTTCATTACTCCAAATAGAAAGACTCCACACCCCTTAGCATTCCTTCTTCAGCCCTACATATGCACTTATCTTTCATCTTTATAAATTTATTTTATATACACTTTATATAAATGGAATCATATAATATGTAGTACTCTGTGTCTGTTCTCCTTCATTTAGTATAATGTATTTTTGTCTGATATTAACATTTTGTAGTATTAACCTACATTTGTTCAGCTTCAAGAAAAATGGTCTTATACATGCAGTTTTACCCATATTCATACTTCACATAATATATTTCATATAATATTTAGTTCCTAGTAGTACAATCATATAGTATTTGTCTTTTGTGTCTGGCTTGCTTCACTCAACATAATGTCCTCCAGGTTCATCCATATTGTCATATGTTTCACAACTGCATAATAGTCCATCATGTGCATACTCCACAACTTGTTTATTCATTCATGAGTTGATAGACACCTGAGTTACTTCCAAATTTTAGCTATCATGAATAATGCTGCTATAAACATCAAAGTGCAGATATCTATTTGTGCCACTGCTTTCAGTTATTCTGGGTATATACCTAGAAATGGTATTGTTCAGGTCCCATGGAAGAATATTTTCAAATTCCTAAGGAACTGCCAAACAGTCCTCCATAGTGGCTGTACCATTCTACATTCCCACCATCAGTGAATAAGCATTCCTATCTCTCCACTTCCTCCACAACATTTACAGGTTTCTGATGTTTTAAAAGTGACCGGTAAAGCAGGTGTGAAATGATAGAAAAAATCCAGCTGGGACTCAGGGAATAAAATGACAACATGAAACTCATGAGCATACACAGTATAGGCATCCTCGATGGAGAAAAGAAGGAAAGTGGTCAGAAGGAGTATTGGAAGAAATAAAATCTGAACATTTCCTAAATTTTTTGAAAGACATGGATGTACTTGTCCAGAAAGCAGAGTGCACACCAAGCAGTATAAATCCTAACAGGCATACACAAAGACATATACTTATCAAATAGTCCAATGTTCAAGACAAAGAATAACGAAAGCAGCAAGAGGAAAGACATCCTTCACATACAAGGAGCTCAATAATATTAAGCCCTGATTTCTCATCAGAAACCACAGAGAGACAACAAGGCAGTGGTGGTATGACATAGTTAAGTTTCAAGAAACAACATCAACAACAAAAACAAAACAAAACAAAAAAATCTGTCATCCAAGTATCTGTATCCAGCAACACTGATATTCCAAAAAGATGGAGAGTTTAAAATATTCACAGATAAACAGAAATTAAGAAAGTTTTCAATAAGAAACCTGCCCTTCAATAATACTAAAAGTACTGGTGCAAGTTGAAAGAAAAAAAAAACAAAAAAAACAAGAGGAAGTGTGGAGAAAGGAATAGTAAGAATAACTAAAAAGATAAAAAGAGAAATATAAACAAAATATGACTTATATAAAGCTAAAGAAAATATGGCTAATGTAATTAAAGACTTGACAGTAATTACATTGAAAGTTAATGGATTAAACCCTACGATCAATAGACACAGACTGGCAAAATGGATAAGGAAATATGACTGATCTATATGCTGTCTACAAGGTAAGACACTCACCTTAGACCCAGGGACAAAATAATTTTGCAAGTGAATGGTTGGAAGATGATTTTACAAGCAAAAATGGGGGAGAGTAGCTATACTAATATCAGACAAAATAGACTTTAAATGCAAAACTTTTCTTAGAGACAAAGGATACTATATATTCATCAAAGGGGTAATCATCAAGAAGAAAGGAATATAATAATAATTATCGACCTAACCAGGGTGCCCCAAAATACATGAGGCAAACATTGGAACACCTAATGGAGAAATAGATGACTCTACATTTATAGTGGTTGAATTTAATGCACAATAATCACCACAAGATAGAGCATCTCAGCAGAGGGTCAATAAGGAAACAGAGTCCTTGAATAACGTTAGAGAATCTGGAACTAATAGACATACACAGAACATTATGTCCAACTAGAGTGGGATATACATTCTACTCAAGCACGCGTGCATCATTCTGGAGGATAAACCACATGATGAGCTATAGAACAACTCTCAAGGAATTCAGAAAGATTGAAATTATACAAAGTAATTTTTCTGACAACAAAGGAATGAAGCTGTAAATGAACAAGGGCAGAAAACCAGAATAAGCAAGAAAGTTAAACAACACACTCATTAGACAACCAGTGGGTCAAGGAGGAAATTGCAAAATAAATCAGTTATTACCCTGAAATGAATGAAAATGAGAACACAACATATCAAAACCTAGGGGATGCAGCAAAAGCAATTCTGAGACAAATTTATAGCCATAAACACCTATATTATAAAAGAAGGAAGAGATAAAATCAACAACCTAATTGCACACCCGGAGGGAACTGGGAAAAAACCAACAAACTAATCCTAAAACAAGCAGAAAGATGGAAAAAAGATTAGAAGTCACCTTAGTCAATTGATGTTATTAAATAATTGAGTGCTAAAATAATATCTACTTATAAGTTTAAGGAAAGATATTATAGCTATTATTCCTATTTTCTAGAACCATGAGGGTTTATTGTGGTCAAATTAATTAATATATGAATGACTCAATCAATTCATCATATTTTTAGTAAAGTATCATTCCTTGGTAAATATTTGTCCCTAAATATTTAAACATATAATAATAGTAAAAAATGCTTATAGTTAGAAATTCAAAGATTATTTCTAGAGATCTTCTAATTGAATCTCTTTTACAAATCTTACATTAATGAAATCATTATTATTGGAGACATTTTTTAAAGAAATTTTTCTGTGATTTTCAAGTATACCATGAATTAAATCTAAGATGATCTTAAGTACTTTATAACAAAATAGGGATTTTCTGAGGCATGTGTCCAAGTTCTACCTATTTTAAGTTGCAAGAGATCTTTTATTAAAAATATTATAAATGAAGCACTAACGGATGTCATAAAATTCTTTTTTAGATCTAATGTCAGTAATGGAGGTTTTTTTTTTTTTTTTTTTTTTTTTTTTTTTCGGTGAAGCAAGTCCGTTTAATGAGCAGTAATGGAGTTTTAAAAATAATATATATGAGTTACATCATATTTTCTTGTCAGAATTATGTCAGATACTGATGGTAATCAATGTAAGAGGTAAAAGGGAAACATGAGTGAAGATTCAAAAGAATGGAAAAGTAGAGGAAGAAGAAGGAAGGTAAGGAGGAGAAGAAGGTGACAGAATAGAATCTGGAATTGACATCTGAGAAATGATACCTGATTTCTCCATGTACCTTTAATGGAATTTGTGACTGTAATAAAATAGAGGACAATCTTGGGACAGCAGAGCCTCTGTGTCACTGTGCTTTGATAGAGGCTCCTGCAGTACTTGACAGCTGGGATATAACCATAAAAATGAATGGTCAGCCTGAGGAAGAGGCATAGATTGGAGTGTAGGAAACAATGAAACTCAGAAGGATGAGGGGTATTGGAGTACTAAATGCACCATGGGGCACTATGCCAATTGAACAGACAAATATGGCCTTGAAGGCATGCTTTGCCACTTACATAGCCATTGCTTTCTAAGTTTCCTGGATCTTCCAGTTATCCACTTTTTAATTGGTAATTTTGTCTATAATAGTTCTCAATTTTTAATTGCCATTAGAATTACAGTATATATGATTGAATTATATAGCATAATCTAAATAAATAAAATATTATAATAAGATCTTTCACTTGATTATTAGGCTAAGGACTATAAATATTAGGACATAAGGGATCAAATAAGATATTTAAGAGAGAAGGGTTGAGAGAGAGAGAGAGAAAAAGAGAGATTGAAGAAAGGAATGTGAAAATAAAAATAGTATATATTATTAATCGCTAAGAAGAGAAGTATGTAGCCAGCATAAATTTCATCTCAGAGAGAAAAGTTCTTAAAGTTGATTTTCCAAATGAAATGAGTAGCAAAAGAGTTAGTGGTGAAAATAGATAGAAAATATTTTTTTTCACCTGGATGTCACAAAATGGATTACAACTGCTTGAAAATTAAGAGATGCTCTCATAAAAGAATAGCCTCAGAACTTTATTCAGATTCATTTTGATGCCAAACTAATGATAAGTGCTAATATTTCTGGAGAATCTGGTATGTAGAATTAGCTATATTAACTCAGTAAATTCTCCAGGCAAACCTTTGAACTCCAAAATATATATTTTAGAGCTATTAACTGATAGAAATATATGCAAATATTGGCAAAAGCTCTTAAATATTATATTTATTATATTTTAATGCTAACATTCCCCTAAAAATAAGGTGTGAAGCAGGTAGACTAAAGACAGAAGAGGCAATATTATGTTATTTGTTATTATCAACCAATACAGAGAAAAAGTTGGATAAACATGAGCCTATAAATGTACTTAGGCTACTTTTTACCCTCCTTTTTATTCTCCTTTTTTTTTTTTTTTAAAGAATTGTTTGTCTTTGGATCTCCACATACACAGAAAATTACATTAAAAATGTCCAACTGTAAAACAGTGACTGAATTCCTCTTTACAAGATTTTCTGAAGTGTGTGAGTTCAGAGTCTTACATGCCATGTTATTCCTACTGATGTACTTGGGAACCCTGGTGGGGAACTTTCTCATTGTCACAGTAACCACCATCAATCATGGTCTTTACACCCCCATGTATTTCTTCTTTAGGAATCTGTCTGTTTTGGACATGTGCTACATTTTGTCACTGTTCCCAAGGCATGTGCCATCTTCCTGTTTGACAAGAGGGCAATCTCCATGGTAGATGTACAGCTCAGGTCTTCCTGGTGATTTGCTTTGCATTTACAGAACTGCTGTCCCTCACCATCATGTCCCTCAACCACTATGTGGCCATCTGCCATCCCCTCCACTATTATGTAATCATGAATACTTGGTTCTACAGCCAGATGACACTGGCCACTCTACATAGTGGTGTGGTCTTTGCAGGATTCCACACTGGAAACACATTCAGATTGCCCTTCTGTCAGACCAATGTGGTCCATCAGTTTGTGTGTGTGTGTGTGTGTGTGTGTGTGATATCCCTTGTGTTGTAGCTTTCCTGCTCTGAGATCTTCAGCAAAGAAATTTCAATTCTTATCTATGCAGTGGTGGTTTCTGGTGGTTGCTTTGCCTTCATCACCATGTCTTATATTCACATATTTTCTACTGTGCCCATGTTTTCCACAAGAAGAGAAAGAACGGCTTTTTTCACCTGTGTCCCTCACATTCTTGTGGTGACCATCTTTCTCAGCTCAGGTTCTGCTGTGTATATAAAGACAAACTCAATGCACCCACAATCCAGGACATGATCACCTCTGTGTTCTATAGTCCCTCCTTTCTTGAGCCCTATAACCTATAGTCTTATAAGCAAGCAGATAAAGGAGGCTCTAAGGAGAATTATGAGCAGAAAGCTTCATTCAGAAAAATAAGAATAAGATAATTATTTCAAGAAATTCCTATTTTAATGAGATGAGTTCAAAATGCCTGAATGTTAAACTTCTAGCCTATTTAAAATTTCAGAGACATTCATTGCATTATGTATCAGGATAGTAACAACACAATTATATTTTACTTTGAGATTTCTCCTTAAAAAATAAAATAAAACCATTCTCTGATACCTGACACATCACTGCCAAAATTTGTTTTTTTGCCCAAAAATTGTTTCCACTCATTTTTCTCTAAACTTAGAGAGTCCTATAAAATATAAATTATGCATTCACTTTCTTTGATCTTTTTGTCAACTTATAAGACTAAGAGAGCATCATTAATTCATCATACAGCTAAAATAATTCTAAATGTATACATTTAGGCTGGTTACATAATTATATTTCCTTACATTTCATCATATGGAGGAGCAAATTTTGAATAATTACTTTTGCTCAAAGTAAGAAAAATATTTACAAAATTGTAAATATTTAGAAAGTTTAGGATTATAGCTGTTTGTTGGCAGGTTTTAAGTTCTCTATACCAAAAATACCAGAGTGAGGTAAATGTTTCCTATTTCTACCTTCTGCTACTTCTAAATCCACTATTCAATATGTTAAGATGATGAAAAAATGAAATTATGTATTTTTATTGCATGTTTTTATATGTATCATGTATTATGGCATATAACCCCTAGTGTAACACTTGAATTAGGAGAACTCTCTAATGGCTGACAAATAGTTTGCCATAATAGATAAATAAATCTGCAAAATTTATTTAGTTTTTACAGATAACCACTGAAATACTACAGTTCGGTTTTGTAAATTGACGCCATGTTTGTCACTCATTAAAAACAGCACTGCCTCTTCTGCTACTTCCAAGAAAGAATTTATCACACATCACTGATGTATTGTTAGCTGATGAATTATAATCTTTTAAAAATATGATATCACCTGCACAATTTCTTATTATATACCATTTGCATTAATGTTGTACAAAGTATGTTCCATCATATATGAATGGATATATATACCTTATCTATATATCTGTAATTGTAGAAGTGTATTGTGATTAAAATGGAAAATCTTAGGTTGTATAAACATTACTAGAATAAAAATTTAAAACAACAACAATGACACTAACTTAGCACTGTACAACACAATGAATACTAATGTAAACTATGGACTATAGTTAGTAGTATAATTATAATGATATATTTTCATTTATTGTAACATAGGTACCACACTAATGCAGGTGTAAATAATAGGGGGGTGTAAGAGAATTCTGTATATTCTGCATAGTTTTTCTGTAAACCTAATTCTCTAATTTAAAAAAATGACATGACATATATAGTGTAGCTGGTAATGTATAAACAACCATATAATGTACAATTAAGTTTGGAGACTGATGTTTTAAAGAAAATTTTGATCATTTCTTTTAGAATTTAGAGAGCTCAATTTGAAATATTTATTCAAATGAAGTGACATAACATTATATATACATAACTATATAGCATGACAATATATACAGCAATTCTTAAAATGGAGAAATTAAAAAAAATAATCATTTTTAAACAATTTAAGATATAGCTCATTACAACTCATAGAACATTGTAAAAATTAAGGATTAATCTAAGATTTGAATATGTTATTTACTATCTTGTCCAAAGTGACATTCATATTACGCTCTACCATGGATACAAAGAATTATTTTTATATGTTGCAGGATTCAATTAGTTAGTATTTTGTTGAGAATATGCAAAAATACCAGAAATGGATTGGTTTAATATACAGAATATATTTGGGGTAAAATCTTACAGTTCCAAGATAGACCATATGCTAGGTCACAGAACAACTCTCAATGAATTCAGAAAGATTGAGATTACGCAAAGTAATTTCTCTGACCACAATGGAATGAAATTGTAAATCACTAAGGGCCAGAGAACCAGATAAGGCACAAAGATATGGAAGTAAAACCACACACTCTTAGACAAACAGTGGGTCAAGGAGGAAATCTTAAATCAGTAACAACCTTGAAACTAATGAAAATTACAACACAACATATCAAAACCTATGGAATGTAGTCAAAGCTGTCCTGAGAGGGAAGTTCACAGCCATAAATATATATAAAAAAAGAAAGAGCTAAAATTGAAGACCTAACTGCACACTTGGAGGAATTGGAAAAACAACAACAAATTAAACCTAAAGGAAATATAAAGAAGGAAATAACAAAGATTAGAGCAGAACTAAATGAAATAGAGAATAAAAAAGCACTAGAAAAAATAAACAAAACCAAAAGCTGGTTCTTGGAGAACATCAATACAATTAACAAACCCTTAGCCAGACTAACAAAGTAAAAGAGAGAACAGATGCAAATACACAAAATAAGGAATGATCTTGTTACATCTTATTTAAGTTGAGAATGTGCAGACACACACACAGAGAAAGACAGCCACCATCTTGACCCTGTCATGTGAGAGAAGATCACCTGTAGTCTCAGAAAGACAAAGGAGTCCCAAGAAGCTGAGAGAGGTCCCAGAGGATAGATCCCAAGACTGGGAGCCACCATCTCACCTTAACAGGTGGCAGGAGCCCAGGATTTGCTAACAGCTGACTTTTGGTAAGAAACTATCTCTGATGATGCCTTGATTATGAGATTTTCACAAAGCAGAACTGTAAGATTTGACAGTGAATCTTGGATATGGAACCAAAAACATGTGCAGCAACAAAAAGTAGATTAAGGACTCCATCAAGGCTAACACTTTTATACATCAAAGAACATTATCAGGAAAATAAAAAGACAACTTTTAGAATGGGAAAATTACTTGCAAAATATATATCTGGTAAAGATTTGATATCTAGAATATAGAAAGTATTCTTACAATTCAGTAACATAAAGAAAAATAACCCATTTAAAAATAGTGAAAAGTTTGAAGAAACATTTCTCCTAAGATGATCTATAAATCCCCATTAAACACATGAAAGGGTGGTCACTATCATTAGCCATTAGGGAAAACAAAACCACAACAAGATACCACTTCACACACAAAAAGATGGCTATTATATTTAAAATGGAAATTCCTTTCCTAGTCCTATGTGTTTGATCAAAGAATCCATTTCACAGCAAATGATGTGCAGGAATGGGCACATGCCCATGGAATTCACTGGTTTTACCGTGTTCACCACCATCCTGAAGCAGCTGGATTGATAGAATTGTGGAATGGCCTTTTGTAGACTCAATTAGGGTGCCAACTATGTGGCAATACCTTGCAGGGCTGGGGCAATGTTTTCCCAGAGGCCATGTATGCTCGAAACCAGCATCCACTCTGTAGCGCTGTTTCTCCAATAACCAGGATTCATGGGCCCAGAAATCAAGGGGTGAAAATAAGAGTGGCACCACTCACTATTACCCCTACTGACCCACTAGGAAAATTTTTGCTTCCTGTCCCTACAACTTTAAGCTCTGCTGGTCTACAGGTTTTGGTCCCAAAAGGAGGAATGCTGCCACCAGGGAACTCAACAATGATTCCATTGTACTGAACGTTAAGACTGCCATCTTTTCATGTGTCTTTGTCCACTTCAGAAAAAAATGCCTATTCAATTGTTTGCCCAATTTTTAATTGGATTGCTTGTCATTTTGTCATTAGTGGTGTGATCTCTTTACATAACATGGAGATCAATCCATTATCAGATATTTGGTTTCTAAAGACTTTTCACATTGACTAGACCACCTTTTTAATTTCTTGCCAAAGTCTGTTGAAGAATGAAAGTGTTTCATTTGTGGCACTCCCATTTATCCATTTTTTTCTTGGATTATGATCCAAGTGAACTCGAGAAGAATGTAAATTCTGCTGTATTTGGGTGTAGTGTTCTGTATATGTCTATTAGTTCTAGGTCCTCTAATGTTCAGAGTCTTTGTTGCTTTACTGAATCTCTGTCATGATGTTCTGTCTAATGGTGGTAATGGTGTATTAAAGTCCCCCATTGTAATTGTAGAGACATTTATTTCTCCAATTAGATTTCCAGAGTTAGCCTCATGTATTTTGAGACACCCAGATTAGGTGCATAAATGTTTTTGATTGTTCTCTCTTCTTGAGAAATTACCCATTTTACTAATATATAGTGTCCATCTTTGTCTCTTTAAATAGTTTTGCATTTAAAATCTATTTTGTCCTATATTAATATAGCTACTACCTCCCTTATTTTGGCTGTTTGCTTGTAAAATTGTTTTCCAGCCATTCAGTTTCAGCCTCCTTGAATCCCTGGGTCAAAGGTGGATTTCTTGTACACAGCATATGGATGGATCATATTTCCTTATACATTCTGCCAATCTGTCTCTTGAAAGGTGAATTTAATCCATTAACATTCAGTGTTAATACTCACAAATAATTTCTTACTTCAGCCATATTTTCTTTGGGTTAATATATGTCATATGTTGTTTTTATTTCTCTTTTTATCTTTTATTTGTTTTTACACTCTCCTCCAACTCTCTCTCCCTTGTTTTTTTCCTTTAAACTTGTAGAACTTCCTTTAGTATTTCTTGAAATGCAAGTTTCTTATTGGCACATTATCTTAATTTCTGTTCATCTGTGAATATATTGAACTCTCCAAATTGGAGATTTCATTACCTGGAACTGTAACTTTTACCCTACATAAAATCCCATTATAAAAGCTGACCCATTTCTGATACTTTGCATTGGCAGTCCTTTGTCAATCTAAGACACCATTTCAGTGGGCCCTATCTAGGAATATATGTAAATATAGTTCCCCAATATAATCAAAGTTATACTCATCAATGAATTTCCCAATCATCTTTCTTCTCCTTTTATCTGAATCTATAATTTTCAATTTACCTAAGTATGTTTTTCAGAGACAGAAAGCCTTCAGATTGTCCCTATGCTATTTGAGCCCTGAAACCCAGCAGATATGTGCTCAACATCTACTCTCCAGTTCTTTAGTCCTGTCCTGGAAAACCAACAAAATGATGATGGTCCAACCTTACTTCAAAGACAAGGAGTATCTTTGACTGCAAGCAAAACAATTCAATTCCTATGCCCCAGAATATCTACATCACTTCTCATCATGAAGCAGTCAGAGGGGACATTGTCTCAAACCCATCAAGATTGAAGAATGAAAAAATTTGGGGGAGATTGTAACCACTGACCAAATCAGATTTGTTTTTATTGTAGTTATTATCAGTGTTGAGTAACTTCTCAAAATTTGCTGTATCATCAAAATGTTAATTTTTAGCTTACTTACATATTAATTATAAATATTTTTCCTGTAGTTGAACTGTAATAACCAGATTTTTAAAATAAAGTCCAATTGTATTCTCTCATTGTTGAAAAATGTTGTGTACACAAGCTTTTCTCCTGAATTTAGGCGTTATCTGAAATAAATAATGGAAAGTGTACCAAAAATAAAATTCTTTGGAAAAAATTTAAAGAAATAATTGTAAAAGTTATTCTCTGAGAACAACAACAAAAACTCTAATGAAAGATTTTTATGATCTATATAAATGTATAAACATCCTATTTGCATGAATCAGAGATCTAAATATTAAGATGACAATACTTCACAATCTGATCTACAGATTCAAGGAAATCCCTATCAAAGTCCCAGCTAACATATTTGAAGAAATGAGCAATCTGATTCTAAAATCCACATGGAATAAAAAATTTGGAGAAATCATGGGAGCCTCTGGACTACCTATGTGCCAGGTGTGTGTGGAATCTCGGTGGAGCTGCAACTCCTACCCTACAGCTCAATGGATTCATCCAAGTCACCTGGTGAGGAGACAACGATGGGCAACAGCCATCCCAGGGAATGGAGAGGGCCTGCATCTGCAGGCAGGATCATCCCACCCACCATATCCATGGGATATAAGCCCTCTCTCACTTGGAGTTGGAGTGGACATCATCATCCCAGTCCCCTCAGGATTGGGGGAAGAACTATGGACGAGAGTGGATTTAATGGTATTCTGTTGTACACATATGGTGATTCTAGCAATGGAAGAAATTATAACAGTGAGGTGGAGCCGGTGGCCACTGGACACTTTCGGGGCAGGGAGGGGACGAGTAGTTGAAATACAGGGGCTTCTTTGGGATTTGGAGGTTGTCCTGAGTGCCGTTGTGGCAACGGATGTAGGCCATTTTAAATCAGCACACACCATTCAGAACTGTGTGGGAGAGAGTGTGGTCTATGATGTGAACTGTGGTCGATGGTTGATGGCAAGGCCCCAGGATGTGTAAGTCCATTGAGGGTAATGGGCCACACTTGTGGGAGATGTTTGTGTGGGATGTGGTGGGAGGTGTGGGAGATGGGGAACATGGGAATTCCTGTAGGCTCTGTGTAATATTTAGGTAATCTAAGCACCTCTTAAAATATATATCTATCTATATATATTATATAAAAACAACATTTTTGTAATCAAATGCACATATATGCATATATATTTATATATCATTTTACAAATATTGGTATGTATTGTGAAAAATTTGATTTTTACCCACAATAAAAAAAAAAACTTACTGTAAATCAATGATAATCAGAACAGTGTGGTATTGGCATAAAAGTGAATACAACTGAGAGATGAGAAATAAACCCCTAAACTATAGGCAAGTGATTTTTGATAAAAGAGCAAAAACTCTTCATTAAGGAAAAAATGATCCTTTCACAAATGATTTTGGACCAACTTGAGGCTCACATGCAAAAGAAATAACTCAAATGGATAAAAGAGCTACATGTAGAAACAAACAATATAAAAAGGTTTGGAAAAGAAATTGAAGTAAATATTCATGACCTTAGATTTTGCTAAATATTTTTAGATATGCCACCAAAACAATGAGAAACAAAATAAAAATAAATAGATGAGAATTCATCAAATTTAAAACCTTTTGTGTTTCAAAGGACAACATCAAGAAAGTGAGACAATAACTCAAAGAATGGGATTATGTCTAGAATATGTAAAGAACACATAAAACTCAATAATATAAAGATAGGTAACCCAATTTAAAAATGGGCAAAAGATCTGAATGGACAATGGTCAATAAGCACATGAAAATAGGTTCAAATATTAGTCATCATGGTAATTAAAACCAAAACCACAATGATAGTGGGAGAGATCCAAGATGGTAATGGTGTAGGTTGCTTGCTCTAACAATCAGCTCATCCCACAGGCAGCTAAGAGGATCTGTCCAGAACAACTGTTTGGGTGCCTCCAGAGAATAGAATAACACAGTACAGCCTCCAGGGAAAAAGAGGAGAGGAGACTGACAATCTGTGGTGAAGATTTATGAGTAGATTCCTCCACATTGCAGAGGCAGTTTCCCACCCCATATTGGTCAGCCAGGCCACCTTGAGACCCACTTCCTGGATAGAGCAAAAGTTTCATTTCCCAGAAGAAGGGGTGAGAATGTGGTCTGGCACCAACTATGGCTGTTGATTAGCAAGTTTGTCTACCTGGATTTTAATTCTGAGCACAGTTGAGGTTTAAACCGATCCAAGCCACCAAGAAGCCACCACCCTTTGTGCTATCTCAACCCCAAGCATTTGAAGCAGGGGTGATTGGTGGCCAGAAATGTCCTGACCCTTATGAAATACATAAATATCAATATCCAAGAAGGGCGCCACACCCCAAATAGAATAAATCTGAATTGACCTACAACCAAGACACTGGATATACAAGAGATAATAAATGGAGTGGTACAATCTGAAAGGAAAGACCAGATAAAGAGGATAGTAAGAGCATAGAAATGAAGATTAGAAGTAAGGATAACTAAAATGGTAAAAAAATAAAGGCATATAATAGCAAGATAGGACAATGGAATGCCAAAACATATAATAGGTGATTTAAATAATGTCTTTAGAGTAATAGTGTTGAATGTTAATGGGTTTAACTCCCCAATTAAAAGACAAACACTGGCAGAATGTATTTTTTAAAATCCACCATGTATATGCTTTCTATAGGAGACATATATTACACACAAAGTCACAAATATGCTGAAAGTGAAAGGTTGGAAATAGTTCATACAAACAGTAATCCAAAAAGAACTGGAGTAGCTACACTAATATTGGACAAAATAAAACTTTAAATGCAAAACTGCAATAAGAGATGCAGAAGAACATTATATAGCAATAAAGGGAGCAATTGACCAAGATGAAATAATAATAAATATGTATGCACCTTACAAAGTTGCCCCAAAATATATGAGGCAAACATTGGCAAACTGAATGGAGAAATATATGTCTCTATAATAATAACTGGAGACTTCAATACAACACTCACACCTTGGATAGAACATCTGGATGGAGGATCAATAGGAAAAAGAGAAAAATAATATGATAGATGAAGTAGACCTTACAGACACAAATAGAGCATTACACCCTAAAACAGTAGGATATATATTCTTCTCAAGTGCTCATGGGTCATTTTCCACAATAGACCATATGTTGGGTGACAAATCAAGTCTCAATAAATTTAAAAAGACTGAAATTATACAAAACACTATCTCTGATCATCATGGAATGAAGCTTGAAATCAAAAATAGGAAAAGAATTGGAAATCTCACAATTTGGTAACACACTTTTAAACAATCAGTGGGTGAAAGAGGAAATTGCAAGAGAATCAGTAAATATCATGAGTCAAATGAAAACCAGAACACAACATGTCAAAACCTATGGGGTGCAGTGAAGGCAGTGCTGAGAGGGAAATCTATAGCTCTACTGCTTACATTAAAAAAGAATCAAGAACCAAAATAAAACATCTAATTGAACACTTGGGGGAACTAGAAAAAGAACACCAAATTCCAAAGCAAGCAGAAGGAAAGAAATAAGAATGATCATTGCAGAAATAAATAAATAGAGAACAACAACAACAAAAAAAAAAAAATTGAGAGGATGAACAAAACCAGAAGTTGGTTCTTTGAGAAGATCAACAAAATCAACAAATCCTTAGCTAGACTGACAAGGAAAAAAGAGAGAAGACACAAAGAAAATCAGAAATGTGAGTGGGGGGGGTGGGCATTACTACTGACCCAACAGAAATGCAAAGGATCATAGGAGGGTACTATGAATAACTATATACCAACAAACTAGACAATGTAGAGGAAATGGACAGACTCCTAGAAACACATACAACCTACCCTGAACCTGTAAGAAATAAAAGACCTCAACTTACAAATCACAAGCAAAGAGATTGAAACAGTAATCAAAAACCTCCAAGAAATGAAAAGCATAGAAACAGATGGATTCACAGGTAAATTTTATCAATAATTCAAATAATATGAATCTTCTTCAAACTCTACCAAAAATTGAACAGGAGGGAACACCACCAGTCTCATTCTATGAAGCCAGTATCACTCTAATACCAAAACCAGATAAAGATACCATAAGAAAAACTTAGAAATCAATATCTCTAATGAATATAGATTACAAATCCTCAACAAAATGCTTGCTAATCACATCCAACAGCACATTAAAAGGATTCTACATCATCTCAAGGGGTTTAATCCCAGGTGTGGAAAGAGGGTTCAACACAAAGAAATCAATCAATGTAATATGCAATATTACTAAATCAAGGAAGAAATATCGCATGATTATCTCAATTGATGCAGGAAAGGCATTTGACACAATCCAACAGTTTTCTTGATAAAAACACTCCAAAAGAATGGAATAGAATAACTTTCTCAACATGATAAAATCCATATATGAAAAACTCACAGCTAAAATTGTACTCAGTGATGAAGATTGAAAGCTTTCCCCTGGAGATCAGGAACACTGTCACCACTGTTACTCAATATTTCTTAGAAATTCTAGCTAGAGCAATTACTCAAGGAAAAGAAATAAAATGTATCCAAATAGGAAAGGAAGAAGTAAAACTTTCACTATTCACTGATGACATGATCCTATATCTAGAAACTCCTGAAAATTACACAACAAAAGTACTAGAACTAATAAACAAGTTCACCAAAGTGACATGATACATGTTTAATATGCAAAAATCACTAGTGTTTCTATGAAGTCAGGAAAAACATCCCATTTACAATGGCAACTAAAAGAATCAAATATTTGGAATTAACCTAAACCAAGGACATAAAGGAGTTGTATTGAGAAAACAACAAAACATTGCTAAAAGAAATCAAAGAAGACAAATGGAAGGACATTCTGTGTTTATGGATTGGAAGACTAAATATTGCTAAGATGAAAATGCTATACTAATTGAACTACAGAGTCAATGCAATCCCTATAAAATCCCCAAAGCCTTTTTTTGCAGAAATGGAGGTGACAATTATCAGATTAATTTGGGATGGTAAGAGTACCCAAATAGCTAAAAATATCTTTGAAAAGAAGAAAGCAGTTGGAGGTTGCTCACTTCCTGACTTTTAAGTACTTAGCTACAGTAAAAACAGTATGGTACTGGTATAAAGAGAGGCTTGTTGATCAGTGAATTGAAATGAAAATTCAGAAACATATCCTCACATTTATGGTGAAGTAATTTTTGACAAGGCTGTCAAACCCTTCCAACTGGACCAGAACAGTCTATTCAACAAATGGTGCTGGGAGAATTGGATATCCATATTCAAAAGAAAGATGAAACCTATTTACATTTATACAAAAATTAACTCAAGATGCATCAAAGACCTAAATATAAAAGCTACAACCATAACACTCCTAGAAGAAAATGTAGGGAAACATCTTCAAGATCTTGTGGTATGTGGTGGTTTCTTAAACCTTGCACTCAAAGTGAGAGCAATGAAAGAAAAAAATAGATAAATGGGGCCTCCTCATAATTAAACACTTTTGAGCTTCAAAAGACTTTGTCAAGAAAATAAAAAGGCTGTCTACTCAATGGGGCTAAATTTTTGGAAACCACATATCCAATAAGGATTTGATATCCATGTTATATAAAGAGATCATAGGATTCCACAATAAAAAGAAAACCAAACCCAATTAAAATACAGACAAAAGATTTGAAAAGGCATTTTTTTTCAAAGAGGAAATATAAGTCCCCAAAAAAGAACTTGAAAAATGTTCATCACTAGCTATTAAAGAAATCCATATTAAAAACTACAATGAAGTATCATTTAATACCTTATTGAATGGTCAATATATTTTTTAAAAAACAACAGGAAATTACAAGTGATAGAGAGGATGTGGAGAAACAGGAAGACTCCTTCACTTTTGGTGGGAATGAAGAATGGTGCAGCATCTGTGGAGGGCAGCTTTGCTGTATCTAAATGAGCTAAATATAGAACTACCATATGATCCAGCCATCCCAATACTAGAAATATATTCAGAAGAATTGAAAGGTATGACACAAAAAGACATTTGTACACTGATATTCATAGCAGCATTATTCCCAATTGCTAAAATATGGGGGGGGGGAGCAAGTTTCTGTCAACCGATGAATAGATAAACAAAATGTGATATATACATGCAATGGAATGTTATTCAGCTGTAAGAAGAAACTACTTTGGGATGCATATGACAACATGGATGAATGTTGCAGACATTATGTTAATAGAAATAAGCTTACACAAAAGGACAAACATTTTATGGTCTCACTAATATGAACTAAATACGATGAGTAAACTCATGAAATAAACTCTAAAGTATAGGTTAACTAGGACATAGAATGTGAGTTGAGAATGGGAACAGATACTTAATTATGTAGAATTTTTATTCAGGTTTCTTGTGAAAGTGTGGAAATGAATAAAGTTGATGGTGACACATAGAGAGTATAATTAATACTGCTGATTTATAAATGTGATTGTGGCTGAAATAGGTAGTCTAGGGGCATAAATGTCAATTGAAAGGAAGATAGAAGATAATTTAGGGATGGTATAGTACAAGTGATTTTGGTGATAGATGAAGGTTGTGGTTAATAGGATAAATATAAGTATAAATAGAAGTCTGTTCCTTTACAAATTGTTAAGAATATATTGACACTCAGAAAACTTACAACTAATGTAAATTATGGATTATATTTAACAGTACTATTGTAATATTTCTGTAGCAAGGGCAAGAAGATATATCATTTCTAAGGGTCAAAAAGAGTGGCATATAAGAGGTTATAAAAGTTTTCCTTTTGGAGTATTGAAAACATTCTAAACTTGAGTGAGGTGATGACAGCACAACTCTGTGATGAATATGTGAGCTATTGACTATACACAGTGAATGGATTGTAAAAGGCATAGGACAGAGTGAATCTTGTGGTGGAGGAGAAAAATATGAGAATGTTCTCTCATAAACGATAATAAATACATAATACTAAAACAAGGTGTTAATTTAACCTGTCATTTTTAACTCTTTTTTCTTTATATGTCTCATGTGAGTCTCTTGAAAACTGCATATATTTGAATCATACTTTTTATTCCATTCTGCCAATATCTGTCTTTTGATTGGGGAGTTTAATCCATTAACATTTGATGTTATTACTGTAAATGCAGTACTTTCTTCAGCCATTTTTTCCGCTGGATTTTATATGTTGTATCTTTGACTTTTGCCCATTTTTTCTCTTTTAGTTACCCTTACCGATAATCTTCATTTCTACACTCTCTTCCGATCAACTCTCTCCTGTATTTCTTTTCAGCCTGCAGAACTCTCTTTAATATTTCTTTTAGGACAAGTCTCTTGATGGCAAATCTCAATTTATGTTTATCTATAAATATATTAAACACTTCATTTTTGAAGGACAATTTTGGTAGATACAGAGGTTTGGTTGGCAGTTTTATCTTTCATCCTGCCTTCTTGCCCCCATGGTTTCTAATAAGAATTTGATACTTAGTCTTATTGAAGATATCTTGTATAGGATGAATTACTTTTTGCTTTCAGGATTCTCTATCTTTGGCATTTGACATGCTGATTAGTAGTTGTCTTGGTTTTACTTCTATTAGGATTTATTCTGCTTGGAGTATGTTGTACTCCTTGAACATGTATATTTATGTTTTTCATAAAAGTTGGGAAACTTTAGGCCATTATTTCCTCAAATATTCTTTCTGCCCCTTTACCCTTGTCTTCTTTTTCTGGGACATGCCCAGTGTATATGTTTGTACAGTTTGTGCTGTCATTCATTTCCCTGATACCTTATGGAATTTTTTTTCCCATTCTTTTGTCTACCTCTTCTCTGTGAGTTTTCAATTGTCCTATCTTCTAGGTCACTGATTCTTTTTTCAGTCTGTTCAAATCTGCTGTATGCCTTCAATGTACACTATATCTCTTCTATTGTGTCTTTTTTTTTTTTTCCAAAGATGCTTAGATTACATAAATGTTACACAAAAATTGCAGGGATTCCCATGTTCCCCACCTCCCAATAACATCCCACATAAACATCTTTCATTGCACGTCACCTACAATGGATATACACATCCTGGGTCTTTGCCACTAAGCATGGACCATAGTTCACATTGTAGACCACACTCTCTCCCACACAGATCTGCATGTTATATGCTGATGTAAAATGGCCTATATCTGTCATTGTAATGTCACTCAGGATAATTCCCAAGTCCTGAAAAAACCCCTGTATCACAACTGTCTTGATATCCCATATTTCTGTTATGTTTTTATATTTTAAAATTCTTTTTTATGCTCACCTAATGTCTTTTTAATATCCTTTATTTCTTTAGCCGTTTTTTCCCTCATCTCCTTCAATTAAGGAGATCTTTTTGAAAATATTTTAATTCATTTTTCTAAACTCTCTCTCATCAGAAGTTGTACTTTGTCCCACTGACAGGGCCATATCTTCCTACTTCTTATAACTTTTTCTGATATCTAGGCATTTAATTTTCTTAATGAGCTTACTCTGAAAGTCAGTTTTTTCTTTCTCACCTAGGGTTTTATTGTTAATTGGCTTTGTGTCAAGGCTCTACTTTCACTGATTTTTCAACTTATTCTAGACCTTTAGAATATCCTTTAGGCCCAATAGTTTAACTGATCAAACTTTTCCAGCATTTCTTCATCTGATTCATGCCCTGAGTGGTGGATGGGAACTAGCAGCTCTCACATAGAGAGTGCTACTAAAAGTTCTTTACTAAAGTTTATCAGCCTCTTCCTCTCTTTCTTCCCTGGATGATGTTCAGTGTTCTTCTAGCTCCCGAACCCCAGAAGGGTTGTTTCACCAGTTCTTGGCTGTTTCATAGCTGTTTGGGGTGGGGGTGGGGGGTGACAGAGTCCTGGAGCTCCCTTCTCCACTATCTTCCCTTAAAGTTCCTACTAAAATGATTTCTTGTAATTTTTTTACTTTGTCATGTACTTGCTGTTTTTTAGAAATGGGTCTTCTCAATTTTATGAAAAATAAGTTTTTATCATGTTATCTCCTATACTTACTTTTAAAATATTTTATTGTCACTTTAATTAAATAAAAGAGCTACGTACTGTGTCACAGTAACCTGTGATCCTATTTATCCAAGTGTTCAACCTTCTGAAAACTTTTTTATATTTTTATTTCTCAAATAAAATGCTAAATAATATATTTTTCTTTCAATTTTTTGGTGGTCTTCCAGATATCCTCTGGAAAGTCACAGAGAATTTGTATTTTCAGCTCATTAAAAGAGGTGCTAAAATATTTATTTAATAAGAATAAGACATACCGTCACATTAACATATTGTCTACTTAAAGGGATTTTCCAACCGTTTATTTGTTGGATTGGATAGGGTCCAGACAGGGACCTAGCGGTGACAAGGGACGACAGCACACTCGGATTGAAGCAGCAGCTTGAATTGTGTTTCTTGACCAACGAAAACACATATAGACATGAAGTCGGGGCTCCTGGTGGTCCACGGGGGACACTGGGGCCGATGGGCCCCAGTCCCAGCCCCCGATCATAGGTGCAGTTGGCGCACCGGGTCGCGGGGACCGGCGCCCTGGGGGGCCGCGCCTTCGCCCTGCCCAGGCGGCTGCTCCTGCTCCAGAGGACGCTTCCGTCATCTCTGGAGGGTGGACGAGGACGCGGCGTCTTTCCCGGCGATGCAATAAATAGGAGAATCCTGGCGGAAAAGTGCAGTCTGCACACTGCGCACAACAGCTGACTTTTCACAGACAGGGTGGTCTCCGAGTCGGCAGCGGGGGAGCCGGGGCGGCCACGGGGTCGGTCCTAATGGAGCTGCAGCCACTGTTGGATTTTCATATATACTTGTTATATTTAATACATAAATGTTATTAAAGTACATATGTATTGGTGAAAGTGTATAGTGTTACTAAAGTTTTGCCAATGCCCTCATTGTCTATAAAATATCCTGTTAATAATCAGTCTCAAGGTAAACAACAGTATAAATGTTAACAGGCATATTTTGAGTTATTCTTAAAAAATATGTTACATGTCGCAAAACATGTTATTTTATAATAATCTCTCAGTAGATCTTTCCCTTTATAAAATAATAATAAATTAACCATAACCATTTTTGCTTTAAGGTTTTAAGTTTTTTTTAATGCATGGATAATTTTTTTTGCTTTTATTTTAATTTTTCCTGAAAACCCTGCAATCAGCTACAGATGGAAGTGCTTCACCTTGAAATATGTACTGTCTCAGAGACTTGTAGAAAGGACTGGCTCACCAGCTTCTAAAAACATTGTTTAAAGAACTTCAACACTATCCCATGGGATTGATTCAACATTTCCAAAAATCTAATGAGAAGCTGATAAATTCATGAAACTTCTTAACACAAGATTGAGCAGAACAAGGATTAATAACATAGGACTGAATGCATTGATAAAATATGATTATAGACTTTGTTTAAAATGTTGCTGATGTTTTAATATTTTATTTTTTAAATACAAGGAATTCCTTTTGATTTTCCATTAAATTATCAATTATTCATAAAACATTTATATTTTTCATGCTGCCTGGTCCCCTAGAATTTGGAAACTCGATGAATTTTCTTATTTTCATGGAAATATATTTATTTAACACAGCTTATATAACCAAAAGTATAACTAGAATATCATAATTGAAAATAATTTTGACTCAACCTTACATTTTAACGTGACTAAATTCATACTATAGTCCAAATCTTGCTAATTTTGTTTCTTATTATACTTTCTCATATTTATTGTCTCATCTCTAAGATAATGGCCACAGCTACCCTACAGCCATGCTAATACACCATGATAATGGGCAATACTAATGCACCAGACTCTTGTAGCTTGTACTTAAGAAATTTATAACAAAGCTAAGCTTAATTTTAACAAATCCCTAAGAATCACTCCCTTAAAACCACCATTTTTCTCAAATGCAGCCAAACTCTAAACTCTGCAGTTAAACCTCAAACATCCCCTTATGTGGGGCATGACTCCCAAGGATGAGCTTCAGTGGTATGGGGGGATTAAAGACCTCTTAAAATATATGTATATATATATATATATAAATAACATTTTTGTAAGCAAATACACATATATGCATATATATTTATATATCATTTTGCAAATGTTTGTATGTATTGTGAGAATTTTTATTTTTACCCATAATAAAAAAAACAAAACAAAACAAAACAAAAAAACAAATGCTGATCTGTGATGTATTTGGAGAAAGATCTTGATCAAAAGGGGGAAACAAGAAAAGAGATAAAACAAAATGGAGTTGTTATAGTTAAAAGATTTAAAATGGAGACAGGAAGCCATTCAGGATGTTATGAATGTTTCAGTCAGTTATCACACACTGCCAAGGTATGCAAAATCAAAGGCAACAATGCTTCTGAGGACATCTAATGCCAGGAAACAGGTATAAGATAAATCATTAAACTCTCTAACATGAAGGATATTTGGAAAGACACAAATATACACCAATGGAAATTCTTTACAAAATGCTTATGCAATCTCCTTCTTTGTCCTTAAAAACCCTTTCTCTTTTAAGATCATGTATTGCATTTAGTTGCCATTGATTCTTTTATTTTTATTTATTTATTTATTTATTTTTTATTGTGGTTAAAAATCAAAATTTTCACAATACATACCACTATTTGTAAAATGATATATAAATATATATGCATATATGTGCATTTGCTTACAAAAATGTTATTTATATATATATAAATGTATTTTAAGAGGTGCTTAGATTACCGAAAATATTACACAGAACCCCCTGGGATTCCCATATTGCCCACCTCCCACACCTCCCACCACATCCCACACAAACATCTCCCACAAGTGTGGCCCACCACCTAGTTAACTCTTTCTTCTTTATTTTAATTGTGGGAATATAAACTTTTCCATCACAACCACTCCCAGGCATACAATTCAGTTGGATTAATCCTATTCACAATATTGGGGTATTGTCACCGACTTCCCTTACTAGAATTTTCCCTTCATCCCAAGTAGAAACCCTATACCCATTAAGTATTAAATCCCTATCGCCTTGCCCCCTACCCCTTTCTAGAGAAGTCACAGACATCTTTTAGGGGCCATTGCATAGACCTCATATACCCCTACCTCCTTCTCTGCAAATGTCACAAACACATGCTAAGTGGCCATCCCCCAGCTTTCCACTACCTCCGCATCTTTTTCTTATTGTGTGCTATTCCACATCTGGGGAAGAAGTTAAGTCTAATGTAAAGGCTTTACCAGATCTTAAACCCAGAAGACAGGAACTACCTGCCCCAAATACCTATCAGAAAAGGAATTCTCAGTAGCAGGTCCCCCTCAACCTGAGGTGGATGAAAACCACACTCAGACAGTATAGATTGGTTTCTCTTCTCTGGAGTGAAGTGGGGCTTGCTGTGCTGCTATCAAAACAACCCAGAGCAGTTGTCAGCAACACTGGGGGATCAACCATGAGGAGAATACTTCCCCCACTCTTTTGTATTCTTTGTACTATGTTAGTGGCAAGAGGATTTGCTCTTTCTGGGCTTCCTGTTCTGTACAATAAAGGTATCATTTACAGACTGTATTCTCTTGTGCCCTGAGCTTATGTTCCTACAATGCAACTTTGTAGCACCTCACTCCACAACCCTGGCAACTTGAACTCTAATATGTCTCTTTGTGCCTGTATACTCTCTGATATTTTCTTTGTTGTTACCATGAGGCTTAAAGTTAACATCCCAAATATATAACAATCTTGTTTGCTTTGACACCAACTTAACCTCAGTATTATACATCTACCTCTTCCCTCCAATTATAGACAGTTCTTATGTCAAATCACATGTTTATATATTATAGGTCCAATACCACAGAATTATCATTACATTTTATGAATTTGCCCTTTAAATCTTATTAGAAATAAAAAGTAGAGCTACAAACCAACAATACATTAGTACTGCCATTTACATTAACCCATGTCATCATCCTTATTGGAGATCCCCAGGGTGAAGCTTATCCACTGCACTCTGGATGTGCTGACACCTTTAATCCATATTTTCATTTAGCTCTTTGAGCTTGCTTAATGTCACCTCTTCCCTAGGAAACAGTCTCCTCATTGTCCTGGATACTATACTGTATGTCTAGAGCCAACATTCCCTCAAACTAGACAACCAAGACTTGATTGATGATCCTTAGCATTCTGATGGTGAGCTATGTGAGCTGTCCTTTAAAAACATGGCAGTGATAGTGAGCCTGAGAGTGGCTTTTATCAGTCCCTCTCAAAACCATGAGAGAGAATGGACCAGGCATCCCTGGTCTCAGAATGGGAACTAGGGTTGCTCTACTCCTTCCAGACCCAGGCCAGGGAACCACACTAGGAGTGTAGGCAGGCATCCCACCAAGCTGGTGCAGGAAGGAGAGGAGCCAGCTAGGCACCATGAGATTATACTGCTTTTAAATCATCTTCTTCATGGTTTACTGTGTGCCCTACGACAACAGTGTGTTAACTGTTTTCTAGATCTTTGATGAAGATATTTCTGCCAGTTCTTCTGGTTTTTCAAAGCATCTGTAGGAGTATGTGGCCTGAAGCACCTCATTCAGTCATCTTGATCAGAGTGATGGGAAAAGGATTATTTTTTTTTAGTGCTACTCATGACAGTTAAATGACTAGGAGAAGTCCCTCAGTTCGGAGAAAAACATGTCCAAGTTAAAACATGTATCAATTATCTTTTGCTGTGTAGCAAATGGTCCCAACATGTGGAGCTTTAGAATAAAAGTAATTTACTGCTCTCATGGTTCTTCTTGTTACCCAGACTTAAAATGTAGTCCCAGGTATTGCAAATATTCTCAGGTGGTTGGACATCTGTTTCCCATATGGAGGGACCTGGGTTCACTCCCTGGGACTTCCTGGTAAAAATTAAGAAAAGAAACATATAGAAGGCACGTAGGCCACCAGGCCTCTTGCAAGACGTGCCGCCAGGCCCTGCAAGTGTGTGGGCTGCCAGGCCCTGTGCACAGGTGTGCTGGCAGGCCCCATGAGCAGGTGAGCCACCAGGCCCCATGTGTGGATGTGCTGCCAAGCCCCACGAGCAGGTAAGCCATCAGGCCCTGTCTACAGGTGAGCTGCCAGGGCCCGTGCATGGATGCACCAACAGGCCCCATCAGCAGGTGAGCCATCAGGCCCCATGTGTGGATGTACCATCAGGCCCCATGAGCCATGCTGCAAGATGATGACATAACAAGAAAGTGACACAAGGGAAAGCCAAAATGAGATGCACTGAAAAACCAGGAATTAAGGTGGCACAGGTGGTAGGACGCCTCTCTCCCACATCAGAGATTCTGAGGATCAAATCCCAGTGACAACAGGAAGAGAAGGATGAGAAGAAAGGGCAGGAAATGGATACAGAGAGTTGCCCAGTGAATGGACACAGAAACAGCAAAAATGGGGGGGGGAAGTAAATGGATAAAAGTAAATTAATTAATTTAAAAAGCAGTCCTAGGAACTGGGAGTTTTTCAATTAGAACAACCATCAAAAGACCATTGAGTGATTAGAGATCAATTGTTCTATCTAACAGGCCTTGGGGCCCTGAGGCAATAACTTCCTGTCTAGCAAATGTATTTTCAATTTCACAGTTTCCTGAATCCATTAAGTAGGAAAATCACCTAGTCTGAACACACTCAACAAACTGTGTCATAAAGTAAAACTGTAAAAGACAACATTCACATGGTCTTACTCTCCACCAGCCACTCATTGTTCTCAGTGAAGTCTCCACATGTGCTAAGATATTTTATACTAATGACAGCATTATAAGACAGAGTCCTCTGTATTTTACAGGTGAGTGAAGGAAGGCCTGAAGAGGTCAAATGAAACATCCAAGAATATATGGCCAGTGAAGAACAGAGCTGGGACTCAAACACAGGACATAGGCTGGAGTCAGCTCTTTTCAATACCACATGTCATCAAGGCATGGTGAACCAGGGGAGGGTAGAGGAAGGAAAGAAAGTCTTCTAACCAGAGGATACAGCATGTGTGAAGACTCTGAGGCAAGGAGGCCTGAAAGGGATTCAGAGTGGATAGTGTGTGAACATGTTTGGAGAGAAAAGTTTCAATCAGAGTCAGATGAGATGTTTGGGAGAAAGAAATATAATTATCCCCTGTCACATTTAATTATTAGTCCCTGCATTTCTATCACTCTCCCACAACTGACAGAAACTTCTTTGAGGACAGGGAAAAGTTTGAATTCATTTTTAAATATAATCTGACTCCCCCCACCACCAACTGCTACTTCAACTTTTGCCATGTTTTCCTTGTTGGCATGTTTAGATTCAAATTGGACCCATGGAACTGAGCTATGTCAGTTATGATGTCATACAACAGTTACTGGAAGTCTTGGTCATCACTCCGTTACCAACTGCTCTTCTGTGTGGTTGGTGTCTGAGATCTCATTGTGGGAGTGTGACTAATGCTACAAATTGACAGATATTCTGGACTTAATCAGAGTCCCCAACTCAGGAGAGGTTGGGAGAACACCTAAATTGGAAAGAGTGGCAAAATCTTTCAGAGCCTTCTTTTAGGTTCACATTCACCCAGAGAATATGAAATGGCAATCTGGGAGGAAGAGACCTTTCTCTAAGACTTTAGGTAAGGATGAAAGGAAAGTTGTCTCTGAAGATAGGAGCTGGGATACAGGGATCTGAATTTCCATGTTCAGATTTCCCCTGATTTTTCTGGGACCTGATTTATCATGGACCAGAGCAAAGATGTATGATTAAGAGTAAAAGGATAAGGCTAAGTCTTTCAGTCAGAAAGTCTTTCTTGTCAATTAATAGACACGAACCAGATTGTGTTATATGAAGAAATAAATGAAGGGATAAATGAGTGAGCAAACAGTCCTACTGCATCTGAAGGGTTTCTAGAACAGGTGAAAAAAGTTATTCAATTATGAGTTCTGAGATCTAACTGCTTTGTGTAGATGAAAAGGGAGGAAGAGGGAAACTGGGGCAGAGGGGAAAAAGGGCAAGAGGTCAGGGTGTTTAGGGAGATTTGTAGTTTGGTGTTATTCCATTTTCTAATGAGAGTGGATCTTTTGAGAAATTTATGAAAGGAATAAAATTTATAAGGAGTTATAGGAGAAGTTGTTTTGATGGAGCCAGTACAACACATTTACTAAAGACATCCTAGTCCTTGTGAGTTTTTCTGTTTTCTGGAGGCCTCTGAAGATCCCTCCCTCTCTAGCTCCAGGGACATCTTTCTCATTTGACTCCTACCCAACTCTTTCCAAGGACCTAACAACCTGTAACAGCATAACCTCACTTCAGAATCACAGTTTTAATTCTCAATTTACTCAACCTGAGCTTCTGCTGTAATTCCTGTTTGAGCACAATTTCTCCAGACCAGTTCCTTCCTCCCACCCCACTTCATTTCTGCTTCTCTATTCTGCTGCCTTCCAGAGGCCCAGACCAACCTTCTGCACCCTTCTGGGTCTCTGCCTGCCTGTTACAACCTTCTGAAAGCTAGTTACTTCTTCTCTATCCTATAATACTTGATGGATTTTCACACCACTGCCATTACAAAATACATGTCCCCATCTTTATTTCTTCATTCTAAATTCTCTGAGCTTCTTTAGAAATATATAGAAAATCTGCTGACATACTGCAACCCAGAAAACTTCCTTTGGGGATTTTGCCTTATGACCTAGTGAGATTTGTGGAATGATGACTTTAAGACATGGACAACAGTATTCTGAATGTAGACCACCTGATTCTGACAGAGATCATATAATAATTGCATGCTAATAAGAGCTTCTTTTCAGGGAAAAGCAATTTTTATATTAAATTGAGGTTTGTTTAAAAATGGTAAAACAAAGTGTTATAATTCTAAGAGCCAAAACAAATTATACAAATTACCTTTCTTTTTTTTTCTTAATTAATTTATTTTTTATTGTGGGTAAAAATCAAAATTTTCACAATACATACCAATATTTATAAAATGATATATAAATATATATGCATATATGTGCATTTGCTTACAAAAATGTTATTTATATATATATAAATATATTTTAAGAGGTGCTTAGATTACCTAAAATATTACATGGAACCCACCAATTCCCTTTATAAAAGCCTTCCCTGAAAAATGTTTGGAAGCACATTAAAGAGAGGTGACAATTTCTCCTTTTTCAACATTTGCACTCTAAATATGCTAAGAAAATAATGTTCATAGAATATATCTTTTAGAGAAAAAACATACTATTATGCAGTTGGAGACTTTTGAGGTCAATTCTGTGTTCCAAAGGAGAAAATCATTTGGAATTCAAAAATAAATGTCAAAATAAAAATATGTATTAAAATAGATGAATCTCTAGTTGCAACATAAAATGTCCATATGTATTATAGTGTTTTCAAAGAGTAAAAATATGTTTTCTATAAAGTGAAACTATCATGAATATCATTGTGTATAGGACAGTTAGGTGCCCACATAATGTCCACAAAGGAAGGGAAGCCCAGGGGAAGAAGAAAGAACTGATGAGGTTTCACAGAGTTTGAGCATGATAGTGTTGTTGACTCCTCCAGGGATCCCTGAGATTAGATTCTTGAACTCACAACTGTCCATACAAGGCTCAGAACTCATGTAAATAACTATCTGTTTTCAGATACAATGACCCAAGAGAAAAATGCCAAGCAGCCTTCAATATTGAAATTAGAAAGTCTAAGCTCCAGGCCCAGTAAGATTCCAAGGGTATCAGAGAGGTCTTCCTCAAACTCAACTGAGAAGACCTCTAATTCATCCAGCTATGGGTCAACCTCAGAGCATCAATGGGTCAGGTGTGTGTATTTTACCAGAGTACACACAGTAAAGGGAGTAGCCATTGAGTGGCAAACAAAAACTGCATTTGCACCTGTTAGAAAGACACCCCTGGTCTTTGAGGCTGAGCTTTCTGAAGAGAGCACCATTGGCTCTCCCCCAAGTCTAACCAACACTGAGTCCCTGCTCAGCTCCATAGAGCTCTTGCACCCCTGAGCCCACTGTCCAGGTGGAGGATGAAGAGAGGCCCCACATTGCGACCCCAGACTGGCTGGTAACCAGGGAGAATGTCTTCCGCTGTGTGGCTTGTTGCTGAGTGTTCCCCTCCAGGGAGGCAGTCCTGGCTCATGCAGAGCATGGGGTGAAGGAGGAATTCAGCTGCCGAGTCTTCTATGAGGAGATGCTATAGAGGCAATGGGCCCACTCAGAGAAGGTGCCACCAACTGGCCCAGCAATGCCTAAAGGCCAACATGAAAAGGGAGATAAAAGAAAAGGAAGAAATCTGCCATGGCTTATAGGAGAAGTTGGAAATGGAGAAACATAAGTTGATCAGACTACAACAAGAGCTGATAAAGCTGCAGAGGCAGGAGGCCTGGCAGAAGAAACAGAGAGCAACACATTCCCAAGGGCAGAGGGGGAAGCGCTTGAAGACCTGCCACAGGAAGACATCTTGACTTAGAAAGAGGAGGGTGCCTGGGCTGGGAAGTGTGAGGCTTTCTGTGAAGATCTCCCTTCAGGCTAGTTCAATCCATCTGCTCTTTAAGAATGTCCACTCCACCTTCCACAATGCCTGCCACCCCACCCCAACCTCAGGGGAGCACCAGCCCTACAAGGAACTATACTGAAGCAGCCTCAGAAGAGCTGGCATCAGTGCAGACTCAACCTCACTCAATACAGGTATTATAGAGACCTTATCTTTATATTGAGTACTATGGGATCCTGAAAATGTGCTACATTGTAAGCCATGAAGGAGTAGTGGGATAGTAATGGGTCATGGGAGGCTGAAGCTTAGGCAGCTCCATGGTAAGTGTGTTTCTGAAGGAGCATGTAACTTAAATTTATAGATGTAACTAGAAGGAACAGGATGAGTGCCAGGCATTGGGGAATCCTGCTTGCTTGTAAGCAATGGACTAGCATAAAGGCAGTGAAAAGGAGGGCATTGCAAGAGGACAGGAGGACATGATGAAATAATGTGAGCACATGACATGTCAGTAGTTGCCTCATAGAGAAATTGAATTTAGGATTCTGATATATTGTTTTCTTTTGGTTGAGTGGGAGTGGCAGTTGGTGTAGAAAAATTCCACTGAGTGTTATACTTTCTAGATACAAGTACAAACTGTAGCTCATGGATAACTGCTGCAAATATTTCCTTGAATGTTGGAGAATTATTTTATTCCTTCTAAGCATATTTCAGTCCTGTTTTACACATATCTTTGACCATTCTTGGCTTTTATTTTTTCTCTTTTATAACCTGACCTATCCTAAGTTCATTAACTGGAAAAAAGCTTGACTAAAAGAGAAAAAGAGAGGGTGACATTAAATCTGAACAGAACTGGAACAATCTGTATAACCAGAGGTGAGGATGGGACTGGAACATTCAGATCCAGATTCAATAATGGGCAGAAGAGCCAAAGTCACACCCACAGCATCAAGTCCCAGGGTTTAGGAGGTTCTAGAATGAGTGGATCATGTCCTTCTCCTTAAGAGATGAGACCCAGAGTAATTTGTGGAAACCTCAGAAACACTTGAAGGGTGGTCATGGCCCAGGGGACTAACATATTCATCACCAATGTGTTCTATTTTTATTTTTCAGAGAGATTCTGATGGCTCCAATTACCAGTTAGTTCTGACAAAGAGGGACAATATGCACACTATTGTCATGGAAAAGGAAAGCCCATGAAGCACACATGTACTAAAGTAGGAGTTGGGCAGAGGTTGGCCAGAGGCTGGCTCATGAATTTCAACTCTCTGAAGACCTTTGGACCAAATCTTTCTTTTTCCATGAAAGCTGCATCTTCTCAGTTAACACCTTCTATGTTCAGTCTGATGAAAAAGCCTAAAGTACCAAAGGTGAGTTTTCAGTTTTCAACTACAGCACATTAGTGGAAAAGGTGATGGCAACATGAGAGAAAGTGAATCTTGTAGTGGCCAATGTTTGCCTTGTGAATTGCCGATCATGTCCAGATACTTCCTTATCTCTAGACATGCACACTCAATAGAATCTTCAAGAATTAACTACATTAACTGTCACAAAATTCTTTTTGGTCATTTCTAGGTATAGAGACCAGAAGAGATCATTGTCTCCAAATTGGAAGCAGGGGATCTACTGGGTCTGGCCTTTGTACAGTCTGTGGACATGCTCTCATCTTAATTAAAACATTTGAACACCATATGCAAGATAATTTTTTTGCCTATTTGGAAAACATCCAACAAAATGCTTATAAACATATATGCATATATATATGAATTTTTTTTAACTTAAGACGTTCTTACACTTTTATAATGAGCATTATAAATTTGTATAAAGAAAGCAGCAGCATACTTACCTGGCAGGGGAGATACCATGATCAGAAAGGTGGTTTTCCCAGGGCGAGGCTTATCCATTGCACTCCGGATGTGCTGACCCCTGCGATTTCCCCAAATGTGGGAAACTCGACTGCATAATTTGTGGTAGTTGGGGACTGCGTTTTCGCTCTCCTCCGAAAGAAAAGAAAGAAAGAAAGAAAGAAAGAAAGAAAGAAAGAAAGAAAGAAA